>JAJJWW010002710.1:0-275845 GCA_023531295.1 Papaver armeniacum | reverse complement strand
TAGTCATGGAATTTTATGGAAGATCATTCCTTTTCACACTCAAGGAATCATTGGCTTTCTTTGGTACCCACTTCGAAAATGCGTTTAGGAACAAACGTAACCTTCTTCCCATTACTCTCTTCAAGATTTCTGAAGAGAATCGATTGACTATTCTTTTGCAAATTAGTCTTTCTCCAATTGGGAACATCTGGGATCTTTGTCTTAAGCTTTACGAAGTTATCCTTTGATAACCATTACGATTATGAAAAGGACTGGTATGACGTTTATAGGCAAATCTAGATTTATCACAAAGACTGATTCATTTTCTTAAAGGTTGGACAGTTACAACCTATAGCGTAAGGGGATTAGTCTTAACATATGATCTTGGTTTTTCAACTTCTTGTGATGCCAAAACAAAAACATCATGAAGTTTCTCATTACTTATACGGAAATGACATCTCCTTTCCGTGACCTTTATTTCCGCAGTAGTGGCAAACATAAGGAATATTCTTACCTCGATCCGTGTGTGCTGACTTTGGAGGTTGATATACTTTGCTCTTTTGAACCTTAACTTCCAGTGAAGGTATTTCACTTTTTCCATCAGTGGAAACCTTTGTTGAGAAGAATCACTAGCCTTCACAAATTTTACCTCTTTGCTAATACTTGGAGCATCTATTCCCTTATAGCCCAATCCTCGTGTATCACGATGATTTTTACTTGCTCCTAGCATAGTGGATAATTTGTTTGAGCTAGTATTGAACTTTTCAAGTCCTCTTCCAACACCTTGATTTTATCAAGAGCAAAGAGATAAATCAGCCTCAAGGCGTTTCTCGAGCGAGATAAGCGTTTCTTCATCAAACTTTGTTTGTTGAGAGTTAATCATTGCTTCGCATTCTGCAAGTTTCTCTTCCAACAAAAAGTACTTTTGATAAAGATTATCACATTCAAGTGACTTCATACGTAGGTTTTTCTCGAGAATCCTTGAGGATCGATTTGTTAGAATGATTTGAAACAAAACACACCAACGTAACATCTTCTCAATTTCTTGTTTTATCGACTAGATTAGTCGGAAAAGACGTGACATGAGAAGTTGCCATCTTCTTCTTTCCAACGTCTAAAAGCTTAACATACTAAGACTTCCTCATCAACATCTCTATCAATATCAATCACCTTCATCGAAAGTTCATCCAAATCGTTCTTCTAGGAATGTTTCCCGCTTATCAGCAGCTTCCATGTTTAGTCAAATTGCTACAAACACGGACCTTTAACGTGTTTGGTGCTCTGACCAATTGAAAAGCGGGGTACAACAACCATACCAATATTTCGATTAGCAATCAGATGGACTAACTCCAATATACTTTTAAAGAATCAACTAGAAAGTTAGACCCAATCTTAATAAAAGTATATCATAGAGTTACATCTCTCTTTCTCGATTCAATACTTACTCAAGCAAATAAAAATCATGTAGTCTAATTGAATACAAGAGAAAACACTTGAAATTTACACAAAGACCAATGTTCAAGGATCAATCAACAACCAAAGGTTGGATTTTCAAATTGATCGATTCAAACGCACAACCCGTGATATTTCAATTATATAACAAAATATAATGCGAAAAGAAATAACACGTACACCATAATTTTATTAACGAGGAAATCGCAAATGCAGAAAAACCCTGGGACCTAGTCCATATTGAACACACAATGTATTAAGCCGCTACGTACACTAGCCTACTACAAACTAACTTTGATCTCGGACTTTAGTTGAACCCCAATCAATCTCACACTAATCCAAGGTACGCTTGCTCTCCTTACGCCTCGATCCCAAAGAGGATACTACACACTTAATTCCCTTAGCTGATCCCACCCACAACTAAGAGTTGATACGACCCAAAGACGAAGACTTTAATAAACAAATATGTATCATACAGAAAAGTCTACGGTAATAGATAAATCTGTCTCCCACAAAAATACCTACGAGTTTTTGTTCCGTCTTTTGATAAATCAAGGTAAACATGAACTAATTGATAACCCAGACTTATATTCCCGAAGAACATCCTAGTATTATAAATCACCTCACAATAATATTAATCGACGCACCGAAAGAAGATATTGTGGAATCACAAACGATGAGACGAAGATGTTTGTGATTACTTTTATATCTTGCCTATCCGAGAAATCGATATCAAGCCAATTGTTACGATTGTACTTAGTACGATAGAAACAAAGAAGATCGAGATCACACAACTACGAAAAAAGTAGTATCGGTCCAAGCTTCACAATCCTAATGAAGTCTTCAAGTCGTTAACCTCGGGGTCTCGAGATAAACCTAAGGTTAAAGGAGAATCGGCTCTATCTTATACAACTAGTATCACAGGAGGTGTGGGGATTAGGTTTCCAACCACAGAGTTCTCCTTTATATAGTCTTTCAAATCGTGGTTTGCAATCAATGTTAGCTTAGTAACAAAGCATTCAATATTCACCGTTAGGATGAAAAATGCGATTAGATTCAAGATAATATCTTTCAAACTGCTAGATCGGTAAACTTAGCTTGTTACACACAAATGAAATGCACGTTTTTAGTTTTGTGTAACCGCACCCAAACGTGTACATTTGTTGGTTCAACAGTAGTTAACCAAATGGTTAGCCATATGAGCACTTTCATATTAACCATATTCTTCTTCACCATAACTAGATTAAATGACTCAAATGAACTAGTTATAGATTTGCTCAATTGCTTAGATCTCATAGAAGTATACAAGACATAATCGGAAAAACGATTTGATTCACTCGAATCGATTCATGAACTTTATAGCCACGGTTTGCAAACTTGTATTCCTTAGTTAATATAAGTATAAGTTCAATAATAATCGTTTTTAGATAATAACCAACCTAAGCACGCGGACTACGCGGACTTAAGTGATACCTTTATACAAGTTTGTAACAAGTTTACAAACTCCAACAGCTTTTTTCGGGAAGAGAACCTCCGATAGTACGTGGACTGGGTTCGCAGACTCTTGTTCCGGTTTCCTGAGCAGCAAAGTACACCGACTTAGGTTCAAGGAATAAGGACTTATACATGTATTCGTTTCCACACAATGCTTATATAATCTAAACTCATTTCAATCATTGAAACATTCTTAGAGGACGTTATATAGTTGTTATTCACAAACTATATTTCGCCAAATCCATTTTCAAGTAATCAAACATAACATGACTTTCGTCACTAGGTAAAGATGAACTTGGTCAAAGTGAAAGCTTACCAACACATATTTTTAAAATAGATAAGCGAGATAAACTCGGCTCGGAAATAGCAAATGTGTATAATCAAAGTCAATATAGCAAAACGACTTTGTCTCAAGATGTGAGATAGAGTAGATAGACTTTTGAGTGATAGATAAGTTCAAGTCTCCACATACCTTTAGTCTATAAGTTCCACCGCCTTGAGTAGTTCTTAGTCTTGTATGATGATTGCCATGGAGTTCTTGAGCTCAACTACACTTTCTATCCTAGTCCGAGACTTAGCTATAGTAGACTAGAAATCAAGACTTATAGTTTTGATCACTAACATTGACAAACATGCTTGAGATAGCAACGCATGCAAGTTCGACCGAGCAGTGCTCTAACAATAAGGGAAGCGAAGAACAAAAGAAGAAAAGTAGATAGGAAAAATAAAATTAAAAGGAATCGTACCACATCTCTTTCCTCGGCCATACAAATTCCCAAGGTTTATAGGCGACAAACCTCGCAGGAAGAGGAAGAATTGAACCAACGACTCTATTACCGGTAATGTAAGGGCCCTCAAAAATGATAGGATACTCCACCCAACGAGTATCTTTTGATTTGCGAGCGGTGTCATTGGAGGAGTCATGAAAGTCAACATCCCGCATGATCCTCCGGGGTCCTCTCGGGCCGCCCTTTCTCATCAAGCGAATGCCCCAACGGAATGATTCATTCTTCATAATGACAAAATCGTAGTGAAGAAAGAAGTTCTCAACCGTGTATTCTGCATGATTAATTTCTTTTTGTGTATGGTTTGGATTCCTTACATATTCTGGATAAGCAGATTTTAACCCTGCCGCACGACGAGCGTATTCCATCATTATCCTGATACAGTCACCACTTAGTTGGAATATGCCGCGCGAAAATGTCGCATCAAATAAAAGTTCATAGAACAAGGGAATTTGAGGATCGTATAGAGGAATAAGAAGACCAGCAAGCAGTTTCCCGAGTGAAATAATTACTTTCTGATGGTTCCATTGATCAAGCGAAAACCATTTAGGTTCAAGAGAAGAAGAAGATTCTGATTCAGGATAAATAAATAATTATTTATGGGTGAAAACCGTCACACGATTTTGGTAATTTGGTGTGTGGATGAAATGAATCTAAACCCTAAACAATACACTTTGCACTGGAGTACTTTTGATTCAACGGCATCAATCATATAACATGACTGCCTAAACCAAGAAATGGCCGCTCCGAGCTTGCTTCAATCACAAAGTGAAGGAGAAGGGTTGGTCTTAGGAGGGAAGCTTAAGAGAGTGTTGAGACCGTAATCGTTGATTCTGATGGTGTGGTTTATTATGACTTCAGTCCCAGGCAGAACCGGCTAACATGATGGAAAGCTACCGGCGATTTCTAGATACCGTGAGTTGTTGCCGACCAAAACTTGTTGTTTTGTGGTAAATAGGTGAAACCTATTTATACAAGTCATAATTGAAACGTACCATGAACTCAGGGAAATGGAAAACGATTGAGTGGTGGAAGAATAGAGTAACGTGTAAATCGTCGGGCATTATGATTTCATGATGAAGGAAGTGAATTAGTTCACACTGCTATTTATCACCACTAATTGTCCCACTTCATGACACTTTCTTATAACGGGCGTATTGCACGCCGCACGCCGTAAACCGCTGGACCAATACCCCTATGAGTATCCCCGGTTTGACATGTTTGATGTCTCGAGTGTTTTCGTGGAAAATATGTAGCAAGGTGTTATGTGTGGCGAGTCAAAGTCAAGAGACTTTCCATAGGAAAATAGCATGTGATGCTATTAGGTTGTCTTTGGCCGGGCCCTGTAAGCTTACAAGTCCGCGCCTTGGTGGCGAACTTGAATGGCTGAGATTGCATCTCATGAAGAAGGGTAGCCGTTGAATATGGCCATATCTTTGTTGTGTAGCATAGTTGCGCCCGGCGTAGCCGTGGCATAGCGTCCATGCCGTGGCGTAGCCGGGTGGAAGTCATGCTTTTGGCATATTGGTGTTAGACCCAAATATGGCTGCGGCAACATTAATCGTGTTGCCACATCGATCCCAACGCTCCGGGAAACGTTATTTGGCTTGGTTGGCGTAAGGGTTTTGCCCAAATTAGGGTTTGGCATGTCGAAACCCTACTAGTGCGTGTGGCGTGGCTACGACATGGTGGCGTTGTGGCACGGCCACACATGTGGCGTTGTGGCAGGGCGCGTTTGGCTTTCCAGTTAGTATGGTGGCGCGGCATGGTACATTTGGCCTTTAATGTATAGTGGCGAGTTTAGAGCGACTTGATTGGTCAAGAAAAGGGGCCGGCCAAATATGAGGCGGGGCCGCACTTCTAGTGCTCGCGGCGCATTCAAAGTGTCCTAATTGGTCGGTAGGAAGGAGAGGGACGGCCAAGCATAGGCGTGGAGACACTTCTGGTGTGAGTGTGGTAAGTTTAGAGCGACCTGATTGGTCGATGGGAAGGGGGATGGCAAGAAACATGGGCCCAGCCTCATTCTAAATGCGTGTGGCGCATTTAGAGCGACCTGATTGGTCGATAAAAAGGGGGTCGGAAAGCAAGGGCGTGGCAACACTTCCAGCGCGTCGTGGCGGATTTAAAGCGACTTGATTGGTCGATGGAAAGGGGGCATGCAAGTAACATGGGCCCGGCCTCATTCTAAATGCGTGTGGCGCATTTAGAGCGACCTGATTGGTCGATGGAAAGGGCAAGACAAGCAAGGCGTGGCCACACTTCCGGTAGGCCGTGGCCATTTAAAGCCACCCGATTGGTCGATGGAAAGGGGGGCCGGTTGAGCAGCATGGGTGTGGCCACTTGCAAGTGGCGCCTCTACTGCCTATGACATGGACACACCTCCCTTTGTTGCTGCTCCCATTCGCGGCTCCTTGTTTTATGATTTTGGGTAGGATTTTGCACCTACTAATCCATGGCGGATTAATTACCTAGTTCGCCTAGGCTTAATTTCGATAGGCAAGGTCTAATATACTGCGCAGCGCGCAAAACCCTAATTTTTGCAAATTAGTCAGGGTGATATTTGAATCTTGTGAAAAATCACAAAATTGATTGAATTCTATGTGTTGACACAGAGTTCTTTAAGTTCATTGCCAGAGAGCAATATGCTTTCCGATTGAATACTTTATGCAAGGACCTTATCCTTGATACTTGGAAATTCGTGCTACTCACAAGCGAGTGAACACAAATTGTCATGCCGTATCAACATTAAGGGTTCAATGGGAACATAGCACAGAAAGCATTCAAAGAAACTTATATTAATTGAATAATATAGGCAGGGTGCCGAAATTTACAGATATCTTGGATTGTTGCTACATGCACTATTCTGGTTAAATTTCATGTGGATATATGTTGCTCAATAAATGCGTCAGTGAAGAGTTTGAACACTCATCACTTTTACATGGCTATGTTTCTTTGCAGAGTGACGGCACATTAAATGTAGAGTTTTACAAATTTAGCTCTGAACTAAAAACCACCATCAACAATAATGTAAAGCCCCTCATCTCGAATTCAGCTTTTAATCTTTTTGAATTCTTTGGCATTCTTTCCACGTCGAAGTTTAAGAGGCATTTTCAGAATGGGAATGGAAGATGAGAGAGATTTAATCAAGATGATCGGGACCAAAATGATCAAGAAGAAGACGATGATGAAAAATGTAATTCACAACCAAGGATCAAAGTAAGAAGAAGATAGAAAAAATAGTTAAAGATAAAAAGAAAGCACGAAGTAGTAGTATGATGATCAATCAAAAATTGGAGAAAATCATTAAACAACTGAACAGTAAAAATTGCAGAGAATGGAAGAGGAGAAAGAGTAAAAAAGTAAAGAAGAGAGCGTACTGAAGTATATAAAGGATCATATATCTTTCCCCAAGATATCTCTTTTTACGGACGCTTAATGACAAGATATATACGAAGAGACGGTTGTCAAATCCTACAAGGACGTGTCAAATGATGAGTGGTGAAGTCAACACGTGGGAATAGTCAGGCCGAGATCTCGGAATACTATTAGTCAAAAGGAATACGAAAAGATGAACTGGCGCGGCATAATAACAAATTATAATTTCTCATACCGCTCCTTCTCAAGATGGAAAGATATGAGAAGAGGCAAAATATGGGTACGAAATACCGCATACTCGTTTAGTATGTGAAGTAACTCCTTAAGTGGTGCTGAACATGATCGCGTACAACATAATCAAGATGAAGAACAGGTGATGTCACCTAATCACGATTAAAGTGTGAAGATCTATGCGGTAGTGAAAGAACCGTGCGGCAATGATAAACTCCTATGCGACATTGACGCACGTCAGATCCGAAATTAGGGGCTTTATTAGCTGTCCTCCACTATGTAAAACTCCTATATAAGGAGCCGAGCGCCTTTGTAGAAAGGGGGATCTTTTTGGAGAGCTTAGACAAGATATTTAGGTGAGAGAAAGATTATTTGCTCCCCAAGTTAGGGTTTTCTCATATCTTTGTACTTGATCTAAAGATTTTAATAAACGTTCTTGAGATTCTTATTATGGTTTCTTAGATTGTTCTATAGATTTTACTAAGGGTGTGGTTGTGAGATTTCTCGCAACTACATTGTGAACAATCATTATGAACTTATTGTTGGAAAACGATTAATAAAATATGATTTTTTAAGGTTTTAATAAAAATTATAATTTATTATTTTCTTTTGTGAATGAAAAACTTATTAGTCCCACACCGTGGAGTTTCCACTTTTTAGTTGTTTTAAGAGACTATATAAGCTTTTAGTCCCACATCGGGAGTTCATCTTTTTAAGTTGTATTATTCCATTATATAAAAAAAAATTCACTACTTTTGTAAAATCAATGGGAAAGGTGATTCTATGTTTTTTAAAGAGACCCCCAAGAGAAGATATTTTATATTGTTTTCTTATGCATTCGCGATTTTCCTTAAGGGTTTTTTCGGAGTTGCCAAGCTCAAGTTGAGCAACTATTACATATGCTAGTAGTAGGTGTAGTAGGGTGTTTTATCCTGGAGATATCCGTCCTACGAGGGCTATAGCATCAGGGCCGACCCTGCATTTTTGGTGGCCAAAAGCAAAAAAAAAAAAAATTGTGGCCTCCTGTTAATCAAAATGAACAATATAAAGCAAAAACTACATTAACATTGTTAACTGGAAGAAAAACATTCAATTACATTTGGCCAAAAGTTGATTCTCTTTGTACATTTTTAGTTGCAAGCTCATTAATAATATATGTAGAATCTAAGCCCTCTGCGATTGCTTGTTCAATAGACAACATAGATAACCCATTAATCTTTCCTGTGACATAGTGGACCGTAGATAATTTTTGATCAACTTTAACTTAGAAAATGCTCTTTCTGCAGACGCAACTGTAACCGGTATAGTTAACAAGATCCTGAAAGCTACCCATGCATTTGGATAAGAAGAAGGGCCATTCATGGTCTTTAGAAAATTCAAAGACATCTTTGGGTTTTTCACGTAAAATGCCGGAATGGTGCACGTCAGCATTTTCAATTTCAAAAACAGATCCATTCCATCGATATCTATTGATGAGCCATGTTGCAGATAACCTTCAAGCTTCATACATGATTCTTTTAGGCTTTCATCATTAGTATGGTGTATCTTATATACATCAAATAAGAAACCAAAGTTCTCTTCGTAGATTTCAAACTGTTTAAACCTAGTACTTATCGAAGTAATGGCTTGGTCTAATATGTACATGAAATAGTTAACTCTAAAAGATTCACTAGGTGATCGACGTACCTCATTACTCGCACTTTCACCAAATGGATACTTTTTATAGACAAAACGCTTCTCTTGAAAAACAGGTTGAATGCCCATTTTAGCAGCAATAAGTTCAGTTTCAGCAATCCCTTGTTGAAATCCATCTCTTCGGTATGTATCAAGATAGGAAGCCAGTCCTTTTAACTGTTGAATAGCACAATTAATATCAATATCTTCTGTTTGCAGTAGTTTACTAACCTTATTCACGGCTGATAAAATATTATGCCAAATAACCATGCTAAGCAAGAATTCAAAATTCTCCATGTCTTGTTTAATTATGTTCCCAAAGAAGATGCCTCACCTTTTCATCTTCACAATACTCACAAATAAACCAAAGCATTTCAATTTCCGAGCTTGACACCTTAATGCTTTAACACTTTCTACTCGACTTTCCCATCGTGTGTCTGCCCATTTTTTCAGCGTGATATTTTCTGAACCCTTAACATGATGTTGGTAAATCTTCCACCGGTTCGGTGAAGCTGAAAACATCACATAAATACTTTGAATTGCAGCAAAAAAAGTACCACCCATCGAACTTGACTTGACCATATCACTAATAGTAAGGTTGAGACTATGACAACCACATGGAGAATAAAATGCTCTAGGATTTATTTGAATCATCCTATTTTGTACACCTTTACGTATTCCTTTCATATTAGAACCGTTGTTATACCCTTGTCCCCTTATGTTGTCGATATCAAGTCAAGATCACTCAAAGTATCCAAGCACTTCAAAAGACCTTGACCAATTGTGTCATCCACCTTTAAAAATCCCATAAAAACTCTTCCCACTTTGACCGGAGTTGCGAAGTATCTACACACCTAATAACAAGAGTCATTTGCTCTTCATGACTTACATCGAGTACACAGTCTAGTATAATGGAATAGTACTTTTGCTTCTCGTATCTTCTTAATAATAATGTTTTTTCGTCTCAGTGGCTAACATCAATATCAACTCATTTTGAATCTTGTGACTAAGATAGTGATAACGGATTTCTTTATTTTTGTATAATGGATGAAGGTGCATTTTCATCACTTCATCAAATTCTCTACGCCCATTCAATAAAGCCCAAAAATTCCCATTGCTTTCTTGGCCAATCTTCTCATTATCTCCAAGAACTGCTAAATTTCTTTTAGCAAGTTGTCTTACAAGGCTAACTATTCGTTGCAATACCTTTTTCCAATGCTCCCTTTCTTTGTTAATTTGCTCTTGAATACTTTTATCAATTGTCTGAGCTGTTTTCAACCTTGTCGCTAATTCAGACCAAGTATTGAAACAAGTCCAGTGATCGGTTAGCGTTTCATGACGCTGAATATTCCCAGTTAAGTTTCCCTAATCTTGAACACCATCATTACTTAACTGATTTGTTACTCCATGAGGATTGAAAAGCTTGCAACAAAAACAATAAACTTTATCTTTGATCATTGAGTACACTAGCCAACTTCTATCATACTTCTCTCCCAGATGACAGTTCGAGTATAGTAAGTGTCGGGAAACGCCTCTTCTTTTTACCGCTCCTTGGATAATCATGATTTACGATTCTCACGGGACCCCTTAGGACCAACTTATCTCTCAAAGGTTGATCAATAACATTCCAATTTCCAGGATCAAAAATATCCAAAGTTTGATACTCATTATCAACTTCATCATTTTCGACTGTATTAGGGCCATTGTCAGCAAAATCACCATCAACTCTTGTGGTATACTCATTATCAACTTCATCATTTTCGACTGTATTAGGGCCATCGTCAGCAAAATCACCATCAACTCTTGTGGTGTCATTATCATCTGCAATTATGTCGTGGTTGTGGTCGTCGCTACTGTTATTAGTAGGATTGTTGTTCTCGACCGGATTCTCAATATTTGTTGTTAGAGGGGGTTTGAAATACTTAACTATATCTCCCGATTGCGACTTCTCTAACTCATCGAGCCTTCGCTTCCTTTTCAGCTTTTTATTACCAGGTTCGTGCTTTCTAGTTGGGACTGGAGGCATATTATAATGTTTTTCAAATTGTTAGAAAAAAAAACCAAAGTAGAATTAAGAATCTCACAAGATGTCACTAACAATAAGCACCCTCAGACCCACAAGAAATACATGACTAGAGTATGCATTCTAAGTAATTTTGATACATTCTAATTTTTGCTATCGCTGAGATTGAGATTCCAAACTCAAGGGTCACAAATGAGATTGAGATTGAGATTCCAATGGGCACGATGAGATTGAGATTCCAAAATCCAAACTCAAGGATTTGTGCTAAGCTACTACTGGTAACGGAGAGAACATTTTGATACATTCTAATTTTTGACATAATAATGGGTGGGCTTTCAATGAGAATAGAATTTTTAAAATAGACATAAATATATATAGTCTGGATCAGCCAACAAGTTTTCACTCATTTGTTTTAGTGCTAATGATTTTGAGATTGTGTGTGATTGCACTAGACATGAGTATGGTAGCTCAGTATGCTTCTTTGCTACGTGATTGACTATATATATATAAGTATTTTTTGTAGTGGGGGTGTAATATATTTCTTCCATATGGGGGTTTTATATTCAGATTTACCAATCCTAGTATGAAAAATTGGTAAAATATTGAGAAGGTTATGAGGTGTTTCAAACACATCTTACGCCTAGAAATACACTATCTAAATGGTTACTACAATCCTTTAAGGATATTGCGAAGCTGATTGGACATCCTTTCAGTTGAATCCTTTAAGGGATGGAGCGATTCGATTCTCTAATAAGTAGAGGAACAGACATATTAATCCAATGTGATAGTACCGCGTCTATTGCATGAATTGAGAACGTAACGACAACTATAAGAGTTGATTCTATGAGAATATGGATTATATAGTGTCTGAAAAGAGTATTCGTTAATCCTTTGACGAAAGGATTAATAAGAAGGTGTGAATACATCTTATGGGATGAGGTTGATGCCCATTGAGATTGAGTCATTTATGATGGATACCCAACCTAGAAATAGGTTCAAAGGGACTAGACGAAGTCATTGATGATATGGAGATGCGAGAATCATGCTTTTGAAGAATTCATCCCACGACATGACACCCTGAAACGAGTAAAGGTTGAGTTTAGTTTTTTATTTTAGAATTTTAAACTCTTAATGATGTTTATATCTCTATTTAGAGTGGGGTACTTTCAGGAGTACTCTTGATAAACTCACCTATATGAATTTTAAAGTATGGCCGCTTTCTATGAGAATATGGGAAGTTCTCTAGATCATTCATTAAACTGGGTTACAAGCGCAGTGCCGTAATGTGTTGGCTTTAGACTTTACACTAGTATAGTCGTGTGTGTTAAGTAATCTTTTTATCTCCTAGAGTTCAAGACTTATGTTCACTGTATGGTCAGATTTTAATAGAGCTTATTAACACTACGTAAAGGTTCAAGTCGCCAGACACCTTTGCTTATGCACAACTCTGTACGTTCTTGCTCAATGTTTTAAAAATATAAGTGGGGCATTATTGGGAATATATATTTAAAACATAAATTTATTTCCCAATAAATAAAAAGAAAGTTTTTAATAGCATTTAAGTTTCTTAAATGAAAAAATTAATTTTGTTAACATTAATTTTGACCGTTACATATTTCTGGTTTTTAATGGTGTTAGCTCCACCATAATAACATTTTAAATGTTTTGAAACTCTTGACTATAAATCAGAATTTTGGTTGGAAAAACATAAAAGAGAGATGAATGTTCTTTAATGTTTTTAGTTTTTTGATGTAAAGAATTAGGAGAGTTGTAGAAGGCTTTTTCTTATGTGAGAGTTTTCTATTATGTCTCTTGAGTTTATTAGAAAATGAATTTTTGTGAAAAAGAAAAACAAGTGTGTGATCATCCTTAGTTTTTATAAAGAGTTTCTGAGCAAGAATGAAGTGTAGAAGTTTCACATCCTCTCAACGTGCAAGAGCGATTGTGTAAGAGATTGATCTCGGTTGTTTTATCCTGGGGACGACGCATAATTGAAGAACTGCTTGCACAATCTTGGGCAGAGCCGCGAAACGTCTTAAAGAAAGCGACCTAGTCCGCGACTCAGCCATAACAATTGTTTCGTGTTTGATTTTTATTTGTTGTGCAGGCATAATTCGGCAATTGTTCCAACATTTTTTCATTTCTCAATAATAAAAGTAGGGTGAAGGTGGTGGTCGGCGGCTAGAGATGAAGTAGAAGACGGTGGTTCGTGGGCGGAGATGGTAACTTAGGTTTTTTTTTCTTTTCTTTTTTTTGTTTATTTGTTTAGTTGGTTTTATTTCTGGGTGTAAACAAAAAGTCAAGAGGTAATATTTAGGATATTTCAAGATTTATATGGGTGGTAAATAGGATAAATGGGGGTGGTAATTTATGCGAGTGGCAAATAGGAAAAGTGTTGGTGGCAAATAGGTGAAAAGGACAAAAACTGGTGGATATAGGAAAAGGACAAAAAATGGATCCAAATATAAAATCAGGGTCACCCCTTATCTAAGTATTTTAAGTAATTCCTAATCTACCCCTCACTAATCCAGATTAGTGATTAATAATAATTAGTAAAATCATAAGATTTTTGATAAATGATTAGTGTGTATTATTATTTGTGTTTGGGTGAGTGAGGTGAGAGTAGAAGGAGGGAAAGAAAATTTGAGAGGGGAAATTATTTAGGTTAAAATGGAGGATGATTGTGAAGAGAGAATAGCTTGCTAAGAGGTTGAAAATTTGATTTTTTTTTCTTTGAATTCACCATTTTTGCAGCTGAAAAAAGCTCGGTGCCGATGGACATGGTATGAATACAATGCTTAAAGCAAACCATACCGGCATTGTATTCATACCACGTCCATGCCACCACCGAGCTTATCCCCCATTTTGAAAATCAAGCCAAACCCAAAAACTATGTTGGTACAAAAGTTATTTTTTTTTTCAGAACGCTATCCGTAGGGGCGAGCCCTCCCTGATGTGTTCTTGAGCATCTGCTAAGACCGTTTTTCCCTAAGCATGGTATGTTGCTTTAATTTCTATGCCGGCACATGATCTAAAGTATCCAGAAAGTTGAATTTTTTTTTTCACTTGACTACCGGCATTGATAGATTTCTATCGAGCATGCCGGCATTTAATTACGGCACTATAGAGGTGTAAATTGGGACGAGCCAGCACGTTTATGGTACGACACAGCACAACACGTTAAAATTCGAGCACGGCCCAGCACGTGATCGGCCCAGCACGGGCACAACACGTTAATTTGTTTAATGTACTTTGTGTTGTGCCGGACAAATAGGCTCATCATCACGGCACGTGAAGAAAGCACGTCACGTCATGCGTAAAATACTACACAATACACCACATTTGATGCATATTTCACAAAATAATCATTGTTTTAGCCAATTTTGCTAATTTATTTTTGTAATAATACAAGTACTAACTAAAATATCTCAAAAATATTTATTTTGGAAAACATAAAATAAGTGTGCTAGCACAGCACAACACGGCACATCATGTTTATTTTTCTGGCACAGACAACACGACACGCCATTTAGCACAGCATAGCACGTCTGTATCTCTGGCACAGCCCACCACAACACGCATCACGCTAAGCACGTGACTTCGTGGGCTGGGTTGTGCCAGGCCGGCACGTTTTACACCTCTAACTGACTGGGCTTCATGTATATTATACCCCGAAAAATAAATGCGTACATAGCGAGACACTTGATTTTCTCTGATGTATAAAGTAAAACTATCCTACCAAATCAGCCAGAGGACTTAATGCTGATTGCACTTCCTGGGAGCAACTAGAGGAAAAGGGGGCTGATGCAGCATTCCGATGGGCAACACAATGGAGTGGCCACACTATCTCGTTTAGAAGCAACTCGAACCTACTCTCTACGAAGGAAAGTATGCAACATCAAGGGAACAACGGTACAAGATAAGTGCGATTTTCAAACATGACTAAATTTGAGATAAATTTTAGAGCGCTTGATTTTGTATTAACTAGAAGAATTAATGTAATAGAGGCAGCAAATATATCAGTCTTTTTGTAATAGGTATGCAATACAACATACTTGGAAAAACACCCGGTTTAAATGCTTTATTAGTCTATTTGAAATTACAATGTTGGAACGAATATGTAACCGATATCCGAAACTCTTTTAACAGAGAACAAGGAAATATTAAATCTATGATATGAGGTTATCCTCTTTTTCCAAAAAAAAAAAAAAAAAATCCTACCAAATCATGGTATTAAAATTAAAATTTTTGACTGTTTATGACATTTGGAATCATGTGAAGAAATTTCATGTAGTATCAACTAATTTACAAAAACTTGGATACATCCCTATCATTTTTCTAAAATACCATAAGGTTATCAAGATTTAATTTAAATGACGAATGAATCACAACACTACCAAATTCAAAGAATTTTATATACACGATTTTTCAAAAATATTATGAGACTTTCCATAATTAATTAAGTAAATGCAAATTTGTTTATTTGCTGCAAACACCAAACTACGGTTAGCATAAAAATAATTTTTGAAAAAAAAATCACGAAACTTTAAACACCATAGGATTCAACTATTGCTATGTATGTTGTTCAGACAGATCATGGTTGCACTTTGCATGTATGCAACGCGGATTGATGTTGCCAGAGGCCTTCAAGCTGAACCCCCGAATTACTTGAGAGACGCTCAAACTGAGCCCACAACAGACTTCCCAAGCCCACGGACGATTTTGCAGGCCTTTCCTCTACATCCCCACTGCAAGTACTACTGCTTCTACTGTTCTGGGAGTTGGAACCATTGCTGGACCATTCTGCGGAAATTGATTTATTAGCCTCTAAAACTGTCGCTCCAATCTCACTTCTGACCAGCTCCACGGTCTTAGGATCTGCATTTTTTCCTGTATATGCATCTGTAACGTAGAATGACCCAATTGCCTTCTCGCCAAGTGTACTAATTTCTGCCCTTGACACAGACAAGCCATGCTCTCAGAACACCCTAGTAATGTCTGACAGCAAACCCACTCTGTTCTTAGTGCACACATCTAACTTCACCCCATGGGAAATCCTACGTTCGGAAGCTTCTATCAAGTACTGCATGACCCTTTGTCTCTCCTCTCTGAATCCAGAGTGCAGCCATCTCTCTGCCTGATATAGTACTCCTGGACAGCAAGGGAGTCTCTGGAGCTTATAGCAGCATGAAACACCACGTACCCCAAATCTGTCAAAGTGCATACAGTGTCGAATAACAGCTTGGGCCGGTCTTTACATCTCACATTCACCACTGTGTACCCTTTCTCTTTGCAGTTCTCTATACACACTTCTGTCACTATATTATTACTGCCGCTACGCCTCCTCTTACCACTGTCATTCCCATCTTTGCTGCGGCTGATCTCATGATGCATATCTGCTTGCATCAGTTGATGTAATCGACGTCCAGTGTGTACCCTAGCTGAAGGCGGGCCCTCTACCAACCTCATTACTCTTCTCTCACCCTTGCCATGATGGGCGCCTACAACAATCGCAAGTTGTTCCTCCACATGGAGCATTCTTTCAGCACTTGTTATGGGTCCACCTCCTTTTGATTCATTCTCTATGTACAATACACTTGCAGCGCGCTTCTTGTGAGTCCAGACAACGGCAGCAGCCACATTGCAGCCAAGCTCAGCCAATACAGCGGAGATTTCGGACAATAAGCCAGGTTTGTCTATTGCCGTGAATTCAAACGCAGTGTAATTTGTCGATACATGAAGTGATCTCATTATACTTCCTATGGACGTTCTGTTGGAGGTTACCTGTATCACTTCTTTTGTATCTCCCCTCCTTCCGCCGCATAACGACTGCTTTCGATGTAATGGATGAGGGTATCGTCAGTTAGTTTGTGCCCAAGTTGGTCTGTCACATGGAACACGTCCATACACCAACCTCCATCAGAGGAGATGTATGATTTGGAGATGAGGAGATCAAGATCCGTGAGAACTTGAACCATCTCTACCAGTATCTCGTGTTTGTTTGCTCTGTCTACTTTCACAAGTGTACAATCTGTACATGTTTCATTATCTACGCAAACTCTTGGAGGATGTATTCTCTCAATCATAGATTCATAGTTTGGATCAAAATATGGCTTATATCCAATAGCCATACCTAGCTATAATACGCTTCTTCACAGCAATCAATCGAGGTCCAGCAATGTGCCTACTCGCCTTGCAAAATATACTTCTCATTCAGAATCAGAGAATATTCAGAATCAGAGAATACACAACCAGAGATTTTTTTCTCCCCCCTCCCAGAATTCACTCAACGTTCAAACCAAAGTGTTATTGACTCCATAGTTACGGGTTTATATAGGCTGAAATAAGTCCTGATATAACTAGAAATAGGAATCCTGGAGGATAACTGGACTGCCCTAGAAATAGAAGTCCTAATACAACTAGATAAAGGAATCATAGAGGATAAACGTATTTAGGTTGATTTCCGAGGTCCTTCTGTAACATAAACAAATAACTTCAGAACTACAGCAACTACTTATACATAGCAGGCAACATGACGCAGATCGATGAAAATTCCAGAACACCAAAGAAGTAAAAAGAGAGACAATAAAAAAAAAAAGAGATCCAACATTTAAAAACTTAGCTACATTTAAGTAGTTCACATAATGACTTACCAATAACCATCCTTTGAATACACAATTAGTCTGAAAGACACTACACTAGAGCTCAAAAAAGTACATCCTAGAACTAAAGCTGACAAAATGCTCTTGCAAAGTTGTAAACCCAACTCAGATGACAGTATAACAAATTTGTAGAATCAACGATTGGCCTTGGCAACACGTTCGATCTCATCCTTTTTCTTGATTGCGTAACTGTGAAGGAAGATAATTAAACGTTAGTTAGCTACAATTGTATCTTAAAGGCATTTAAACAGTACTGAAAATAGAAATTAAGGCCCCTACTAAAAACCACCTAGCGTCAAACAAAGCCTCTAACACAGGTACCTAAGATTAGCTTACCGTCAAACAAAGCCAACTAATCAATAATCAGGTACCCATTATTTGGATTTGACGTACAAGGAAAACTAGAAAACTAAACAATCTCATACCTGTTAGAGGAACCCTTAGCTGCATTGATAAGCTCATCAGCAAGGCACTCAGCAATAGTCTTTACATTCCTAAATGCACTCTCTCTAGCACCAGTGGTGAGAAGGTATATTGCCTGGTTGACTCTCCTCAATGGGGAAATATCAACAGCTTGACGCCTTACAACTCCAGCTGAACCAATCCTTGTTGCATCTTCTCTTGGTCCACTGGTATAAAAGAGTGGAGAAAAATATTAGAAAAAATCCATATAAAGGAAGCATACATAGTCGAGACCTGTTTACTATAAATTCGACTTTACAAACTAAGAATCTCAAAAATCCTACGAAAATATGCCTAAGAGCATAAGATAAGACCCATTGAGTCTTGTATATCACAAGCCTATGTAAGCCTATGTAAGCCAGTTACTTGCTTTCCAACCTAAAAGTAAGGAAGTCAAAATTGCAAACGTGCAATACCAAGCATGTTAAAACAAAATTTGAGCAGTTTACTTTGATTTGAGAACTAAATAAAAACTCACTCCAAAAGGCATTACATGAATAAACCTATAACAGATAAATACACGAAGATTGTCTACAATAAACATGACAATATGACACAACAACAATTTGGACAGGCAGTTTTGGACATACCTGTTGATAACTGCATCAACAATGATTTGGATTGGGTTAGCATCAGTCAAAAGATGAATGATGTCCATAGCATGCTTGATGATACGAACAGCCATAAGCTTCTTTCCATTGTTACGGCCGTGCATCATAAGAGAGTTTGTCAATCTTTCAATAATAGGACACTGAGCCTTACGGAACCTTTTGGCAGAGTATCTCCCAGCAGTGTGAGGAACATAGGTAGCATGTCTAGATGCACTGACTCCAATGTAATCTGCAAGTGATATGTCACCAACCTGAAGAAAAAAAATCAGTTAAAACAAATCAAATCACAAATAAATCTACTAATGTTCATATGCAACTATGCATCTTCATTACAAACAGAGCTCCACAGATGTTATATTGTGTATTATTGCAATATCTTCATGAGTACTAGTTATTCAGCTAAAAGATTTAAAACCCATTGTTAACTTCATAAAAAAACCCAATCCAGAGGTCTGGCAACGAAATCATCCAAAAATAGGCAAAAACACAGTTCAGTTTTAACTTTGATGCAGCAAAAATCAAACCCAGAGATTAATACACAAATTGAAACTAAGAAGATCAATCAATTCATACAAATGAAAAGCAGAACATACCCAATCATCCAAAAACAATCCTTTTAAACTCAAAAAAATCGATTAAATCTAAAGAGTTGTGAAAATAGAATAATGAGCTAACCTCAATATCATCGAAAGTCCATTTGTTGAAAAGCTTAACGTCAAGGTTTGGGGCTACAGCCTGAGCTACTTCTACTTCCGCCATGATGTTGTTGCAGGTGAAGGAAAAACCTAGACTAGATGAAAATGGGTGCCGCGAAGAGTCGAAGAGAGAAAACCCTAGGAGTGTTGTGGTGGAGATTGAAATAGAGAGTCCGTTTTAGGGTTTTTGAGTTGGATTTATATGGACTTTATTGCCCAGAACAATATTTAGTATGATAACACCTTGTTTACACTCAACCATGGCGCGTCCATGTTGCAAAGAGTGTGCACGCGAATAGGATTGGTTTGTCCAAGACTCCAAGCCCCAAGGTGCTTTATTATGGCATGGCCCAACAGTTAAGCGCAATAGTTGCGCAATACTGAAGTTGTAGCCTGGCAGATGGAGCTGCACAGTCCGACGATGTAAGCGTCCACATGGTTGAGATAAGAAAGGCTACTTAGCAAATACAATACGACGTGATAGTGTTGCATATCCTTATTCATGAGTTAACCTGACTCAAGGAAAGAGTAAAGGATGAAATGCAAAGTCATGAGATGACTTTGGCATCGTTCAAGCATTGGCCAAAACTTGGACAATGCATATGGAACAATGGCGTTGCCAAATGCGCCATTGGTGATTATTGCTCGCCAATAAGGATGCAAGTGATGCATATGAAGCATGAAGTTGAATTAAGCAAGTCAATACTCAATTGGCATGATATTGGATGTTGGCATCCAAATAAGCTAAGTACATGATCGGGATGAATGAAGAGCAACTATTGCTAGATACTTGCGCAAAGTGCAAGTTGAATAAAGCGCAACCATTGCCGGATATTGGGGGTAGGCCAAGAGTGAGTAAAGCACAATCATTGTCGAACATTGGCACGGGCACAGATAGATAGTGGATTTTCAACAAAGGCTAAAATCGTAAACCCATAATGATATGAACTTCGATCTAGCAATCGACGCGAGTATTGAGACACGGTCTCTCATCGAACCTCCGACCGAGAATACCATCTCTCGTAGTACATGCGGATATGTAGTCTCTACCGGACAACAACATATTTGTATTGAGACACGGGTCTCTCATCAAACCTCTCGATTTGGAGAATACTGTCTCTCGGAGTACATGCGGATATGTAGTCTCTCGACTAGACAACGGCATATCTCGTGTTGAGACACGATCTCTCATCGAATCCTCCGACCGAGAATACTTTCTCTCGGAGTACATGTAGATATGTAGTCTCAAGGCTAGGCAACAACATATCTCATGAATACCGAACACTTCGATAATTATTTCTATATAGTATCACAAGATGGACGGCTCCTGACGACTTGCTCTGCTAGTATAGAGCGATAACGTCTTCAGGATACAAACAACGAGTTTACCCGACTATATAAAGGATATGAAGCTCCGGCAAGCTCATATCGGGATAATTAATGCTCTGCATGCCTTGCTCGCTAGTATAGAGCCATAAGTTAATTATTCCTAAATTCTTGGATTCATCCATTGAATTTCCCGAGAATATTTTATGAAAGATTTCATTACTGCAAACCATGGTTTTTCCCCAGAGAATTCCATGGGTTAGTAATAAATATTCAACACACGGGCGTCGAGCTACCTCCCGAGTAAGCCCCGATTTAAATGGTGCAAGTGTATTCAACGACGATGCACTAACAATCACTGCATTTAACAAGTATTTCAAAATACGACGAGACGATGAACCTATGCAAAATAGAAAGGAAAATAATTAAAAATTGACCAAGGCGCCGGGAGCATGGGCCCGCCGATCGTCGGGACGTGTCGTGGTCAATCCACGCCGTTTCATATTTTTATCATATTTTTGTTATTTTCCTTGGGTTCATGAACATCCTTTCACTTGAACAAATATCCTTCGTTTTGAGGAAACTCCTCGCTTTCATGGTGTTTCCTTCACACCAAGGAAATAATATAAAATTAGGAAAATATGGTAGAGTCGTGATCATTGGCAACCGTCAACCTAGCCATGTCTTGATCCCAACCTACCCCACACCTCATAGTTCCTCATTATTTTATTATTATTTTCCTAATCTCATGCAAACTCCTTAACCTCATGGTATTTTCACAAAACCATGAAAAATATAATATAAAATTAGGAAACTCGTGGGACCGTGCCCAAGCCGGCCGGCCATGCCCGAGCCGGTCCCACACGTCCCTTTATTTTATTACTATTATTTTGGTTTCCTTGATACCATGAAATTCATTGATTTCATGGTATTTCTCTCAAATTATGAAAATTCCTTCAAATCATGGAAAAATACACAAAAACTACATACAATTAGAAACGCACGGACCGCCCCCAACCGGCCGGCCATGTCTCAACTTTTGTCCCACACGCCTTATTTTATTATTTTTGAAATTATTTGCTTCCTTGATCCCATGGAAACTCTTTCACTTTAAGGAAACTCCTTAATTTCAACAAACTCCTTGATTTCATGATATTTTCATAAAATCATGAAAAATAATATAAAATTAGGAAAAGGCACCACGGGACCATGGTCACCGGCCGATCGGCCATGCCTTGGCCTCAGCGTCCCATGCCTCATCATTCCTTTATTTTATAATTATTTTCCTTCATTTCATGAAGTTTCCTCGGTTCCGTAAAACCCCGATTTTATCATATTTTCTCGAATGGATGCTCAATCGCACGCCTTAAAATATCAAAATTCTCAGACTAAGACACGAACACTTTGGTGACGTGATCATATTACCTTGACCTACCAAGGTCTGATCTTTGGCTTGCAAGGAGCCGGTCCTCGTATTTTCACAATTTGACCTAATTTCATATTGGGCCCAAACTCTCTCCTACCGTCCTTCTTGAATTCTTCCCGAGTTTTACTCTCGGGCTGTTTTCACCTCCCGAACGAGCTTAAAACCTAAATATTCCCACGTAAGGAGATAGGAAATTCTTTTCCGTACAGAATGGAGGGGCGGAGCATCAAAATCCGAGTCCGTATGAGAATTCTACATCGATTCTAGTAAAGGGCGCTAATTAGGGTTTCAACCAACTGGGATTGCTCAAACGATCAATATTTGATCCCGTGACCACCCAGGGCCGGTTTCATGACCCCTTGGTCGGTCCCTCGCCTCTTCATAATTAATTAGGTTTTATCACCTAAGGTTCGGACAAGCATTTTCGAATAAGTGATTAAACCAAAGATTTAATCATTCTTTCATCAACAATTCACCAACTCTTCAAGAGGCCTTGGTATTTGCTCACACGAGCATATGGGAGTTTCATGGTCGACCCAAGGTACCATGGAGCCAATTCTCCTTCATTCCATGGTTAATTTTCATATAAACCATCAATTGGTCATCAATTGATCAAATTAGGGTTTCGAGTCCAAGGATCATAATTCCATATTCGAACACAAATAACTTTACGATCTCATGATCAATATTCATATTAATTATGCTCGGTTCAACTACCAAGATTTTAATTAATATTTTATTTTGGTCACGCTCGCCAATAATTCATCTGACGAGTGACACTTGCTCGCATTTGCAATATTTGCTCAAAACAAGGAATATTGATTCAACTATTAATATTCAACAATTCATCTAGTGAGCAACACTTGCTCACCTCAACGTGAGAATCACATCACCGTCTCAAAGAGACACGTTCAATTCATGAGTTTCATAACATTTTACAAAATCATGTTCAACTCAATACATGGACTCATCGTCCCATTAAATCACGAAGTCAAAGAATCGACTAAACTAACCACGAGACGCCAATCGTGTCACTTGGGGGATATCAACTAGGGTTTTGGTCCTGCGGTCTACGACACATGTGTTCAAACACACGATGTATCGTGAGCAAGTCGGTGCAATCAGTTGAAGGAGTTAACAAAGTAGTGGATGGAAAATCAACCAAGTCTCCGCATGATGAGCAAATCGGTTTCAAACACGATTTCCATTTCCCCACTCTTTGATTCCATCAATCGTCACACTTCATGGGATCATGGTGTCTACAATTCCAAAGAATATAAATAAGTCTCGAATCATGATTGAAATAACAAGGACAAGAACAAGAACGATTTCACATCTCACGCATAAACACGAGATCAACAACTCATCAATTGAGTAATTACTCTCAATCAAAAATTTCAATCATTCAGAACTTATCATATTCGAATTCTCAACACACCTACAATCTTTAATTACTATTGATTCCACACATTTCTAAGCTTCCTCCTACAAATCGACCCATCCTCTCTTGTGACCGAATTTACTCGGAACGACCATTGTCTTGGTTTAGGCCGGAGTACTACGATTGATCTCTCGAATTCAAAGCACTCCCTTCTTGCAGTGCATCTGTGAGGTTGAACATTTTGCTCTTGTTCAAGGAGTCTCCTCCGTACGGTCGTCTTCTCAATTTCGTAAAAACCAAGAAATCGTTTTGCCCCATCTACGGATTGGCGACCACGGTGGGAGATCATTCTCTCGGTTACAATCTCAATTCTCACAAAGATGGCTCTGGTCTTAGGTCTGGTTCGCTTACCAATCCGGGTTCAACACCCAACTCTAACATTGCAAGTTCTAGTGGTACTACTACCGCAAGTACTACTCCTCTCAACGTTGGAGGCTCTAGTGGTACCGCTAACACCACTCTTCCGGCCAGCAATGTCATGCCACATGTTACTACTACTCCTCCGAGTGCTGGTGCTCCAGTGATCACTCCTGTCATTGTTGCAAATAATGCTACCGGCATATCAACAATCCACCTCCTAGCGGATCTCCCGAAGAAACCAGAGAAATCAACCTACCATAGGTGATCTCATGAAGGTGCAAGAAACTCTTGCCAAGAATCGGATCGACATGGCTAACATTCGGAAGGAGCCGTGCAATTATCTCAAAACTCTCACCGACAAGATGTCGAGAAAGCTCAAGAAAGGAAAAGCCAAAGAAACATCTCCATTGCCGATCCCGGTCACCCGATCCATGTAGTAGATGATGATGAGATGCACAAAGTCACAGATAACCCACCAACAAAGGAACATGCAATATTCATCACTCGTGAGGACTGAATGCTTCATGGAAGATCGAGGAAAAGACAAAGCATCATCTGCTCATCGTCATCAACCTCCATATCCTGTCCGCTACGCAAAGAATTCCTTTCCCGAAGGGCTACACTTCCCTAATGTTCACGCTATACAACTAACAGGAACTCTCGAGAACACGTCTCTCGATTCCCGGAGGCACTAGGAGAGCACGAACAAAATCATGTCGTCCGTCTAAAGGAATTCTCGAAATCTCTCACAGTTACACACACCGTACAACATTATTGCACCCGGTAGCATCGCTAGTTATGTAGAAATGGTTAACTCCTTCTACAGGAAATACTTCTTCGTCTCGGAGCATATTACTCTCTCCGACTTAGGAAGAATATCTCGTAAGAGCAATGAACATCCGAACGATTATATGAAGAGGTTCGTAGTCCAAGCTTTGGATTGTCATGACCCGAATGTCACCAACAACAACCGTGGACTTGTGCATCAACGGAATAATCCTTGGTCTACAGAGCCTTGCTAGAAAATCTCCGGGTTCCATACTTTCTCGTAGCTTCATGAAGCGGCCAAACGATCAACGACTACGTACTCGCTTTCTCGGAAAGAGCAAAGTCTCGTAAGGTGGAGGAACCTCAAAGCCGCCGACGCCTAGTCAACAATCGCACAATCTCCACTCTTTAACAAACGTTGTTGCCGAAAGGAATGAAAGGAAAGCCAAGACACGACATCAGCCTTCTCCAATATCCCGTGTTCCTCTAAAGGCGCCAAGAAAAGATAACCAATCCGAAATGCACAAACCTCGACCCGACATCAATCAAACGGGAAATGATCAGACTGACTCAAACTTCTCTCTTCTCATGAAGGAGTGATTGAGTTACTGGAAGTTTGGGTTAAAGATGATGCAATCATATTATCGTTCATCAGGAGATAGCCAACTGAATAAGAAATTGAGAATCCCAAGAAAGCTTCAACTGGGGACTGAAGGAGTACACATGACCCTTTCCCAATCAATACCTCCACCCTCTGAAAAATCTCTCAAAGAAGCAGTTCAAACATATATGTGAATTGCTCTATCTGTCGAAGTCACAAAGGAAAGACATGTTCACAACACCAATCACACCGTGTCGGGAAACGATCGTCCATTTCCTAAATACTTCTTGAGCCTCCAACCACGCACAAAGAGATGCACGATCGGGGGACTACTTACCACACCATCTCAGAGGAAATAAATTTGGAAGAATGTTGATCGATGCTGACACCTCCATCAATAACATAACCCTCAGATCCGCCCACATCACTCGACAAGAAGCTACTCGTGATCCCATTTCAATCAAAGACCTTGAAGGAATGCTCGGAAATACTTATGGCTACATCACTCTCAAAGTGAACATAAGTTCAACCTGGACAGAAACCAAGTTTCACATAATCAGGATGATCCAGGATATGACATGTTCTTCAGACGAGCGTGGCTCCATGCTGAAAAGACGGGTACTAACAAAGCGCCTTTGGTTGCACATCTCTCCAACGAAGAAAGTTCTGATCCATCCAGAAGATTTTACGGACATCCCATCATCAGAGCACTTGGAGGAATTTAAAAAGCAAGAACCTGCAAAAGATGCATATACATTTATCAAGAGGTTCCGCACTCAGGAAAGTCTCATTCCTCCCATGTCTATGTTATTTGTTTTCTCATATGCTATCCTAGCATGGGGACTCAATCCTGCTAGCAACTCTGCAAGACGTTATGAATGGTAACTTCACCGCATTAGTGTTTTACCAAGTGGTTGAATTTGACATTTCTCCGAATCGAGCATCTCACCGAGACATTCATTACTGAGATGATGTTCAAGCATATCAAAGAACAATTTGGGCATTTCTCCATAGCCTTGAAGGAGTGTCCATATGTGCCACAAAATCATAAACCTCTGATATATGCACAAGTGTTAAATCCCACTACCGCAAAGAAAAGAATGTTGAATCAACAAAGATACTCGGGCGAGACGATCAAGCCCAAGATATTAGAAGCGCCTAAGACATTCGAAGCTTGAAGGAAATGACACTTCAACGCTCAAGCATCTAAGAAACCATCAAATCGTACTCTCAATCAAAGAGTACAACACAAATATCTCGATGATGACACACCGATTCAACACCAAAGACGACCAAAGTGTAACTAAACTACAATCGATAAGTCTTCATTATCCCATGATAAGAAGCGAGATGCAACATCATTCATACATGGACGGCACTAACTCCTTCAACATACACTGGAAACCCGAGGTGATTCCATTAAAGGATTTCTCTACATCACAATCCCCGCATGATTGAGGAACTTTCTATCTTCACCAATCACATCCAAAGATGAAAAGCCGCTGATGATATCTACCGCAACAACATCGGCTCACGTACAAAGCCGCCCATGCTAAAGTTATGCTTTCACGAGCATTCGGGTTGAACTCTCAAGACACCTTCATCTTAGGGACGCTCAACTCATCAACTAGTTCGTGAAGGCTCACTTTGGATGAAGGAGCAAGGATTATATCTATAATTATAGTTCTAGCCTTTTCTGGTCTTTGGAGCAACTTCAACCATGGTATTAGCATCAACAATAATTGGTAGGCTTGGGAATGGGGTTTATTTTTATGCCTACTTGTGATACTGCAAGTGCACAGTGTCTATTGGAGACACGGGCAAGCACAGGTCGATCCACAGGGAATTGGAGTTGCTATGAAGTTGAAATAAGGCTTACTAACTGTTTTCTAGGGAATGTAACACAAATATGGACTGAACTTGGTGTCGATACGACTAAGTTGGAGGTTACAAGACTAAAAGCAAAATGATATATAAGTATTGAGATTGTAGGCACTAGGATTATCAAATCCACCTCTAATTCAAGTTATGTGATTCAACTAATTTGAGTGTCTCTGTTCCGTGATGTATAAGGAAAGTGTGTCGGCTATCACTTATCTAAGGGTTTCACCGAGGATAGTTCTATTATCGGCTAAGGGTACTAATTGAGCATTAGTTGTCTAATTAAGCACAACTAGTCAAGGAGTTAGCACTAATGGTTAAAGCTTGAGTCGAAACACACTCAATACAAGAGTTTACCTAACTACAATGAATACATGGCATTCATTGTGAGAGCAAAGTATCAAGGTGCTAGAATTGAACTTCTCTTGAAATTTTAGCATGCAAAAACAACTCAAATAAAGTTGAACAACAGAACAAAGTACTAGGGTTTCATTGTAATCCTAGCAGAATAACTTAAAACATCATAAACATGATAAACATACAACTGAAATTAAACTCTTTTATGAACCCTAAAAATTAACTCGCCTCTCACATGCAAAACAACAATTTATATCTCTCACAATCACCCGAATCGAAAATTAAACAATACCCAGACCTAATTTTCTTTGAGAATCCGTCTCGACTTCCTTGATGTTGATGTTAGAGAAAACCTAATTCTAGCTATCTCAACCCTAGCTTCTAAGTTATGGAAGAAGCTAAGGGTAAAGATGGCTAGAACTAGGGTGATGGAGAAGGTGGTCGAGGCTACTGATGTGGTGACAGGATATGGAGGTGGTGGTGATGGCTCTGCTCTCGCAAGGTATGGCCGGGAGAAGAAGGGGGATGGGTTCTGCAGTGTCGGGGAAGAAGAAAGAGAAGGTGAAGAGAAAATGGGTTTTGGTCGAGGGGTATAGGTGTTGGTGGTTTTGGCTTGTGGAGCGGGTGCGGCGAAAGGTTGATGCAAGGATGGAGCGAGCGTTGGATCTCGGAAGTGTAAGATCTCACGGCTCGGAAGGAACGGACTCGGATCCGGGTCGTGGGTTGGGTCTTGGATAACTCAAGCCCATGTCTTCCTTATTGGGTTGCAACTGATGCGCGCGCGGGCTTTGGCTTTCTGCTCCATAGACGCTTGTCTCCAATTTTCGCTCTCTTTGGCTCCTCAACTTCTCCGAACTTTATTTACTACCTAAAAACACAAAATTAATTAGTACAAATATTTATTCTTGAAAACAAAGAAAATACGTAACTGGATAATATCTCGATTTCGAGCACAAAAGATGAGTTAAATGCCAATAAATAGATGTAGAAATATGCAATATTTGGCACTCATCAAATACCCCAAACCTGAATTTTACTTGTCCTCAAGTGAAACAAAATTAAGAAATCCTAACTATACCACCATCGCGGGTCTCTCGAATGCATTTAGCGTATGCACTAAGCCTTTAAACCCCTAGGTGTCCCTTAGTGGACGAGTTGTAGTCTCGTGAGGGTTTACCAGAGGTGTACCCACAAAACCTTCTCCAACTTCGTAGTGTAAAAGAGTCTCAAGCATCCAAGGAGCTATGAGGACATAGAGTTTCGCATGCTAGTAACAAGAAGTTAGAACTACCAAAGAACGCATTCTCATCCTTAAGTGCTGAGCGAGAAGTAACCATACCATATGAAAGAATTCTGATTCGATTGTGATCATAAGCCTCGACTTCTGCCTCACCATTAGGGTTTTATGATAATTGCACTCAAAAAATCGCTTTTTAGTCTCTCATGTGTGCGAGCGAGGAATAAAGAGAGAAATCCCGCACACGTTGTAGGTAAGAAGGATAACCTTCCGAAATAATTTCTGGAGACTCCACGGAAGTGTGGACAAAAAGAATCTTTTTCTGATGATCTCTAAGAAAGGAAATCAACCATTAGCAAGGGTGGGAGTACTCACTTACCTTCTCACCCGACGGCGATTAATATCACTCTCTCAAAGATTCATAGAAACGTCTTCAATCTTCGGTCTTCGGTCTTCAATAGCGATGATGAACTTCGAACTTCACAAAAACTTGACAAACATTTTTTTTTTTTTTACAAGATGAAATGAAAATAAAACTCGTATTGTCTTGATTTCATAAACTTCACTAATTCTCATCCTATTTTCTTTTCTTTTCTTTGTTGCACGTAAACCTTGGACTATTTCAACTTTTCTTCAAATATTCTCATGGTGCTCCGCTTGTCTGACGATGATGTGTTTCTATGAATCCGTTGATTGAGAGGAGAGAGTGATGCTAACGCAAATCGGTATTTAGAAGAAGTTTTCATCTTTAAACGTCACCCTCATGATTGACGAAATTAGCACTCAAGAGATCAAAATAGTCTTTGAAAGTGGTGCGAAGTTGGGTAGCTCACTATTCCTACCGGAATTGACGTACGGTGACACACACTCTAACAACTTTTCTAGAAAGTCACAAAATCAAGATTGGTGCCTCGCTTGATGTAAAAATGGGTAGTCTCCACTATGGGTGATCACAATTCTACTACCGAATATCTAAACAAAGACCTAATTCGCCCCTCCGGATGGTTAAATCCAACTTTAACGCTCTAATCAACTAAGAAACCCGATTGTGTTCTCCAATACTTCCAAAGTTCTGTTATTTCGGTCAGACTCTCTATGTAAACATAGCTAGAAGCATGCTAGTGACTCTAAAATCTCTAAAAGTTGGAGGTTTTTTAAGAAAGTATTTACAAAGAGTTTTTTTTTTTTTTTTTTTAAATAAAAGACTTAAAACTCTAAATGCAAATGCAAATGCACCCCAAACCTAAATCAAACATTGTCCTCAATGTGTCAACAGATGATAAGAAGTCAAAAAGTCACATACCAAGAGAACTATGATGAATACAGAAAAGGGAAGAGATTACCGGATGTACAAGGATGTTGCTAAACCAAAGGAGGATGAATGCTTTGAAAGCAAACAACCAAAGGGCAAGACAAAAGTTTGGTTAGCACATAAAAACTATGCTAAGAGTAAAAAGAAAAAGAAAAGGGAAAGATGATGGATTTTTAGTCCATAAATATGTACACAAGTGAACTAGATCAGTCCACATAGATGGGGTCTTCCAAGTCTACGGTCTCAACTTCTGGTGGAAGATGCTCCAGAAATGGTTTCAATCTCTGACCATTGACTTTGAAGATGTTCTTGGTTCTTTGGGTTTTCAACTTCTACGACTCCATGGGGAAAATCTGCGTACCAAGAATGGTCCTGACCATCGAGAACGTAGCTTTCACGGGAAACAAGTGCAAACGAGTGTTGTACAATAAAACTTACTGACCTGGTGTGAAGGACTTGCGCAGAATGCGCTTGTGTCGTGAAACACTTTCATTCTTTGTTTGTACGTTTTGGCACTATCATATGCATCATTTCTCAACTCTTCTAACTCATTGAGTTGAAGTTTCCTATGGGTACCAAATTTTATCAAGATCAAAATTCAACTTCTTCACAGCCCAATATGCACGGTGTTCTAACTCAACGAGGTAAATGACATGCTTTACCGTACACAAGTTCGTAAGGAGACATCCCAATGGGAGTCTTGTATGCAGTTCTATAGGCCCATAAAGCATCGTTTAAGCGCAAAGACCAATCTTTCCTAGAAGGATTGACAGTCTTCTCAAGGATATGCTTAATTTCCCTATTAGAAACTTCTACTTGGCCACTGGTTTGAGGATGGTAAGGTGTTGCTACCTTATGGGTGATTCCATACTTTCGCACTAGTGATTCAAAGGGTCTATTGCAGAAATGACTACCTCCATCACTGATTATTGCTCTAGGGGTTCCAAAACAGGAGAAAATGTTCTCCTTAAGAAAAGAAAGAACAACTTTATGGTCGTTGGTTTTGGATGCAATGGCCTCTACCCACTTAGAGACATAATCAACAGCAACAAGAATGTATAACTTACCTTCGCATTAGGAAATGGACCCATGAAATCAATACCCCAAACATCAAACAGCTCAACAATCAAAATGGGTTGTAAGGGCATCATGTTTCTCCTAGAGATACTTCCTAATTTCTGGCATCGGTCACAAGCAACACAAAAAGCATGGCAATCCTTAAACAGTGTTGGCCAATAGAAACCGCTTTGCAAGATCTTTGAAGCAGTTTTCTTGGCACTAAAATGGCCTCCACATGCATGGTCATGACAGAAAGAGATGACGTCCCTTTGTTCGAATTGGGGACACACCTCCTAATGATTTGGTCTTGGCGTATTTAAACAAATATGGGTCATCCCAAAGGAAATGTTTAACTTCAGCCAAGAATTTAGAACGGTCTTGTTTAGACCAATGCAAGGGCATTCTACCTGTAGCAAGGTAGTTCACAATATTAGCAAACCAAGGCATTTCAGTACACAAGCATCAATTGCTCATCGGGAATGATTCCCTAATTAGCACAGATTCATCAAGCGGCTTCGACATTCAACCTAGACAAGTGATCGGCAACAACATTCTCCTGACCCTTTCTTATCTCGAATTTCGAAGTTAAACTCTTGTAACAAGAGTATCCATCGAATTAGACGAGCCTTAGCATCTTTTTTAGACAAAAGATATCTCAATGCAGCATGATCAGAATAAATGATGACCTTAGATCCTATCAAATAAGATCTAAACTTGTCTAATGCAAAGACAACATGACTAGCAACTCTTTTCTCGGTTGTGGAATAATTCAGTTGAGCATCATTAAGTGTTTAACTAGCATAGTAGATCACATAAGGGAGTTTGTCTACTCGCTGGCCCAAAACAGCTCCTACAGCATAGTCAGACGCATCACACATAATCTCAAATGGTAATGTCCAATCGGGGAGGTCCTTCTACGGGGGCGGATGTAAGGAGAGCCTTCAGTTTCTCCCATGCTTCCTTACATGCATCATCAAAGACAAATGCAACATCTTTGCAAGAAGATTGCACAAAGGTCGTGAAATTTTACTAAAGTCTTTGATGAATCGGGTAAAATCCCGCATGGCCTAGAAATGATCGATGTCCCTCACGCAACGAGGTTGAGGCAAGTGTTGAATGAGATCTACCTTGGCTTTGTCTACTTCTATGCCTTTTTCCGAGATGATATGCCCTAGGACTATGCCTGAGTTAACCATGAAATGATATTTTTCCCAATTCAAAACCAAACTCTTCTCCTTACACCTAATCAAAGACACAAGTGAGGTGATGCAAACACTCATCAAAATAAGACCCAAACACGGAAAAATCATCCATAAAAATCTCAAGAAACTTATCTACCATGTCGAAAAATATGCTCATCATGCAACGTTGAAAAGTAGCGGGTGCATTGCACAACCCAAAGGCATACGACGGTAAGCAAATGTTCCATAAGGACATGTAAACGTGGTCTTTTTGTTGGTCTTCGGGTGCTATGTGAATTTGGTTGTAGCTTTAATAGCCATCTAAGAAACATTAGTGACTATGTTTTGATAACCTTTCCAAGATTTGGTCAATGAAGGGAAGGGGAAAATGGTCTTTCTTGGTTACTTGTGTTCAGATTTTCTATAATCAATACAGACTCGCCACCTGTGTCACACGGGTGGGAACAAGTTCATTCATCTCATTTTGAACTACGGTGATGCAGGACTTTTGGGTACTACCTGAATGGGACTCACCCATGCCTATCGAGAACAAGGTAAATGATACCAAACATCAAGCAATTTCAAGATCTCACCTTTGACAACATCTCATGTTGGGGTTGAGTCTCCTTTCCATTTCCTAGATGGTTTAGTGTTCTGTTCAAGGTTTATGTGATGCATGCAAATTGTGGGACTTATACCCTTAAGATCTGAGATGGTCCAACCTAAGGCTCCTTTATGTTCTTTAAGTACTTCTAAGAGTCGACTTTCCTGTTCTGTGTCTAAACATGATGCAATAATCACAGGTAAAGTGTCAGAAAGACTGAAGAAAGCATACTTCAAAGTATCGGAGTAATGGTTTCAAATCAAGCTTAGGTGGTGTATCAAGAGGTGGGGCGATTTGGAATCGAGAGTGGAAGTGGTTCCACCGCATTCCTGCCATTTAGCAATATCCATGGGTGGCACAAACTCTAGCAAAGAGTGGACTTCACTAATGTACTCGAGAATTGAAGAGATCTAAGTCAAAATTATCTAAACATGCTCTCTTACGGTCCCACAGATAAGATGTCGAGACGGTGAGTCTTGAATCAGACTCTCAATCATGTTAACCTCGTGCAATTCATCATCATCACACTCTATGGGTTGTTGATTCACACGAAAGACATTCAGTTCTACAGTCATGTTGCCAAAAGACAAATTCAATATCCCGCTACGACAATTTATGATAGCGTTTGACGTTGCCAAGAAGGGACGTCCTAAGATAACGGGAATATGATTTTCAGGATTTTGCACAGGTTGAGTATCTAACACAATGAAGTCCACAGAAATAAAATTTATCAACCTTGATTAGGACATCTTCAACGATTCCCCGAGGGACTTTCACAGATCTGTCCGCTAATTGTAGCGTGACAGGGGTGGGTTGCAATTCCCAAGACCTAACCGCACATACAGAATATGGCAAGAATTCACACTAGCTCCTAAGTCCAATAAAGCTTTTCTCGATTGTATGATCACCTATAGTACAAGAGATAGTTGGGCTACCTGGTCTTTAAACTTAGGTGGGGTTTTGTTTTGAATAATTGAACTTACTTGCTCTGGTGAGAAAGGCACGCTTATGCACATGAAGCTTTCGCTTTTGTGTGCAAAGGTCCTTCGAAATTTAGCATAAAGCGGGTATTTGCTGATTGCTTCGAGAAATGGAATGTTTATGTTAACTCTTTTGAACATTTCCAAAATCTCGTTGTATTGGGTACTTCCATACATTGCACTAGCAACTGCTGTGGGAATGGAGCAACAGTGCATGACTTGGCAAAGAAACATCTATATCGCAGACTCTTGGTCTTATCAACGGGCTCGGTTCTTTCTCTACATTAGATGTTTTCTGCGGTGTTGTGTGTACTTGGTGAGTCTGATGTAGACTCGCTTGAATGTGGTACACCTACATGGTTCTCAACAAATCTACCACTACGGAGAGTGGTGACAGCATTCGCATGACTATGTGAAGTTTCATTGCAGGTAGAGGAGCCTGCTTGAAACACATTCTTTGGATTTTGTTGGGGTTGACTAGGAAGTTTGCCTTTTCTCTCTCATTCAATGCATCACAGATTTGACCTATCTTAAGCTCTAGGTTTGTGAAACGTTGGTCGGTTGTTTTCTCGAGTTTTGAAAGATTTTGGGTTAACATAACGACACAGTCTTCAAAGCTAGGCTTTTTCTCTACAGGGTACTGAGTGGGTGGTTGTACTTGAGGGTTTCTAGGATATGAGTATCCTTGGTTGTTATTTGTTGGTCCCCCTTGTACCGGCCCTTTGGACCATGAGAAGTTAGGGTGATTCCTCCACCCCGGGTTGTAGGTTTGAGAATAAGGGTTGTTCTCTTGCCTATGGTATAATGCATTGGCTTGCTCGGTTTTGGACTCTTGAAATGCATGTAAGTCTGGACATTTGTCCACTAAATGGTCGAGCTATGGCATGCGGCACAAGTGGCCATTTCAATTTGGTCACGGAGAGTAGGGGTATTAGGTTTTACATTCTTCTCGCAACTCAAGCATTTCTATTCTCCGGGCCAAAGATGCCATTTTTGCATTTCCCTCAAAGTCGACTCGATTCTATGGACATTGTTTGCGGGGTAGTCCTTCTCGGTTCACGGATGGACTCCCACTTTGAGTCTTTTCAAATACTTCGATTAAGAAAGTCCAAGCGTCATACGGCACTCTTGTCAATAAATGCACCATTGCACATTGACTCCGACCGTGGTTCGGGTTCTAACATCTAGACCCTCATACAAAATTTGGACGAGTCTCCATTTTTCAAAACCATGGTGGGGACATTGGAGTAATAATTCATTGAATCTCTCCAAGTACTTTGCTAGAGTTTCATCTTCTAATTGCACAAAACCATTTAGACTTTGGCGAATTGTCGCCGTCTTATGGTTTGGGAAAAACTTTTTGAAAAACTCTTTTGTGAGGTCATCCCATGTTCTAATGGACTGTGGTTGTAGGGCATGAAGTCAAGACTTGGCTTTGTCTTTCAGAGAAAAGGAAACAATCTCGGTTTGAGGGACTCCTCCGGCATTTGGTTAAAACGCAGAGTCCCACAAATATCCTCAAAATCTCTCACGTGATGGTAGGGGTTTTCAAAGATCGACCCTCTAAACACGGGTAGCATGTGAATGGTGCTTGCTTTTAGTTCAAACTGACAAGCATCAGCTGGCAGAATGATGCAAGAGGGCTGGCTTGCCCTAGTTGGGTACATGTAGTCCTTGAGACTACGGGGTTGGTTTTGTTCATCACCCATAGTTTCTGTTTCAGATGGGTTTGGGCTTGGGCTTTCGGTTGAAGAACTGGGTATGCTTACGATTTCGTCTGGGCGGATTCTAACTAGTCGATTCGTTTGGTCTCTAAAAGATACAATCATAGCCTAGCTAGCGCATCTAGCATGTTAACAAACAATCAAGTTCAACACAGAAAAGCAAAAACCACAAAATGTTACACTAATTCCATACTCAAGCCCAAAAGAGTGCTTTTGGTTCTTTGTGAGGCCCAGCTGAGTATGTGGGTTCCTACCCGAGATGTTGTGGGCTTCCAAATGTGCAGAGCCCAGCGATTATGGGAAGAACAGAGCCCGGTGGTTGGGCTTCAGGATGTCACATAGCCCAAAGATATGGGCTTCAGTTGACAAGCTTATTCAAAGACGAAGTTGGGTGGAGGTTAGCAGCTCAAGTACAACTTGGCTAGTTTGCACAACACAGGTCTAAGTGCACTCACAGCACAGCACAGCAAGTGAGCAGCTTATGCACAGGCTAACAAATAAACACCCACAGGGTAGCACAAAACTCACACAAGGTGACACACCTTCTCACAGAACTAAGCACACACAGCGCCGATGCATGGCTCAGTTAGCGGTGAACAAAGAGAGTTAAAAACTGTGTATGGTGCACAGGGTTGAGGGATGTGCTCACTCAAGGTGAAGCATGTGCTGGGTTGTGTGTTTGAAAAATCAACAAGCTAAATGCTAGTCACAAACCCTACTACTCAACCACTCAATCACGTATCACAAGATCACACACAGATTGCAGCAAATGATGCTAACACAGTTAATGTCAACTGGGTCAGTTGACCTCAGTTGCTAGAGATCAAGTACACGGGAATGAAGATATTAGCAGGGTATAAAAACTTCACAGCATGCACAGGTTAATCAGCAAATAGACAATGCTTGCATTTTACATATACCACAGAGTGTCAATAAGCTAACAGATCAGCAAGATAACAAAGATTAACAAAGCTATCATTTTACAACATGCTCGGGATGTCGGGATGTCAGCAGGCGAAACAATACACTTGGGTAAAAATGCACGGGGTTGTTGGAGTCAATCGATAGTTGCTCAAATGGCTATACAAACATAGCATCGAGATTTTTCACACTTGTCAACGAGACCATAAGGATTGCAAGATGCGGGGCTTATGGTGTTAATGTGGCTATCCAAGCTTCACTCACACTCCACAGCTTCAGGGCTGGAGTTGAGCACGAGTTTCAATTTCCACGAGTTATGCTCGGGTTTTGCTCAAACTCACATGTGACGGGCAATACAATATGTTTGTTATGGCTCACAGATTCACAGGCAGATATGCTCAACACAGTTTCAGTCATGCACAAATTATACATATGCATACAAGGAACATCATACACCCAAGCATACTATATCATTCGTTCAAGCAAGGTTTGAGACACAATACCGCTAGTATAACACTGGGTTTAGGCAAATCCACCAATGGTTCCCCCGCTCCTTGGTCTTCTCCTCTCCTTGGTTGTACAAAGAGACAACATGTGCCTGTCAACTCAACAGATCAAACTCGAGTTCTCAATATTGCACAATTTAAGCAAGAGAGCTATAGGATACAATACTTGCAAGTATGAAGATTAACCACCGTACTTGGTTATCCGTTCAGAAATGGAGACAAGTTACGGTGATGAAGATTTTATCCAAGAATGCCAATGCTCCACTGATAGATGCACTTTGGTATGGAAAGAAACTATAACAGTAACAGACCGATGAGAAGCTACAGGTGATTCTTTTCTCTGACTCAACTAAAAATTTTACAAAGTGTACATGTTACACTACAACTAGTAATAAAGATACAGCTAAACTATAAGAAAGAAGCAATGAGAAAACACTGAAATATAGTAAACTGAATGTACTATGCAATGCAAGTACAAGAGAAATTACATCTAAGTTATGCCACTAAGGGACTAAAAACAGCAAATCAAAGCATATATATACAAGGTGGGTTGAAAACAGTAAAGAAAGCAATATGAAACTACACAACGCACTACCAGCTCCCCGGCAGCGGTGCCAAAAACTTGGTAGGCTTGGGAATGGGGTTTATTTTTATGCCTACTTGTGATACTGCAAGTGCACAGTGTCTATTGGAGACACGGGCAAGCACAGGTCGATCCACAGGGAATTGGAGTTGCTATGAAGTTGAAATAAGGCTTACTAACTGTTTTCTAGGGAATGTAACACAAATATGGACTGAACTTGGTGTCGATACGACTGAGTTGGAGGTTACAAGACTAAAAGCAAAATGATATATAAGTATTGAGATTGCAGGCACTAGGATTATCAAATCCACCTCTAATTCAAGTTATGTGATTCAACTACTTTGAGTGTCTCTTCTCTGTGATGATAAGGAAAGTGTGTCAGGCTATCACTTATCTAAGGGTTTCACCAGGGGATAGTTCTATTATCAACTAAGGGTACTAATTCAGAGCACTAGTTGTCTAATTAAGCACAACTAGTCAAGGAGTTAGCACTAATGGTTAAAGCTTGAGCTGAAACACACTCAATACAGTGTTTACCTAACTACAATGAATACATGGCATTCATTGTGAGAGCAAAGTATTGAAGGTGCTAGAATTGAACTTCTCTTGAAATTTTAGCATGCAAAAACAACTCAAATAAAGTTGAACAACAGAACAAAGTACTAGGGTTTCATTGTAATCCTAGCAGAATAACTTAAAACATCATAAACATGATAAACATACAACCGAAATTAAACTCTTTTATGAACCCTAAAAATTAACTCGGTTTCTCTCACATGCAAAACAACAATTTATATCTCTCACAATCACCCGAATCGAAAATTAAACAATACCCGGACCTAATTTTGCTTTGAGAATCGTCTAAACTTCGTTGATGTTGATGTTAGAGAAAACCTAATTCTAGCTATCTCAACCCTAGCTAAGTTATGGAAGAAGCTAAGGTAAAGATGGCTAGAACTAGGGTGATGGAGAAAGGTGGTGAGGCGGCTGCTATGGTGACGGGATATGGAGGTGGTGGTGATGGCTCTGCTGCCAAGGTATGGTCGGGAGAAGAAGGGGGATGGCTTACCGGTGTCGGGGAAGAAGAAAGAGAAGGTGAAGAGAAAATGGGTTTTGGTCGAGGGGTATAGGTGTTGGTGGTTTTGCTGTGGAGCGGGTGCAGCGAAAGGTTGATGCAAGGGATGGAGCGAGCGTTGGATCTCGGAAGTGTAAGATCTCACGGCTCAGAAGGAACGGACTCGGATCCGGGTCGTGGGTTGGGTCTTGGATAACTCAAGCCCATGTCTTCCTTGTTGGGTTGCAACTGATGCGCGCGCGGGCTTTGGCTTTTTGCTCCATAGACGCTTGTCTCCAATTTTCTGCTCTTTTGGCTCCTCAATTTCTCCGAACTTTATTTACTACCTAAAAACACAAAATTAATTAGTACAAATATTTATTCTTGAAAACAAAGAAAATACGAATGGGATAATATCTCGATTTCTGAGCACAAAAGATGAGTTAAATGCCAATAAATAGATGTAGAAATATGCAATATTTGGCACTCATCAATAATCTCTAGAGGAATACCATCCATGATCTCAGCATCAACAAGGATCTCTGGAGCGTGATCATTCATAGTTTCAGCACCAACGATGGTCTCAGGAGCAACATCCTCAGGGATTCATCAACTAATCATTCTCTGAAGTGTTACACATGAGGTGGATTTCTCTAAGAACCAATGATTCATATCAAGATATGTAGACCTGATAACATGCTCACATGAAAGTCTTCCCAAAGCTGGCACGACCGATGGGCATAATCCAAAGTCTTCTACAAGATGTTCTCATCACCTCTACAAATGAGATACAACACACTTGAGGCCATGGGTTTTCAAAAACGTACCAATGGGTGAGGAATGGGACAATGCTTCCTCAACAAAAGATGTGCATCTATGTCTCTTCTACAGCATACCAAAAGGACGCATTGATCGGACATACGAGCTGAAAGACATGGCCTTTACCGTCAGGTCTACGAAACTGAAAAATTTGTATGGGATTACAAATTGCAAATGTGCACGCTTTGTTGGCGGACCTCTACAACTCCAAATTGAGTGATTCTTCTATCACGTAATAACTCAGTCTCTTAGCTTCAAAAGTTGGGGTCAAGCATCGAATTCCGAAGCGTCGTGTGAGGTTCCTACGACTTCAGAGCATACAACATGCAAGCAGAAATTCGTGGACGGGATTCATAACCTCTCCGCAGTCGATCGATGTACACCAGTCTTTTCGCTAAGTCCTTCATCAAGGTACCTCCAACTTCTACCACCTGGGTCTTTACATAAATTTTCCACCGGGTCCTCTATCTAAGTCTTACGGAAAGAAGAGAAAACGAAAAGGAGAGATTTAACAAAATACCGGGGATCGACGGTCCACTGATCATGACGATCGATTTCACGAGTCCAAGACTCGTGGCACCAGACTCTCATGTGCTAATTATTCATCATAAAAGTAATTCTACCACCGGACATGAAACCATGGTCATTACATCGTCCCATCTCGAGAGCGACCTCGGTATGGTCCCGTGACCAAGGTTTGAAGCGATGTTTCTACGATCGACGAAGCAAGATGGCACTGCAAGCACCATGCTCATGTATCAATCAAGGATTCCTGATCTCAAATGAATCAATGACATTAAAATCCTTCACCAACCGCTCAAGACACAAGCGAATGGTCTAAAGACACAACATGAGTGTTTTACAGCAAGCTCGTCTGAAATGATTTTACACTATCATGTACAAATCAAAGATCTGGGAGCAATTGGTGAATAATTTGGGGATGGGTCATACACCATTCTCTTCATATGGATGTCCTCTACAACATATCCAAAATTCACAGAATTGGAGAAACGAGCAAAGAATTGTGGCCAAAACATTGGACCGCATGCCACCTGAAACTTTTCTGAAGGTCTCCTGGAAGTTTACTGTTTCGTCAATTTCGGATCCTAAACATGCTCAGAACCCAAAAAGATTCTTTGATTAAAGTTTGGAAATTTCCTGGGCATGAGGATACATGGGTAGACCGCTAAAATCCGACATCGTACGAAGATTCTAAAACAATTTCAATGAAGACCTAACTTCTAAATTTTCTGATGACGAATTATGACGAAATTCTTCGTTCATCCACATCTGAATCAGGATCTACACCATCAACTCAAATCCTGCCTTCATCGTCAGCCGATAGTCTCATTTGCTGAAGTCGGCGGTGCTTCTACTTACAAAGGATGACTCACAGATGATCGAGAGACATACAAAGTACCAGTTTTCCAGCGTCTCTGAAAGGGTGATTCATCCCAGGATTAGGGTTGCACAAGACCCACCCAAGATACCCATACCCGCCCGTACCCGTTAAACCCGTGGGTTTTTTGTCCATACCCGCCCGTTGTGGGTGCGGGGTTGGTTAAGAAAAAAAAAACCGTTGTCTGTGGGTGCGAGGTTGGTTTTAGGTCATACCCGCCCATACCCGCCCGAAAAACCCGCTCAATATACACTGTTGATTACAGCTAATCCTTCACTGGCCTTGAGAAGTTCAGCTCGCTCCCTAGACCACCTCTTTTGTCCCTTTCTCCGAGAGACTTCATGTTTTCAATGGTTGTTGGTGTCTTGTGTGTGTGAACATATCCACAGAGGTGCCAATTTAAGAGCTGGCTTTCTTAACGTTCGAGATTTCTTTACCATCAAAAATAAAACAGAAGCGTATTCGATTTGCTATCATTATAATTAGCTGCACGCGTCATGAAATATATTAAAGCGGACTCCATGGATTGTAATCTTGAAAATTTCAATGTGGTGCAGCAGATTATAGCGAACTCCTCCTCCTCCTGATCAATATATCTAATTTTTGGATTATATCTAATTATTGTGGGTTTAAGCGGATTTAAACCCAAACCCGTCTCTACCCGCAGCGGGTGGGTAACAAAACCCGTCCGCTGTTTGTGGGTGCGGGGTTGGTTATGAAAAAAAAAACCCGCAGCCTGTGGGTGCGAGGTTGGTTTGAGCTTATATCCGCCCATACCCGCCCATGTGCAGCCCTACCCAGGATGAACATCTGCAAAAGTCTTCATGTTTTACTTGATATTTACGGAGCGTTCGCCTAAGATCCGAGAAGGGTGGTTGTAACCGAAGTCACCACTATCTCGAGGCGAAATACATGGAGTCATGGATATACCAACAACAAGCACGCGCTAAAACGGTAACAATCCAACTCTTGCCTATTTACAATTTAACTAGGCGTAGTGATTATAACGTCAAAATTTCGAAAACTTGCTCGTTCCTTTAAACCTGCAAAGACGAGCAAAATCATTATTCAAAATCATGACTTGATTTTTCATCAAACTGTGAACAACCCCGTGAATTTTAACATCCACCGGTTTTTCAAAAATTGGACAGACGTCCATTTACAATTGTGAAAACTCATATACAGACATTATTTCACCATGTATAATCGTCTACTTTCAACAGTTGTTCAAAATCAAAACATTGATTTTACAAAATACATATATTTAACGTGAAACTCACGTAAATTTAAAAAAATATATATCTATATATTTTGCTCCCTCGCACGAGCATCTGTCTTTGAAGCGAAAGTATATTTTCAAAATTTTGTGAACGCTCACATATCGAAAATAAAAATTTTCATGAAAGCTCATAAGACAAAATTTTTATTAACAGACGCATGCGTCTTTTTCAAAAAAAAAATTTCTCTCATACGAGCATTCACCTTTGGAAAGAGAGTTTATTCTATTTTGTGAAATCTCACAAAGATAAAATTTTGGTTTTTGTGAAATCTCATAGACAAAATTTTATATCATTAGACTCAGGTCTATTTTGTTTGTTCCTTAAACTAACGAACAAACGAGCGTCTATTCCAAAAATAAGGATTTCTTTTTGGGCCCGACCCGCGAATCTTAAACGACCAAGGTCCCGTCATCAAGATCAGCGGTTCAACACCAATCTATGCTCATTAGACGATGCTCCATCACGCCACTGGGATCTTCAATCAAGTCATGGTTTGCTCGTACTATCAAAATCCGGTAATGTCTTAACTTACAACTAAGTTCAATTACTCTTATTGTTTATGACCGGAAAATCACCATTCAATGCTGACTGAGGAACACGGCTTTCCTCACTAAGCAGGGGACTTAATGTAGATGGTGGATTTTCAACAAAGACTAAAATCGTAAACCCATAATTATATGAACTTGATCCGGCAATCGTACGCGAGTATTGAGACACGGGTCTCTCGTCGAACTCGTGAATGAGAATACCGTCTCTCTCAGAGTACATGCAGATATGTAGTCTCTCGGCTGGACAACAACATATCTGTATTGAGACACGGGTCTCTCATCAAACCTCTGACTGAGAATACTGTCTCTCTGAGTACATGCAGATATGTAGTCTCTCGGATAGACAACGACATATCTATATTTAGACACGGATCTCTCATCGAATCCTCTGACTGAGAATACTTTCTCTCAGAGTACATGTAGATATGTAGTCTCACGGCTAGGCAACAACATATCTCATGAATACTGAAAACTTCAGTAATTATTTCTATATAGTATCACAAGATGGAAGGCTCTTATACAGCTTGCTCTGCTAGTATAAAGCGATAACGTCTTCAGGATACAAACAACGAGTTTACCCTGACTATATAAAGGATATGAAGCTCCAGCAAGCTCATATCAGGATAATTAAACTCCTAGACAACTTGCTCTGCTAGTATAGAGCCATAAGTTAATTATTCCTAAATTCTTGGATTCATCCATTGAATTTCCGAAAATATTCAAATATTTTCGCAAAGATTTCATTACTGCAAACCATGGTTTTTTCCATCAGAATTCCATGGGTTAGTAATAAATATTCAACACACGGGCGTCTGAGCTACCTCCGAGTAAGCCCCGATTTAAATGGTGCAAGTGTATTCAACGACGATGCACTAACAATCACTGTACGAACAAGTATTTCAAAATACGACGAGACGATGAACCTATGCAAAATAGAAAGGAAAATAATTAAAAATTAAAAATTGACCAAGGCGCTGGGAGCATGGGCCCGCTGACTGGCCGGACGTGCCGTGGTCAATCCCACGCCAGTTTCATATTTTTATCATATTTTTTGTTATTTTCCTTGGGTTCATGAACATCCTTTCACTTGAACAAATATCCTTCGTTACCGAGGAAACTCCTCGGTTTCATGGTGTTTCCTTCACACCAAGGAAATAATATAAAATTAGGGAAAATATGGTAGAGTCGTGATCATTGGCAACCTTCCAACCGGCCATGTCTTGATCCCAACCGGCCCCACACCTCATAGTTCCTCATTATTTTATTATTATTTTCCTAATCTCATGAAAACTCCTTAACCTCATGGTATTTTCACAAAACCATGAAAAATATAATATAAAATTAGGGAAACTCGTGGGGCCGGGCCCAAGCCGGCCGACCATGCCCTAGACGGTCCCACAGGTCCCTTTATTTTATTATTATTATTTTAAGGTTTCCTTGATCCCATGAAATTCATTGATTTCATGGTATTTCTCTCAAATTATGAAAATTCCTTCAAATCATGGAAAAATACACAAAAATTACATACAATTAGGGAAACGCACGGGACCGGGCCCCAGCCGGCCGGCCATGCCTCAGCCGGTCCCACACGCCCTTATTTTATTATTTTTGAAATTATTTGCTTCCTTGATCCCATGGAAACTCTTTCACTTTAAGGAAACTCCTTAATTTCAACAAACTCCTTGATTTCATGATATTTTCATAAAATCATGAAAAATAATATAAAATTAGGAAAAGGCACCACGGGACCATGGTCACTGGCCGATCGGCCATGCCTTGGCCTCAGCGGTCCCATGCCTCATCATTCCTTTATTTTATAATTATTTTCCTTCATTTCATGAAGTTTCCTCAGTTTCCGCAAAACCCTGATTTTATCATATTTTCTCGAATGGATGCTCAACTGCACGCCAGAAAATATCAAAATTCTCAGGACTAAGACACGAACACTTTGGTGACGTGATCATATTACCTTGACCTACCAAGGTCTGATCTTTGGCTTGCAAGGAGCCGGTCCCTCGTATTTTCACAATTTGACCTAATTTCATATTGGGCCCAAACTCTCTCCTACCGTCCTTCTTGAATTCTTCCTGAGTTTTACTCTCGGGCTGTTTTCACCTCCCGAACGAGCTTAAAACCTAAATATTCCCGCGTAAGGAGATAGGAAATTCTTTTCCGTACAGAATGGAGGGGCGGAGCATCAAAATCCGAGTCCGTATGAGAATTCTACATCGATTCTAGTAAAGGGCGCTAATTAGGGTTTCAACCAATCTGGGGATTGCTCAAACGATCAATATTTGATCCCGTGACCACCCAGGGCCGGTTTCATGACCCCTTGGTCGGTCCCTCGCCTCTTCATAATTAATTAGGTTTTATCACCTAAGGTTCAGACAAGCATTTTCGAATAAGTGATTAAACCAGCATTTAATCATTCTTTCATCAACAATTCACCAACTCTTCAAGAGGCCTTGGTATTTGCTCACACGAGCATATGGGAGTTTCATGGTCGACCCAAGGTACCATGGAGCCAATTCTCCTTCATTCCATGGTTAATTTTCATATAAACCATCAATTGGTCATCAATTGATCAAATTAGGGTTTCTGAGTCCAAGGATCATAATTCCATATTCGAACACAAATAACTTTACGATCTCATGATCAATATTCATATTAATTATGCTCGGTTCAACTACCAGTATTTTAATTAATATTTTATTTTGGTCACGCTGCCAATAATTCATCGGACGAGTGACACTTGCTCAGACGAGCAATATTTGCTCAAAACAAGGAATATTGATTCAACAATTCATCTAATGAGCAACACTTGCTCACCTCAACGTGAGAATCACATCACCGTCTCAGCAGACACGTTCAATTCATGAGTTTCAGAACATTTTACAAAATCATGTTCAACTCAATACATGGACTCATCGTCCCATTAAATCACGAAGTCAGCAACTGACTAAACTAACCACGAGACGTCAATCGTGTCACTTGGGGGGGATATCAACTAGGGTTTTGGTCTGGCGGTCTACGGCACGTGTTTTCAAACACACGATAGAATGTGAGCAAGTCGTGCAATCAGTTGAAGGAGTTAACAAAGTAGTGGATGGAAAATCAACCAAGTCTCTGCACGATGAGCAACTGGTTTCAAACACGATTTCCATTTCCTCACTCTTTGATTCCATCAACTGTCACACTTCATGGGATCATGGTGTCTACAATTCCAGCAATATAAATAAGTCTCTGAATCATGATTGAAATAACAACGACAAGAACAAGAACGATTTCACGTCTCACAGACTACACGAGATCAACAACTCATCAATTGAGCAATTACTCTCAACTGAACAATTTCAATCATTCAGAACTTATCATATTCAGAATTCTCAACACACCTACAATCTTTGATTACTATTGATTCCACACATTTCTAAGCTTCCCTCCTACAGATCGACCCATCCTCTCTTGTGACCGAATTTACTCTGGAACGGCCATTGTCTTGGTTTAGGCCGGAGTACTACAGATTGATCTCTCGAATTCAAAGCACTCCCTTCTTGCAGTGCATCTGTGTGAGGTTGAATATTTGCTCGGTTCAAGGAGTCTCCTCCGTACGGTCGTCTTCTCAATTCCGTAAAAACCAGCAAATCGTTTTGCCCCATCTACAGGGCCAAAGTTCAGTGTAGCGCAATGATTGTCGGATTTGAGTTCAAGTTGTCAGTTGTGAGTGTGTGTGCATCACACGCGTGCCGAAGTGAATGATCAAGTTAGCGACGATTATAAAGGGGCTTTATAACCGAGTTTGGCATAGCCTAACCGTTTGAGACAAGTGTGGCGCCATTCTACACGCCAGCACTAAAGTTAGCAGTTAAAAAAATAAATTGTTGCGGTTAGGGAACTGCCTATGGACAGATGGATGTTCATAGGGCGTGCAACAGAGTTGCATACGGATTGGCCCTGGTTCTTGGCATTATAAATAGCCAGAGAACCTTGCAGATGGGAGTTGTTCAATAGATTAAGTGCCGAGGAACCACATTGCAGTAGAGAGTGAATTTTATGTTAGGCTTAGAGAATAAGCTTGAAAGTCCGTTGGTTGGACGAGTTTTGTATCTTCCCCTTAAGCTAATAAAAGTGAGTTTGTTGGATTATACGTTTTGGTCTTGGCATTTGTTGATTCGATAATACTCCATAATTTATGTAAAGCATAATCATCACTAACCCCTTTGTAGTATGGGCTACATTGCTGGTGAAGAGAAAATCTAAGTAAGTCTTCCGTTGCATACTCAAGGTAGAGTTGGCTGTTTGCATAGGTGAAAACTTATAAGGCTGAAATACGAGTGGGTGATAAGAGATCACTGAACCACTGTATTTGCGGGTTACAATTGCGCAAAAATTTGTCATGGACATTTGCAGGTGTGACATTTATCTTGATAATGACACCTAAACGAACCTATGCGGATAAAGTGATTGATCGTGAAGCTGGGGAGTGTATATGGATGTCTTGGAGGCTCTAAGCTGCATCAATGGACTAAACATTTAAAATATCCATCTCATTGTAGATGCAGAATCAGTGGTGCAGTTTGTCAACACTGATATAATTTGTGTTAGATGGGAGAACGATATATTCATTGGAGATATAAAGCTTTTTTTTTATCTTTTTTCAGCGACTGGAAATTTTCTTTATGTTAGCAGGGATAAAAACAACTTAGCTGGTGTTATCTCTAAAAAAGTGAGGAAAGAAAAATTACTTATTGAGGAGTACAACGATTATACTTCTTGGATTGAGTTTTTGATATTGATCCTGCACCAATTTAATGACTTAACATTATACTTCTTGGATTGAGTCTTTGTTATTGAGCCTGCACCAATTTAATGACTTAACAAAACTCCCCTTCATTTAAAGGATAATGGTCTCATTGTTCGCAACAAACCGTTATCTATTTTTTTATTTTTTTATTTTTTTCAAAGGAGAACTCTGCAGTTACCTATTTAGCTCACTTAATTTGCAGTTGTTTCTACTCCCGCCAACTAAGAGGCCACCGTTCAGTACATGAGTATCAACAATTATTGGAGGAGGAACAATAAAAAGTGGTTTCAGTAAGTCTGAAAAACCGCAAAAGTTGTTGACTGGCGAACATAAAAAGTTACCTCATGATGCTCAAAATGCTAGTAGGCCCGTTGCACAAGTTTTCAATCCAACACCTGGTTCAAGTAGTACACAATTTAGAAACAAGTAATAGCCCGAAAATCTCAAAAGAGATGATAGAATATTTCTTTATAATTCTGTTTCTTTCCTTAGGTTTTCCACTCGATTACATGGTGTATTTTGTTTTGTTTTGTTTTGTTTTGTTTAGAAGAACTTGTGATAACTTATACTTGACCATTTTGGTTTCATTTTCCTTAGAACATGTTATTAAAAGATGCAACAATCTTCTATTTTAGTTTGAATCGAGAATTATTTATTACACTATCTTGTTGCATTTACTTGATTGATTTATACAAGTTGTGTTATTAATGAAGTTTTATGGAGGAATAGTATGACCATTCCAAGGATCAAATATTCGGTAGCCTGATCTGGAAATTAAAAACGTACTTTCTCACTGAAGGGAAAAAATGTCAGTTTTGAAAAATTTCCATAGTTAGTCAAACCGTGCGATTTGCACGAACACCAACTTAATAGATTTTTTGGATGGAAAATTGATAGTAGGGGGAATTTATAATTATTGGATGAAGTAGAGACAACTAAAAATTCAATTAGCCAAGTAGGGGTAACTACATAATTCCCCTTAATCTAATTGTCATCTATTTTATATCATGTAAAGGAACTTCCCTTGGTGAAGCTGTCAAAAACTCTTAAGATTTTTTCTTAAGGTTTAAACAACTTCAATTGAGGGTCACATGATTATATGTCAAGATTTATACCACATCATACATAGGTTTTAAATTTAAAAACAATTTAAACCGTGATGTCAATTGCAGCACTAAAGATCAAAAGTAGAAGATTAGCATGTAACATTAAAGTAAAAGTTACTAAAAATGATCAAAATTGAAAATGCGGGGTACCAAAATACACCACCAACTTTTTCTTAGGCAACATGTATGGAGTAAACTCAAATACAATTCCGAGGGTTACAACTTAATAAATCTCAATCATGAATTATATGTATATATATCTCTTACTCTCACAATCAATATGTATTCGGAAACAAACCGGTGAACTGATTACACCGTGAGAGTTCTTTGACGATTCCAAAGATCAATATTCAATATCAATCAAGTCACATCCAACAATTACGAAGGACATATCTACTTTGATTGATTTACGTTCAACCTGTGATATTTCAATTATAAAGATAAATAATATAATGCGGAAAAAGAAATAACACAGATACCAGAAATTTTGTTAAACTGCAAATGTAGAAAAACCCCGAGACCTTGTCCAGATTTCAACACCAAATTGTATTAAGCCGCCACATACTCTAGCCTACTATCAAAATTTCGGACTGGAATGTAGTTGAGACTGAATATACCGTCACAACGATTCAGTGACTGTCGCGCTCCTTATGCATCTTGAATCTCGCAAGACTCTGCGTAATTGATTTCCTTGGATGACGTCCTTTACAGCCTAAGAGTTGCTTCAACTCAATTGAAGACTTTAAACCATGGTGCTTCCAACAGATAAGCCTATATGTGATTTCCGTCTTGATCAAGGGAAGATATGAAATCGATTGCAACAGACAAAGTCTAGCAAACCTAAAAATCTGGTACTTACAACTCTCCAAGAGTAGCCTAGATTATTATTCACTCACCAATAATTCCAACTTCGATTTCAACAAAGAATCGTTATAGAGGAATGTACCTATGGAATCACAAAGTCTGAGATGAAGAACTTTGCGATTTCTATATATCTCGCCTATTGGAGCTAAAGGCTCAACAATCAGTAGCAAGATCGAGAATACACAAACTATCAAGATAAAGATAGTTAGACATGGCTTCACAAATCCCTAAGTGAAATCTTTTTATTTGCTAAAACTAAAAAGGTTTAAAGGAGATGACGACTATAGTTTACAACTAGGGCACACAAGAATAGTGTCGGGGATTAAAAGATCCCGTTTCTTGAGGTTCTACTTATATAGACTTTCAAGATCAAGGTTGCTTTAGATTTAAGCTAAGGTAGCTTTAGAGTCAAGCAATCAATAATCACTGTTAGATGAAAAAGCTGTCTTGATATTAACATAACAGAATATACACTCTGGTTAGGATGAACCGTAACCGAACCATGTATAATGACTTGTTCATGAAAGGTTAGGCGAATCTAACCAGACGAACTGTTTTTCATATAACACTTTAAGACTTTAATCTTGAGTCACTACCATAGGCTATAATGTGATCAAATATGTATATATAGTATTTTTTTAAGAGTTGTTCAAATGTCGATTATCTCATAAAAATAATTGATGTAAATATATTCGACAAGGTAAGTACGTGTACTTTAATCCTGCCCGTGAGCATTTTTTTCATGGTACATGTACCGGGTTTGTATACCCTTAAGATAAAAACGGTTCAGGAGTCAACAGATCTTTTCCGGTTTGCATACTGGATATGCGTACCATCCTAGTTCACGAGTCAACAGATCTTTTCCGGTTTGCATACTGGGTATGCGTACAATCCCGGTACACGAGCCAACATACTTTTTAAGGTGTGAATACCGGGTATGCGTACCGAACTATATCAACGCCGGTACGTGTCTTTGGTATATGTACTATGGCTCAGGACCTATAAATGATTTGCCGATATGTGAACCGGGTATGCTTACTCTCTGTACCCATACTTACAGGTAGTTCTATATCTCTCTAATAATCAATTTGAAACATTCCCGAATAACATCAATGACATATATCAATGTTCTAGGATATTTTCAAATAATTAAATCCTGAATCATAATTTAGGTCATAAACAATAAATTGTTCTTAATCAAATTCATCAAGTATGAACAAATGTTCTTAAGCTTAATCAACATATTTCGAGAATGATTGACAAGATAAACTTGACTTGAAATTTCTGTTATGCATGTAATGTCCTATTTAGTCATGCGATATTGTCTCATAGTTAGAAAAGAGAAAATTTGAGTAATAGGTAGTTCAGTCTTCACTTACCCTTTTGTTGATGAAGTTCTCCAAAAGCTTCGGTTGATCTTCGCCTTTAAACGGTAGAACACAGTGATGTCTGGTACTCAACTACACACTTTTATTGTAATCAGAGACTTGACTAAATGTAGACTAGAAATCAAGATATAGTTTTGATCAACTAAACTTTACAACAAACTTGAGATAGCAACACTTGTGAGTTTGACCCAGCAATGATCTAACAAAAATTGTCAAACGAGCAAAACCCCTAATCAAAACAGACAAATCGCTCTTGCGTTTCTTGTTCTATAATGGTGGAGCCTTTGTTGTTGTATTTCTCATCAAAATATTTGATGTTAACTAGATTGATCCAATTGTAGGATTTTTGAAGTATGTTTTTATCGATGGACAATTGATTTTTATATCGTGCAAAATACATTAACTTGAGACAAACAGATGAATGTTGTTAGCATACTACTCGGTTGAAATCGTAAGTTTTTCTATCTCAAACTTGTTGTAAATGTTAGTTGCACAAAAATATATCTTGATTTCGGTCCCAACTTCATTCCAGTCCTAAGTCTCATAGTAGTTTAGTGTCTAAAGCGGATTAATATAGTTTGGTGTTCAAAACTTGACGATTTCCCAGGGTTTTTCTGTAGGTGCATTTTTCCTCGATAATATTTTTTTTATCTCTTGTTTTTTTTTCCTTTTCCGCATTATATTGTTTTATATATATATATGTGTGTGTGTGTGTGTGTATATGTATATAGGTAGTTTAAGTCTTTTTTAATTGAGATTTGAGATAAAAAAACAAACCCCGTTCTTGTTGAATTCACATCTTGAAATATAGATTACAAGTTTCTCACTTGTTAGAATTCATATCATCTTAATTAAGATACGACTGGATTGATATTGGATTTGATTTTTGAGATCTTCCAAGAATCCTTCTATACTATCAGGTTCACGGGCTCATTGTCTAAACATAAGCTTATTCAGGGGTATTCACTTTAAGTTTTTCCCATACATGTGGCCGAATGTAAAAGTTTCTGGTGTACTTGGTATCATCTCCTTTACAAAGGTGATGGTGGAAGAGTGTGAATGTGCGTGTAAACGAGAGAAAAGTAGTTGTTGAAGTAATATTGCGTCCATGGAATCGGAAAAGAATGAGGCAGGTCTTACAATCGGAAGAGAGGAGAAGTTGGTTTGTTGGGTTATTAAGATATTAGTTTTAGGGGTTTTACATATTTTGTGCTAACGCTTACCAAAGGATGTAGCCCACCACAGTTACAATTCTTTCAACTAGCACAAGCCAACCCAGGTTAATCTATATTCTTTTTAGCAAGCATATGAATGTGAAAGAGATAAAAAATAAGTTAAAAGTATTATATTGTCCTATCAACATGTGAACGTCCTAAAGCCGATGATCTAGTCTAAATAAGGAACATACTATATCTAATTATAACCTAAAGTATAGTGTTGTTTCACAAAAAGATTAACACATAATTAATTATAACAAACCATATAATTAATAAAACAAAAACTCTTAACATGTTGTGTGGCAAAACTCCCAAAATCGCTCTTTCACATGGATGCTTTTGAAGAATCGCAACAAGTTTTGAATCCTAACGAAGTCATTGTTCGGGAATCAAACCTGGAAAGACGAGGGTAATCCAACAACTTATTCGTCGTGAACCTATATGGACAATTCTTGTACAATCAATAGTTTAGACCTTAATCCCAAGAAGTAGTCTTGACAAGATTAATATTCAAGAATGTATAAACAAGGAATACCTTTGATGATCTAATTGGTTAAGATACAAATCCACAAGGATAACCTGGATAGTATGTTCTCGTAAAACTTCAAGTTTCGAATTCATCAAGACAAAGTCTTGTATAACCTATATTTCAAGATCTGAATTCAACAAAAACAAGTCTTGTACGTAAGATATTTACTTGCGAGCAAATCTATTTAGGTTGATTAACATATTACTTGTGATATTTCAAATACTATGATAAACAATATAATGCTAAAAGGAAACAACACAAGACATTAGTACTTTTGTTAACGAGGATAATTAGAATGCGGTTGAGATCGAAAATACCCTTCAAGATATTCAGCTACGGTATTCCCCCTAAGTCTTTAGGATCTCGCAAGACGCCAAACACTTGATTCCCCTAGCTAACGTCCTTTACTGGCCTAAAAATCTCTCCATAGTCCCAAGTGAAGACTAGTGCCACCCTGCCTCCAACATGACACCTATTTGATTTTCTTCGAATATCATAATTGGGGTAATGGAAATACTTGCTTTGAGAGAACTCCAAAGGATTTTTATTTTTCAAAGGAATTGTTTTTTCCCCAAAGATCCCCAACAATTAGGGAGAGATTATTAGAACATTGCTCGGACTTAATCCCACCAAGTGTTGGTATGTCAAGTTTGTTTGTCAAATTTAGTTCGAAAACTCGAAGCTACTTGATTTGATTTGAGACTCAACTTCGTTAGGTTAGACTAGAAACATAGAAATGTTGAGACTTGCTCTTCTTACTCGTGAAGAATCTGAAGACATATCGTCATCAATGATCACATCAACCTTCAGTTCGAGGTTAGTAACAACATATTTGACTTGCTCCATTTCTATCTTTGTTCTTTCAAGTCAGTATTTATTAAAAAAATAACATACGAAGCAAAGTTTGTTTACTTGTCTCTAGTATTGGTAACTTGGTCATTATACTATGATCAAGGTATGAAGTAATGATATACTAGTTGTTTTATACAACTTGAGTGTCTAGATTTACGAAGTATAGTTTATCTATGGACTTCTGAATCGACATTACACTAATTGGTAACTTGTTATTATTTAGTGGATTGAACTTCAGGATGAATTCAAACATTGGGATTATGATTGAAAGAGATTTCATAAACATATTTTAAGGAAGTAGACTTGCGAAACATTGTTTCGTCGTGAAAGTGGATTCATGACCGATCTTAATTTTAAGACCGATCCCTAGTGATAAGGACCAATCCCAAGTCAGGACCGATCCCAGGTCCGATCATGACATAGTTCAATTCCGTATATAAATTTTCAATATGTTTGTTATCTTTGGGTTCTGCAAACATCAAGGTGTACACGAATTGAATTTGGAATGCTTATAAGATATCGACACAGTGATTTGAACATGTGTTACTCTTATATCTTAATGCTCAACCATATTCCTTTGATACTCAAGACAAAATCTTGAAACAAAAATTTCAATATCTTTTAGATATTCGAAAGTATATGCTTGGTGAAAAGGAGAGGGTACCCAGCAGTGTAGTCGATCTCGGCCATCTCGGCCGAGATATCGGCGAGATTCCGTGTTTCGTCCCAAGAGCGAGACGATTCTCGTAATATCGCGAAATGATATTTTCAAGGGAATCTCGGATGGTACTGGTCTTACCGGCCAGAACCGGTTATCTCGGCCGAAATATTTTTTTTCATCAGATTGACAAAACTAACATTCACGTACTAAAATCAAAGATAACCATCTTTGTTGATTTCACATAGAAGGATTAAATGATCCATTTTTACTGATTCACCTTACACATAGAACAAAAAAAAAGCTGGGAGAAGATCTAATCAACCGGTACTGATAAACAAGCTAATAAAATTAACCCAAAATTAACCACACGAAAAAGGGGTTTGTGAAAAAAAAAAAAAAAAAAATTTATTGTTGAGGAGCTATTAGACCAGGAAAAATATAACTTATTGTTGTTGTTGTTGAAGAACTCCTTGCATCAATTGTCATTGTTGAAGAACTGGTTGTATGACAGCTGTTGATGCTGTATTATTTGAAATTTGGGATTTAATTAGGGTTTCCAAACTATACTAGAAAAACAGAGTAAGAAAAGATGAAGATGACATTGTTAGGCAGATTTTTCCAAACCCGACCATGGTATGATCTGAAGCAGAAGATTTGAAAGAGGAGGCGGAGAGACCAAGTGCAAAGTGGAAACCATGCGTTTTAGTTGTCCACTTGGGTTTTTGATATGCATGAGTATTTTTGTTTCTTTACCTATATACGTGTCAAATATTTACCCATATGCGTGTCCTATTCCATGCATTTTGCAAATTCATCCATGATGAGTCGAACTCACATTCCCAAGTCCTTGTTGGTGCTACACAAATTACTGCATTCACAAATAAATGTTAAACAATGTATGGTATTTTAAATTTTTTATATAATTTATATAACTTAATATGTATAATGTACTAAAAATGTTTGCTATAAAATTATAAATATAAAATTCGGAACTGATATTGCATCCGATATTTGAAACTGAAATCTCCCCGATACAAAGTTGTACCAGTGTACCGGTCCTAAGCCGAGACAAACCGATATCCGATATTAACTACATTGGTACCCAGTACACCTCCAACCTTATTTTGTTCAGAAACATGTATGGAAAAACTTTTCACTAGGGGTGTCAATGGATGAATATCCCTCGGATATTGAGAAATCTGTATCCGATAGTTTAAGCACTATCGGATATTCGATATCCGATAATATCCTATAGGATATCAAAAATCAGATATCGATTCTGATAGGCTAAGCTATCAGATATCGGATATTTATCCGATAATATCCGATTGTGACAAAAAATGTTAAAAATCGTCCAAAACATGTTCATAATTGAAATTTAAGTTTAATTTCTCAAACATATCATATCGGATGTCGAATATTTTTCCTTACTCTTCTACTCGACTCTAATATGGTTAGGGTAAATTGCAAATAAGTCCCCGTTGTATTGGATATCGTATATTATCCGATAGAATATCCGCTTAATGAAATCAAAGTCCATTATCGTTCCAATTTAAAGTTTCAAAACTGGGTCGTCCACCTATATAATATACCAAATAATGACTCTATCCACTAGATTAACAGAGTCGTTACTCTGCTATATGATCAACATAAAGACTCTATTATAGATGATTTGGTTCATCTCCTAAAAGTTTTTTTTTACTAAGGGTCGTCATTAGTTTCCATATAAAAAGCAATGACTCTATATATCTAAAAGTGGTATTCTCTGGATTTGATACACATCTAAAGTCGTTAATCTGCTATATGATCAACCTAACGGCTCCACTATAGAAAAAATGGTTCATCTCTCGGATGTTTTTGTAACATAGGGTCGTCATTGGTTTCCATATAACCAATAACGACTCTAGCAATCAAAATAAATATGTTCTCTCTGTATTAATTTCTCTATGGGTCGTTAGTATGCTATTCTAATCACTTAACGACTCTTTGAATGAGATGGGAAAAATCCAATTATCACATTTAGGGTCGTTATTCTGCTAGATTTAAAGCTGACGACCCATACTTTGTCACAATGTATAATCTTGTCTGCCTTAGAGTCCTAAATTATTCTAATAAAGATACTTGTAAACATCCTTCTAAAATCTTATGAAAACAAAGTAGTTTCAACAAACCATCCAAACCAAACACATAAGTAGTTTCAACAAACCATCCAAACCAAACACATAAGTTGTTTCAACAAACACATAAGTTCAAGTCGACGGTAACATCTCCTCACTCAAGATCACCATCTTGACCTAGACCTCATCTTTGCCTCCCTGACCGGGAAACTTTCCGGCTTTTCTTAGGAGGACCCTGAGTATCACTGCCCCCTGGGGAACCACCATCTTCTCTAGTACCTTGTTCATCTCTAGGTTGGCTACATTTCCCCCTGTTCAGTACGTTCTTGTGCTAGCTGGCTACGTATTTTCCGGGTCCTCTTACCTTCCTTAGACAGCTCAACAAACATCATCTTTGCATTGGGATTTTCAATGTGCGTGCAGTAATCAGCGTACCGACATTTCTTCTCAGGATCAAATACTTCCCCTTTGTCATCCGAGCAACACAGTGCCTTGACAAAAAGCTTCATTCGTTCCCTCTATATGCATTCAAATACCAATTCACATTAACTAACTTATATTTGTATGTAGATGAATAACACAATTACAAAAATAAATACTCACCACTAGTTTAAGAATGATAGTATCATCTCTAGTGTCAGCTTGAGAAGCAGAGGTGGATGCTCTGTTGGTCCTCCTACCCGTAGTCTGATCTATCCGTATCACCCTACCGTGGGACAAGCCTTCGTACCATGCATAGTAATCTATTGTTGCCTCATGATCTTCATTCACTTGCACCCAATATGTGATGTCTACTAGGCTAGAGTGTCTATCATTCCAATGCTTGACATCAACTGCTGGTTCATAAACCACCTTTATGTCCAACTGGTCAGCCTCGCATTTGTCCAACTTGTGCTTGAAGGGAGGTACATAGTCGTCATCGAGTGAATCTTGAATAAACCCAAGTTGACGCATGATTCTCATCGGATTGTACATTGAAAAACCGTTAGGGTGAAACAAAGGGCCATGGTAATACACGACATCTTCCATTGCGCCAACTCTAACATCCTTGTACGGATTAAAGATTACCTCTTTCGCCGTGATGTTGTCCAATTTATGGCGCATTTCTATCAACCATCAGTTTTTTCCTTATCCTGAGAACCGGTGAACAAGTATCGGGTTCATGTTGGACTACCTTTGCTCCATTTTGGGTTGAGTTGCACGTCTTCATTATCTTTGAACAGTGACGGGAAATGATCATAAATCCACACATATAACAACCAAAGTTGAAAAATTTAAAACAATCAAATAAACATAAAAAGATTAAAGGAAAATAAGTACAAAAAGAAGACAACTTTCATCAATCCAAATACCTGGATTAGAGCCAAATTCCCATTAATTTGAGAAGTTCATTCGCGAGATGCCTGGGAAAGCTGACCATTAAAATGTGCAACTATGGCAGTCCCCCAAGAGTACTTGTTCACATCTTCCAAGGGATCCAAAAGCTGAAGAAAGTTGGTGCTGACCCTTCCTTTGCTGTCGGGAAATACAACCGACGCAAGGACGTACAACAAATACGCAGCTGCCGCATAACGACATTCCATATCAGAGAGACCTTCATCTTTTTCCTTCTTTTATATCCCAGCAAACATATGCCTAATCTCTACAAGTTTGAACTCTTTCTTCGTGTACTTAGTTCCCGGCACGAAAAGCCCATCAGTCTTCACTTTATCCCAGCCAAACAAGTTCATGGTCAATGCATAAATTTTATCCCAACTAAGCCTTTTTCTGAACTTGTCATTAGTGGATTTACCTTCAACCTGCATCCCTAATATGTGTTCTACATCATCAGGAGTCAATGTCATCTCGCCAAAAGGAAGTTGGAATGTGTCGACTTCACCGTAATACCTTTCACAGAAACTAGATACTGCGACCTTGTCATACGCAATCACAGAGTTCACAACGGCATTGTACAAACCGGAGTTTTCAACATAGTCTCTAACTCTTGCACATTCACCTTCTAGCGGCCACAACTCCATTTTCTTAAAAGAAGATTGGTGCCTGAAAAGACGTGCGCGACATTCTTATGATCCTACCAAACATAAACAAATGAATATTAAAAAATAAATTAGAAAGTTAACATCAACTAATCAAATAACAAGCAAAGTTGGGATTCTTACGATTGTCTCATAGATGGTACGAGCCCACAATCCAGGATATCCAAATAGAACTTTGCAGCCATCTCTAGGTTCTCCTCTAGGTTTACCACTTCGAAGAGGAGACAAAATCAAATGAGTAGCGGGAACATGTCTCACGCTGGGTGCAATATATGTTCCATCCTTCTTAACCCTCTTTACCGGCTTCGGCTTTGCATCCTCTTCCTCATGTTCTACATCTTTTTTACCTTTATCCTCTTCATCCTCCTTATCACCAACATCATTACCTTCATCCTTTTCATCATCCTTATCACTAGCATCATCCCCTTCATCCTCTTCCTCCTCCTCCCCATCACCATCATTATTACCTTCATCCCCTTCCTCTGCCTCATCACCACCATTACCATCATCAGAATCATCACCACTACCATTATCTTCATCATCATTATCACTCTCTTCTTCCTCTTCTTCTTCTTCACCTCGTACGGGAGGATCTTATTGTATCTCATCTTCTTCACCGCTACTGTTAGCGAAAATAACAGGAGAGGATGATTCCGACGAATCTGACAACTCATTACCTTTGTCTCTTGGTTCGCTGATAGAAAATGCTACCTTACTCGGCTTTTTTCCGGTAATGGACCGGAAAGTAAGTATTTATCGTGGCGGGGAGCTTTGGAAGGAGGAGTTATCATCATTGGAACCTTGTCTTTGGTTTTCTTGGTACTATAGTCCAAACACACACAAAAAAAAAACCAATAAGATATCAATTTTTTGGTATCAGTTAAAGGGTCGTCTGTGGGATGAAGTATAAAGCAAACGACCCTTCAATAAAGGATGACGACTCAAATATATACAATGACGACTCTTCCAAATATTTGGACAGAGAGGGTAATTTTTTTTTTCTTATAGGGTCGTTATCGTGTAATAATGGGTCGTCAAACAAGCAATGACGATCCTACGATTTAGGTTGACGACTCTAGGGCATATAGCTAAATGACGACTCTATGCCACCCAAGATGACGACACTATCAATTTTTGAAACAGAAGGCTATTCGAGTTCCATCTAGAGTCTTTGAGAAATAAAAAAGGGTCGGCGAAAGAGAGTCGTCATATTAAACCTAATACAATAACGACTCTATTCTAGGGCAAAAAATGATGAAGTAGCAGAATTAGGGTCGTCATCTTCAGCCTAATACACTAATGATTTTTCATAGAATCAGCATGCAAATGAAAAGTCGTTAGGGGTTTCAATATACATACTAACGGCTCTTACACTGAAACCGCTAATTTTCAGTTACCAAACTTAGTTTCACAATCAAAACACAACAAAAGAATCGAATAGAAGGTGGGTTTTAGTTCACATACCTTCTAATTGGAGCCATTACTTTCTTGGGTTTCGATTTTTTGGGTTCGGGAGTTCTTCTCACGTATACCTTTGCTTTTACCGTATCTACGAAATTAGGGATTTGAAGTGCTTTTCGAGTAGTCTGCTTTGTACGAGCCATGTTTGTGGAAGAAGTTAATCGTCGATTAAAGTTTTATCATCGACGATTACGCGATGAATCGGTTGAAGAAAAAAAAAATCTTCGAGAGGAGTCGTTAATGGTGGTGGTGGAGAAGAGAAAGGGGAGGAGAGGAAGATGAAAAGAAAAAAGAGAAACTTATTTTCTCTTTTGGTTTAGGTTTAGGGTATATGAAATTGGGGGCCTAATTAAGGCTTCTAATTAGAGTTAACTGATTTTTAAGATTTGGGTTTAGTAAAGGGTAAAACAGTATTTTCAATATCGGTTTAATACGCCCTCAAAATTTTGGGGTGCAAATAAAATTTTTAGGCCCCCAATTAAAAGGGAAAATATCGTTTAGTCCTTTGGGAAAACGCCTTTACTGTTTGGTCCATAATTATTTAAAAATATAAAACAGACAAAAATACCCTTCCATGTTAATTTCTACTTATTTTCTTGTAGCAGTTCATTCGTCAAAATGACTCCTGTTAATTTCTACTTATTTTTTCAGAGATCACCTGCATAAACCAGAGTTGATTCCAGAAATGAACTCCATATAAAAACCTAAAAAAACAGAGTTCATTCCAGAAATGAACTCCATATAAAAACCTGAAAAACCAGAGTTCATTCCGAAATGAACTCCATTAAAAAAAAAAAAAAAAAACTCCATATAAAAACCTGGAATAAACTCCATATAAAACAGAGTTCATTCCAGAAATGAACTCCATATATAAACCTAAAAAAAACATAGTTCATTCCAGAAATGAACTCCATATAAAAACCTAAAAAACCAGAGTTCATTCTAAAAAACCAGAGTTCATTCCAGAAATGAACTCCATATAAAAACCTACAAAACCAGAGTTCATTCCAGGATGAACTCCATATAAAAACCTACAAAACCAGAGTTCATTCCAGGAATGAACTCCATATAAAAACCTAAAAAACCAGAGTTCATTCCAGGAATGAGCTTCATATAAAAACCTAAAAAAGCAGAGTTCATTCCAGAAATAAACTCCAAATAAAAACCTAAAAAAGCAGAGTTCATTCCAGAAATGAACTCCATATAAAAACCTAAAAAAACAGAGTTCATTCCCGAAATGAACTCCATATAAAAACCCTAAAAAAACAGACTTCATTCCAGAAATGAACTCCATATAAAACCAAAAAAAAAACAGAGTTCATTTATGGAATGAATCTGCATCATCATCATCTTCATCGTCTTCAACAGCATCAGCAGAACATCATCGTCTTCAAACAATAGCAGCAACATCGTGATAAGTGCATATTTCACATATTTTTGATGATAATTCCATGCTATTAGTTGTTGGTTTTCTTGCAAATTATTGTATATTACGCTTGTTTTTTGTTATTTGTGTTTTATTAGGTGAATCATCCAAAAGAAGTGAATTAGGCTCTTAATTGTGCAATAAAAGAAGCTAGCTACAAGTGGAGAAGGGCCAAAGACCAAATGGAACTCATCCAAGTACAAGATTTCTACTTTTCATCTTGAAGAGGACGAGAAGACGAAGTCGACGGCGAAAGAACGGAGTCATTACGAGCACGTATGAAGAAGTTATGAGAAAAATAAGAACTTGGAAAATTAAAAGGGCAAAATGGTCATTTCCATGGAAACTACTTTTGGCACCTCATGGAGAGTTAAGGGGCAGTCAGTTTTCAAGGGAACTGCTAAACACAATCACGTATTTTACTGGGGGGACTGCCGAGTTCACTTGATGTTAAAGGCACTTGCTTATTCTTATAGGGATGCCATCTCCCTACTTAATTCAAACCGAAAACTCCCGCGTGCATGCGGTTTCTTCGCATGGATATTTGTTGCTCGAGTTGCTTTGTCATCATGATCATATTGCAAAGATGGAGTAGTGATGAGCTTTTATTGAGTTCAAATGGGTTCGTAGGGATTAAGAAGATGGAGTAGAGACTCGAGATGGTGACTGATGTTTGTTGCCATCAGTGATGAGCATTGATGATGAAGTGTGAGAAGAACTCGAGATGCAGCTGATAATGGTGATCGTAATGCAAGGTCAGTGGAGACGTTGGAGCTCGAGCATAACAAAGAAGAGGAATGGCTTCCGTCATGGATAGCGTATCTTGGTTCTTTGCCGGTGAATGAAGAACTCGAGTCCAGCGGTGATTAGAAGAAGTTCGTAATGATGAAGATGGAGAAGTTCGATCTTTGTGTTCTTTGTTGCTATACAGGTCCGGTGATTGAATGATAAAGGAGCTGGGATTGAGCTGTTGGTGACGGGAATGGCCTGAACTGTGGTTCTGCCATGGATGGTTGAGTTACGGACTTCTTTTGGAAGTGATGGAGCTATTACATCGTTCGATGGTGCTGGTAACTCATGATGCAGTGGTGTTGTTGAAAGTCAGAGTCTAGGAAGAGATGGCACGATGGCAGTGTTGCTTCTGCCGATGGGAAATAATCGAGGACTATAGTCGAGTTTGCTGCAAACGAGCAGTTATGATGATGGCTTTCAAGAAGTAATCGATGCTGGCAGAACGGAAGTGGAGTTTGAGAAAGTCAGGGAATTGGAGATTTCAAGGACATCCTGGTGTATGTGAGATGAATAGGCCGATGTTGAGTGATAAAACAGGAAAGAAACAATCGTGAGTATTATGGACTCTGTGGAAGACTTGAGAGGATATTTCCGCGTCCAAGATATACAAGGAATTAGTGTACGCGCTTTTGGAGGATGGATAATCTTTAGAAGTTAAAGTTTGTGCGAGAGAATCCAGTGGGAATGAAGTTTTGATAAGTTTGAAGAACTGAAAAACAGCCACCGACTGGTGCTTTTGCCGTCGATTTTTAAGATGAACGGTGGTGGATTGATACGATATTAGGGTTTAGGTCGGTTTAGAATTGTTGGATGATTATCAGATTCGAATTATCAGGGTTGAAATACTATAAATAGGGGTCGAAATCGCAACCCAAAGGGATCTCCTGACCCTAGTTTTCACGCCCACTACCTGTTCATGAAATTCCTCGAGAGAAAGACGAAGCTTAAGAAGTTTTATGCACCAATAGCTGAAGTTTCGGCGCGGCAGATGGCTCAAGCTCGTCTTCGTTTGTAGTTTGCTTTCTTTCTTTTCTTTGAATTGATTATTGCGAACTTCAAATATGAGTAGCTAATTCTTTTAATTGGTTAGGGATGTAACCTAAAATCACAAACATGTTATTTGATTAATGCATCGATTTTCATTCACTCTCTTGTTCATCGTTCAAGTTTTACTAAGCATAATAATTATATGATTTTGTTCATGTAATATGAGTAGTTGTTTTGCATATTTAAGTCGCGAATTAAATATCATAAGAACTTATCTATCATTAATTAGAAGTCTTAGGTAATTTTATCAAGATTCTAATAATTAGTAGTAATTTGTGATCACTAGCGGTGTGAATCGTGAAAGAAGTCACAAGTAAAACTTGGCCTAGGTTGAATATATCACGATTGTGTTTGTATTGCCTATGAATAACTCGTTTCATAGATTTTAAAGCTTTCCACAAGTTGAATCTTCTAGTGATAAGCATTAGGTTATTTGTAGGAAAAGAATTCATATAATTGCGATTGCATTATTTGTTGATTTGTGGAGACGTAACGCAAGTATATGCACCGATTGGGGATACTTTAGGGTTTTTGGTGAATGAGTGTGTGAATGATGCTTGATTGATTAACATGTGTGGTGATGGACGGCGAATTCCTTAACCAGCTTTTTCCTCTGATATTTTCTTAAAACACTTTTATCTTTTATTTTTATTTTGAATTAATCTTAAACAACAAAATCCCCCCGTTTACTCAAGTTTTCAAATACAAATAACAACCCATATCTCCTGTGGAACAATACATTCTTATAACTATACTATTATTTATAATTGTGAAGTGAAGGAACTTAAATTATTTTTGCGTCGGCTGACAATCGAACACATCGTATTCATCATCTTTAACAGCAGCAACAAACAACGGATGCACAAAAGAAACACAAAACTTCATCGTCTTCATCATCTTCATCGACTTCAAAATCATCATCAACAACATCAACACCAACAGAGAAGAAAAAACCCTAAAACTCTGTCGTTCATCATCTTCTTCGTCGTCTTTATCATATTCATCGTTTTTCATCTTCGTCTTCAACAACAACAATCACCATCTTAAACAACAGCAGATATCGAGAAAGTTTTTATCATCTTCGTCGTCTTCAAACAGTAGCCGATCAAATCTTCAAATCAAGATTCATTGTCTGCAACATAAACAACAACAGAAAAGAAAAAATAAAAAAAATGGAGAGAAAAAAAAAACTAGATCTTAAATTGAAATATAGAGGAGAGAGAAAGAAAATCTGAAAATAAGATATTTTTTACTCCTTTTTTGTATATATATGGTCCCAAAAGGGTATTTTTGCCACTACAAGATGACAATTACATCATCCATGACGTCACCCTAGGACCAAACTATAATTTCTAGGACCAAAAAGGACCAAACAGACAGTTGACTGAGTCCACTGGACTAGACTCTCTCTAATATATTATTCATAGGACTAAATGGTATTTCCTACCAATTACAAACCATGGCCCCCAATCAAATGAGGTTAATTTGGCATACACTGTACTGTCCTATAAAATGACCACAAGACTCTGATGAAAGTTTTATTTCATTAAATTTGTGGACACAGTTACTATCACACGCCCATTTAATCACCTAAAATTTTCATGGGACATGACCGGCAATGATTGTGGTTCAGTGAATCAACTTCACCCAAAATCACTCAGCCTTGCATACTCGCATCAAAGTACGCATCTGCCTTCACTCATAAGGCATTGCACAACGGAAGTCTTTTCTTCTTTCTCTCTAACTCTTCATGCCCCCATAAGCATAAGAGGTTCTGCCATGTACTTGCACAATTCTCACACAACATCAACAACATAATGAACACAAAGATATACTGCAACAAACCCATTTTATTGCACTAAAGGAAGATTACAAAACTCGTCCATCACATGGACCAAAAACAGGTCATTCACCCTCTTGGTGAATGCCTAACTCTCTCAAACATGAGACTAACTCTCCTATATAAGCCTACCGATTTTTCCCACTCATTAGGACTATTTATACAGTAGTTACAATGGCCAAAACCGTGCACAACACTTGCACATGCATGGAACAGCCATGTGTCCCACACCTTTGGCACGCTTGTGAATCCAATAACCAACTTATAACCATCACTTGAGCCGTATTGCACACTTGCTGTGCCATACTGGATTCTGTCTTGCGCCAACGTTCAGCCCTCTTGGCCCTGCATGCTTATCATTCTAAACTCATGCACGGACATTCCTTAAGCTTCAAACATCGATGCCATCTCCTTAAGCTCACTCTAGTTACTCATGCGTCATATATGCTTCACTTCGCCAATTAGCTTGACAATAGTAATGCAACTCTTGCATTACCAACTTGTTTGCATTATTCAAGCTTTGGCCAACCTTGAATATATGCCATAGACCAACTCTTAGTCTATTCTTCACTATCGCATCCTCCTTGAGCTTGGGCCAACTCAATTCCATGGATATGCATCGATGCCAACATCGCATGTTGCATCTGTCACTTTGGACATGTCTTTCCAAACCTTTAATGAAGCTTCATTGTGTCGGCCAATAAGCTTCATCACTTAGCCAAATGTATTTACAATGTAGTGCTTGCACTTGTACTACATTAGCCACTGTGGGTTTATGCCATTCTCGACACTTGACGAGTCTATCTGATATCCGTTATTATGGCTTGCGTTGCGCTATTATGGCTTCGCATTGCACCATTACGGTGGAGCTCTGACTTGGCCTGCAACTCTGTAACGCGTAGTCATTGTGTGTCACTTGCAGTACCGTAATAGTTACCGTATTCCATATCTCATGCAGTTCTCATTAAACAATCCATGAAATTGAAATTTATGAATGAGTACGTATGGCTCAAAATTACTCGACCTACCGACCAAATGTGCAACTTTTCCGGGAATACTATGTGGTGATTCAAAATGTAAGATTCGGAAAACCATCAAGTGGTCTGATGGTTCTCAAGCTTCCTCCCATAAGGGTGGTTGGGGATCGAACCCTGTAATAGCATAAATCCTAAGCAATGTACTTAGGTGTAGTTCTAGGGACCACTGTTTTAACTTATCAAAAAAAAAATGCAAGATTCGTTCCGAATAACAAGATAACAGTCTAACAACCATGTAACACTTGCTAAAATTAACCGCGACTAAAACTGCATTCGCAACCCTATTATAAGACTGAATCGAGCAATTCCAAACGTGAAGAGACATTTCTTTAGGTATCATTATGTTACTTGTGTAAAAAATTAAAGAATTTTGTTTTCTTTTTCGGAAAATGGGTCATTTATCCAAAAAAATTTAAAACATGGTTCAAATGGACGAGTAAAAATTATTATGGGTGAAATGGACACAAAAAAAAAATAGCAAGGATGAAACGGGATGCATCCTGGCTTAAACTTTAAAAATAGCGAGGATGAAACTGGATGCATCCTGATGTAAATTAAAAAATAATAAAAATAATTTGAAAATGGGTAGGATGAAACCTGGTTACATCACGACTATTTTTATATTTTTGTCCATTTAAACAGGATCAAAATCTAAATATCTTTTTCACCTAGGAATTATTGATTTTGGTCTTTTTAACCAATTTTGTGTTTCTTTTTCATCTTAATTTGCTTGGTAGAGTGACTAGAGTAAATTGCTATAGTCAAGCTTGGGTCCAAGTTTATTGTCGGACGATTTTAGTACCTTATTAAGGAAATGTCCATTCGTGTTCTAACATTGTACGACGGTTGTTCAGTTGAATTTATTTATTTTCAGCCGGATAATTCTAGGAGGTCTGGAACATTCTATAAATCCCAAGTGTACATTTAATGCATATTTTCCATGTGAATGTTACTTAGGTTCATCCTTTAGCATTAGACGGCTGCATCCACAGTTCAACCGAGTCAACACCAGTAATAGTAATAGTGCTCGAAATTATAATTCGACCATTTTTATTGATTTTCTTCTTAGAAAAGATATGTTGCTATGAGAAGTGAGCAATTTGCCCAAGAACTCTTCATGTGATACACCATATAAATTTTGTTTAATACTATATCCCCAAGCTGATTGGATTATAACTTCACGTCACCTTTGCTTATAGTCGCTCAATTAGTTAAAGTTTTACGTGAACATCTCTTAATTAGATGATGACATAATCAATTTTAAAGTAGATTATCAGTATCCAATTAAAACGGGTGATATGTCAATCCTACAGATGGTTGGACCACCATTGTTTTGCAAATTGGCTCGCGCCAGCATCAGAACAGTAGTCTGCCTAATCAACTGATGGTGGCATGATAATGTCGATATTATCGTTAAATTTTTGGTTTTCCCATAATTATCCTTGAAGGTGTATTTTATCTTTCATTTTATTTTGGTGACTATGTCATCTAAAGTGGTTTGGAAAATATGGACATCTTATGAAACCTTTAATTTGGCCCACCCAATTAATAACTGTATGTACTATAAAATGACCACAAAACTCTAATGAAAATTTTATTTTAATAAATTTGTGGACACAGTTACTGCATTCCACACCAGTAGGCAGTATAACATATTGCATCTTGTAGTGGGAAAATGATGCATCATCCAATTTCCTAACTTTGGGGAAAAGATATGGTGCTGCTGATGTCGGGCACTAAAAGCTTATTCTTAAAGATTTTGTCCGGTTTACAAAAGCCAGCCAGAATCTTGTCCATCATGTTGGAGCATTTTTCCACCTAGTGACGCTTATGTTCCATTAATAGATATTGCACTACAATAATACAACATGCATAGTTTGACAATCCATGGAATCCAGTGGTTCAATTCACTATACCTTATCACCATTTTCTTAAATTCTTTTCTTCTTAGCATAGATTCTTGGGCAAGTCTAATTGGGCCGACCGAGCGAAGCGAGGGAGGTCCTTTATATGGCCACTTTTTTGTAAATCTAAGTGATCAATTACCACAAAAAGATTGAGAATGGTCCATGCTGAAAAACCAAAAATATCCCTCTATTTTAGTCCAATTACTATAACTCCTTATATATACTATTTTTTAGGGGTATAATTGGAAAGCAAACTTTAATATAACATATCAAAAAATCCGTGCCTTGAATTTTACGAATTTTATCTTGTTGGAAAGCTAATAAAAAAATCTATCCAACGAGCACAAACAACAATATCAAATTTAGAGTTTTTACGAAAAATTCGGAGATATTTATCATTTTGGCGCGATTTTAGAAAATTAAATGTATATTCATTATGCAAACCACCACAAAAGATACATAATACTTTATGTAGCAAAATTTTGGTTTATGCATCAACTAATTTTCCGTTCAACTAATAAAACGATGTACTCCCTCCGTTTCAAGATAAATGATACTTTAATTTTAGGCACAATTCTCGAAAATTGAATGCATAACCATTATGCAAACCACCACAAAGGATGCATAACACATTATGCAACCATATTTTGGTTTATGGATTGACTAATTTCGTTTCTGTAAAAGTGATACTTTCACAACCCTTTTCAGGAAAAGTGAAATTTTCGCTCCGTTTCGGGAAAAGTGATACTTTCGCCCTTCCGGAAAAGTGATACTTTAGCTGGTTTCGGAAAAGTGAAACTTTTTCCAAACCCTAGCCAAGTATCACTTTTCCAAACGGGTGAAAGTAATCGCAGACGAACCCCATGTTGATTCTTTTTTCTCGGCCCACTCCCACCTTGTGGCAACGGTCGTACTAGTTAAATTCCCCCCTTCTTGTAGAGGGAAATTCCGTTTGGTGGCTAGGAATCTCAAAATCCACTAGCGATTGAGAATCTGCCGAAATTTTATCCTCTTTTTTGTGTGCGAATGAATTACTTTGATAGCCAAATGGAATTCGGAAAGCATCATATAATTCGTAACTAATTAAGGAAAAATTCGCATCTCAATCCAATTTAATTTTGTATATGGGTGATGTAATGGATTGATTTATAGATTCATGGTCGAGGAAAATGATTCATTTCGTGTTGGGTATAAAGATTATTATACCTTACTAGTCTGGGCCTATAAGGGTTATTTGGAGCCTATCTCACTTTTAAAATTCATTCATAATCTTTATCCTTTTAAATTTAAAACCATTTCAAAACTAAAACTTATTCAAATCATTTCAAATTCAAACTCAAATTCATCAATCAATAATAACATCGATCGATTTAAAAGAAATTTCATCATCCAATTTTCTTTAAAAAAAAAAATCAGACTAAACATCGTCAGTTGCAACCCATATTTCTTTATTATATTTGAGATTGATTTATCTATTCAAGATTGAAAACTACAAACAATCTTGGGTTACTGTGTTTAACATAATCGGTCGACGTTCATGTCCATATTTACCGATTCGTATGACAATCGGTCGATGTTCATGATAAATTAAACATCTATTAATAAACTAAATTAACACTAATTAATCAAGGATAAATAGTTAGCCTAGGCCACCTAATTTGGTGGGTTATTATCCTATAAGATCGATTGACGAATTGACGAATTTGGTGGGTTATTATCCTAGTCAGGCAGAAGATTTCACCAACTCCATCCTATACCACAAGCAAAGAGTACCTAATGCAGTCAGGGGGACATATTAGAAAACACAAGTTAATCACTAATTTACATTAATAGTACGGCACTAGCATAGAGACTTCCTAATTAGATACTACTACATAGTTATTGGGGTGGATAACCACATGGTGTGGTACACGTCTGAGAGGTGATTAAATTAGTGGTATCCTAGCTCACTAACATCCACATCATCCCATGTCACCATTCCCACAGATGGTTTTGGGGAGTAGTATATAAGGAAATCACAAACTCTTCTTAGTTTTCATTTTCATTGTATCCTACTAAAACCAATCTCTTGAAAATTGGAGAGAACTTCATCTCCCAAAACAGCAAACAACCCGCTCTACTCTCTCACTCTGTCTTTCATTAGTAATGACTCTTCAAAGAGCCTTAACTCACCGTCGTTTATTCTCCACCACCATCACAAACAAAATCTCCACCCTCTCACTTCGTAACCCATTTTTATACTCATATTCGGAGGAGAATTTTGTCCCATCCGATTCATCCAAAACAACTTTCTATCGTGAATATGTCTCGGTTCCGATACAACCCACCACGGATTTTTCTAAAGTTTCTTCGAAGAGAACTTTTTATCTCATCGGATGTTCAACCATTACCAAATGGAGAAAATTTTATGGAGAAATTAAAATCTATGGGTATTAAAAGAGATCGTATTCGACTAGACGGATTAAGTCCTCCAACGCTTCCTCCAATGGAAAAGAGGAACTCTCCAACACGTGCATCACGAACTAGTGTTGCTACTACTTTAGATGGGATTGTAATCTCGGTTAATGATGCCAAGAAATTACTTAAGTTATCTCAGTTGGAAACGTTGAAATATGCTCTTAGAAAAGTTCCTCGGGATTCTATTACTTACCCGGAGTTTCTCAAGATGTGTGTTGATTCTGCTGGAACTAATCAAGGTTCAGAGCTCGCCAAAATATTAGATGAATCTGGCTCGGTTATTGTTCTAGGAAACATTGTTTTCCTCCGTCCCGAACAGGTAAATTTTCAATCCTAACATTGTTTTCCTCGGTCTCGAACATTGTTTTCCTCGGTTATTGATTCTCATGGAATTTAACATGACTAGATGTTGTCTTTAAAAGTAATAATTTGTCGGCAAAAAAAAAAAAGAAAAAGAATGAGTTTATTATTCGAATTACTCATTAAATCGGCTTATTTTAATGTTTTTCTTGTGTGTTTGTGCAGTTGACAAAAGCAATAGAAAGTGTAATCCCTTTGCCAATATGCGATAAAAATGACCCAAGAAAGTCAGAATTCGAAAACATGGAAAAGAGGAAACAAATAATTGATGCAAAAGCAGAAACATTAGTGAAAAGAGAATTATGGAGTGGATTAGGACTACTGGTTCTACAAACAGCGGGATTTATGAGATTAACATTTTGGGAATTATCATGGGATGTGATGGAGCCCATTTGTTTCTTTGTCACATCAGTATATTTCATGGCTGGTTATGCGTTTTTCTTAAGAACGTCCAAAGATCCGTCTTTTGAAGGGTTCTTTCAAAACCGATTTGGTGCCAAGCAGAAAAAACTGATGAAGTCTTATAATTTTAATGTGGAGAGGTATAATGAATTGAAGCGATCTTATTACCCATCTCCGTCGACGGCAAAAGCAGTTTCATCGTCACCATTTGGTCATACTAATGCACCGTCGTCCACTTATGCTCTCCCTTACATATAAATGACAAATATATATGATCCATTTGTTGGATAACCATGTGGTACAGTCTTAGAGTTGATTAATGCAGTGGTAGCCTAGCTGACTAACATCCATATCATCATGTCTATCGTCCAAATTATATTTCATTATCAATTGATGGTTACGGTGCCGTCTTGTGCCACCGATTTAACAATGATGCAAGTTTATTCGTGAATTTAGTCGTTGTTTAATCACAAAATTGGTTAAAAAGACCAAAATCAAAATTTCACAGGTGAAAAGGACAATCGAGGTTTAGATCTTGTTTAAATGGACAAAAATTTAAAAATAGCAGGATGTAACCGCCATCCTGTCCATTTTCAAATATTTTTTCTTATTTTTATTTTACACAGGATGCATCCGGTTTCATCATTGCTATTTTTTGTTTTAGCCCAGGATGAATCCAGTTTCATCCTTGCTATTTTTTTTTGTCCATTTCACCCATAAAATTTTCTACTCGTCCATTTGAACCGTGTTTTAAATTTTTTTGGACGAATGACCCATTTTCCGTTGTTTAATGAGAGAACTGAAATACGATAAATAATTTGGATCAGGCATCAGGCATCTCGAGCTGGTTCCACAAATGCGAATATTTTTTTTTGGTATGATGATACTCTTTTAACAGACTCCCTTTAGTTTCGCCCGAAGACAAGATTGCTCGGTGAGGATTTTGACATCTAATCTAAATTTAATATGACCACAAAAAAAAAATCAACATGGGTTGGAATCTTCTTAAAATTTTGTGCATATGGGCACTCCACAGTACAATCCAAGATTTTTGCCTAAACAAGACAAGAAACTATTAGTACACGACGTGAGTGCGGCTATGGGTGTGAATCGTGCCATACATAGTACACATTGGAACGTGCCATGTTGTGTTGTACAAGTGTGCCGGTTCATACTGTATGAACCATTGAAAAAATTATGTATGACGTGTTGTTGCATTTTTTTTTTTTTTTGATGGGTTAGTACAACGGTTAGTTGTGGCCCCTAAATACTACTAGCAATTACAAGGTCCAGGGTTCGAACCCTTACCTCCTCCAAGGGAGGGAGCATGAGAACCATCAGGCCCATTGTTGCGTTAAAAATGACCATATGAGGAGTGCAGTGCGAATATACTTATTTTATGCTTTTCAAAACTAAAATTTCGGATATGTTTTTGTAATGAACCAAAATTTTAAAATAACCTTTTATATAAATACGATACATTAACTAAAACTTAAGTACGATATTATGATATTGCTTGTTAAAATTTACGATCATCTATTTATGTTACAGATAATCACAAATTGATAAATAAATTTGCATATAATCTCATGGCCTTGCTTCTCAGAATGAAGATTCATCTTCCTATTTTGTCAACTTTCTTACCATTTTGTTTTTCAACAACTTCTTTGCGACTAGTTTGTTTTTCAGGTTTCTTCTTCAGTAGGTGTATCAGAATCAGATTTATCTTGTGGTGGCAGCTTCACTTGAGGTGGTGGTTCATTGATGTGGATCTTTTTGGATTTACTCACTGAGCCCCTAAGGTGTTTAGCATCCAAGTTTTATCGCTCTTTCGAACGAGGTTCCAAACTTTGAGGAGAAGCAAGATCATGTTTCTTCTTATTTTTCTTTTCGGCTTGCCTTTGCTTTCCCTTGTTTACCCTGGAGAGTATCGCAATAAAATATAAACAACAATCGAATCAAAGTATATTTATGAGTTCCAAGTATAGAATCGTTTTACATGATACACAAACAAAGACCGATTTCTAACCTAGCACAAAAGAACCGGTTCATATAAGTGCTCATGTAATCTGATCCTAGGCTAAAAAGTATACATAAAAATTGGGCATTTTTTCCACCGAGAAATGGTTTATACGGACACTTACATAAACCGAGTATGGTCTTAGCAGTTAAGATATCAAAGATTATATAATCAGTTTACGTGGAAATTCATATAATCTGATTCTAACAAAAAAAAATATACAAAAAAAAAACGGTTATCTCTTCCATACTAGAATCGGGCTATGTGAGCATGAACATGGACTTATTGTGGTTAACTATTCTCCAACCAGAAACACATCCAAGATTATTGGTTTTTGTGGGAAAGAACAAAGACTGTTTCTCAAGGAAATCGGTTCACAAGTACATTGACGTAGACCTTCTGGTAAACTCAGAACACTTTGATTTCAAAAAATTCAAATTTTGAGTGCTTGCGTGTTATTAAAACCTAATTTAGAGGATTAGGTTGATATAAAAGTACACGATTTGAACCATTTCCTCTACTTGTATTGCATTAGTAGTTTGATCGTCTTCCACGACCATTGGCGATGATGATTCTTTATTTCGAGTCACTCTCCCAATTCTTGGATCTTCTAGACTAGGATAAATAACTTAAGGAGGCTTGCTTCGTCGTTTTATATAAGAAGAATAAAAAAAAAAATGATTAATCGTTTTTTGGATCGTCGATAATCGACGATGTTTACGTTTGAAAAAAAAAGAAAATAAGAGAATAAGAATCGGTGGATGGAGGAGTAGAGATGAAATGGAAGTGAAAAGAGTTATAGGTTTTATTATAAGGATTTAATGAGGGTAAATTAGTAGTATTAAGATTTAATGAAGGGTAATTGGTAATTTTATCAAATTGAGACACCCCTTATCCTTATTCTAGTTGGGAACAAAGTTTGTGTAGGCCGCACATAAAACCTGTAAGCCTCAAATTACCCAGGTTTTTAATACCTAGGCCCACTTCGTTCTTTTGGTATGCACAAAACGCTCCACTTAAGAAATGTAACTTTCGTCAACCTTGTTTCACATTTCATAAAAAGTCTCTTATAAGTTTTAAAAGCTTATTAGAGAAATTTTTTTGGCATATCAAAAAGAGACATATACTAAATGAGTAACATTGATAAAACGTTCCTTTTATCGATTACCTTATTCTATTTGGAAACCTTTTTGACTTATCTCTTAAAGACATTGTTATGAAATCCAATAATATAAGAAAACTCATTCAAATCCCCTTTATAAGGAATGAGAAATTTGGGGATACACGGATACACGAATTAACTGGTGTGTGTGTGTGTGGTGGGGGTGGGGGTTTACTCAGCTCCAGGACAATCTGAAAAAACCTAAAAAAACATGCCAATTACAATTGTCGGCATTGAAAAATCTTGCCGACAACTATAATAAAATATTCCCCAGTTAATTCATGTATCCCCAATTGCTCGTTCTTTATAAGCAACATCATAAGTATAAATATTGGTTAAATTGATCTTCAACCTTGTTCAAAGTTCAAAACAAAGTAGCAACATCAAGGATTTAACCTGCTCAACATCATTGCCTAAAAAAAAAATCATAATATAATCTACAAATTGAATATGAGTAATTAGGGTTCCGGTTGAAGAAACTTAAAAACCAACTAATAAAATTAATTGTTTAGCAATTATAATCATGTTAGTTAATACTTCACACACCATTAAAAACAAAATGGAGACGCAACATTAAATCCATTTTCTTTAGTTAACTCCAAAGTCCAATTTATCTAAAACTTCCTAAATAAAATCTAAAATTACATTATCAAAAGGTTTTCCGAAATTAACTCAATCTACATAACAAACCTGGCGTTCCACTTCTTCTTCAGAACTATAAGCTTGTTTATTCGTTAACATTCAAAACGACATCAACAAATCTAGATTTTCTTTACAAAAGTTATTTTTTAATCATTTTTTAATAGAATGAGGGTTGTGTTAAAGCTTTCATGCATTTAACCTTCGTTATAAGCACCTTTAATCAAGCTACTAGGTCTAAGATCTCTAATTTTCCCAACCCATTTTTTTATATATATTAAAGCAAGAAAGGTTGTTCTTAACCTCTAGCAAACCGCTATTTTGTAATTCCCATATGACCTATGTAACGTTATGACTAAAAAAATCCATATTTTCGATAAAACAGAATAAAGTACCTATGAAAATCTGGAGATTTTTCTTCTTTAGAATTCTGGTAGCATGCATTAGAATATTTATGCTTGTATATTTGTCTCTAAACATAAGTTTCCCTCATATGCAATACCATGCATCTATGGACTCTCTAGATGGATGATGTTGTTGATCAACTCCGTTTGAAGAACTAACAATCACATTACTAATTTCATCTTGATTACTAGATAAAGATCCTATAACTCTAATCTTGCCAAATGTTTTAGGCTAAAAAAATATTGTGAAAAGTAGGGGTAGATTAAGGTTTCTGTGAGAACGAAAAATCAAAATCGTACAACACTCGCCTAAACTAAGAAGTGACCATTCGGTTGTTGCCTTGGTCATAAAGGAGGAAAAGGGTTGATTTTACAAAGGGAAGCAGAGAGATATTACAGAGGGAACCAGAGAAAATATTGAGATCGACGAAGTTGTATGTTTTCCGTGTAATGTGTCCGATTACTATGTGAAGAGGGTTTTATGAGTAAAACTAAGAGAAAGCTTCCCTGAAATCCAAGTTCGATTTTACTATGTAAGTATGAGATGATTTTGTGAATAATGAAGATGCAGCAACTCGTTTGAAAAACGCACCTTGTAATTTTATGATTGGAGTCACAACCTTGATCCATTGCTTGAATCATATGTTGAGAGTTTAACCAAGACAAGCTTGAACTCATAATTTATTCTTTGTAGTGTTAAATCTACAAGGTCAGTCTTCACATACCTTTATTATGATGAAGTTCTCGCAAATGTCTTCGTTTGTTCTCCAGCCTTCAATCTTCGAGGGTTATTCAGTGATGTCTGATACTCACGCACCGTACTCTAATCCTAGTTCGAGACTTGACTTTAATAGACTAGAAATCAGGATATAGTTTGTACATCTAACATTGACAACAAGCTTGAGATATCAAAACTTGCGAGTTTGACCGAGCGATGCTCTAACAATCTCCCATTTTGTCAATTTTATTGACCAAAGTATCCATACATATGGATTCAGTAAATTAAACCTTTCAGCTCAATATCCATAATGCTTGATTTCTTGAATCTTCAACATTAGCTTGAGTTCGTCATACTTCAAGTTCTTCCATGGTTCTGCATATGATATTTTCAGCACCTTTGTTGTTGAAGATCCGTAATATTTTTACCTACCTCAAAGTCCAATTGTACCAAAGCTTTGAAGAAATACTACGGTGATATGTTCGCCATCTTAGTGTTTACTTGTCTGTTTTGCATAATAGGTAGAGACCTACAGCTTCCAATAAACTCCCCCTTACATAATGCTCCCAGAAGCCATATGTTATAGTAAAATACTATTAAATAATTCTCCTCCTTTTTGTCAACAAAATTGGCAAAGGTGAAATAAAAGGGATCTTAATGAACTACACAAAAGAGTTATCAAGACTAAAGATAACATACCAAATAAAGACGATTCCACTAAGTATACTTAACGTCTTCATCAAGGAGAGATAAAGGTATAATCATGTTCTATAACTCCACAACCGCATTCCCCACAAATATATAACAATCAAGCACAAGTTCAAAATTGAACTCTCCCCCATTTGATATTATTCTCAAGAGAACAAAATGAGAGACATTTCTCTAACTACAAGAGAAGGATTTCTTGGAGAATAAAAAATTTACAATTAAGTTTGTATCCCAAAATATTTTTCTCCTTTCTCACCTTACGAACAAAAAAGTTAAAAACAATGATTTTTTAGAGGAATCAAGTAACACCACCTTTGTGGAAAAATAACATGATCAAAAATTATTCTCCAGGCTAGTTACAAATAAAGAGCATAATTTGAGCGGTATTACTCACATAAGAATTATATCTTCCCTAGCCATGTACATAAGAAAAGATTAAAATTGTTGAACTTATTCCCTACCAATTACGGACTCAGAGAGGTAAGGAGACAACTAAAACCGCCATATGGAATCCCTGCAATATATAATCACAAAATGTAATCGTGGGAAGATCAATATTGCAAATATCAAAATAGTTTACTCGTCCTTTAGCCAGTTACGAACAAAAAGAGTTAAAAGCTTAACTTATGAGAAAATATGAGATATCCGTTCTAATCACCAGAAATATGATAGCAAAGAACAAATCTCACAAAATAAGCAACACACAAAATGATCGATAAAGATTAGGTATTGCAATCATCTTCAAAATAAAATTTAACTAAATAAACTTCAATAATTGATTGATGATAGTATTCGAAGTAGCTAACATAGAATACATAAATAGACTACTTTAGAAGCTAGTTTTTCTTTCTTAAAACAATAAGAATAAATTTCTACAAGGAGTTAACTAGACAAAAAAAAAATATCAGTTACCGTTGGAGGAAATATCATTGGTTTTGAGGCCTTTGAGTATGTCTTCAACATTATCCACGAACTCTGCTAGGAAAATCTCTTCATTGAGAAGATCATTGACATGGGATTTCATGAGAACAAGGTCAGAAGAAAACTTTTTCAACTCAATTATTAATATGTCTTTACCCTTCAAGGCTTCAACAAGTTAAGTTGTAGATTCCTCAAATTGTTTCAGAAAATCGTAAATAACATTAGCAGAATCATCTCTTTCTTCTCAACATCTTCATGATCTAATCAAGCATCTTTGAGATTTGAAATTATATTTTAAACCAAACTTGGCATACCAGCGCTTCATGAGCAATGCTCTAACATATTGATATAATAGCAAATTCATAATGTAACTACATATTTAATAGTAAACTATCAATGATGCTACTTTATAAGAATAAAACCAAAAAATAGTTTAGGTCAATCCTTACCACTAAGAGCATGCTTATACTGTAGAATAAATAAAATAGAAAAACTAGACATGATAGAATACAATAGAAAAAATGATATAATATTTGTTACTTTTTGTTGTGTGTTTACAAAGGATGAAAATATCTTTTAATATAAGCCTTGTTAAGGAAATAGCTACACCATTACATCACCAATAACACCAAGAATGAGGAAATTATAAGAGTTAATTAACACCCATATGATGAGGATCAATAAATTCCTAACTAATATGAAGTAATGGAGTAACGGTTATCTCCGTAATAACTACTACCTTCGTCAATAATATATATGCAGAGTTTTAGTTTTGGGTTGTCCATTTATATAAGCATAATTCTAATTTATAGATAGCTTATATATATACCCTTATTTATGGTAACCCTTATTAATGTTTCTAGGTTTCGTCAAAAAGTGAGGGGTTATATAGAAAAATAATAAATATTTGTGGAATTCATTTAATCAAAATTATTTGACTTCTCCACCTATATTAATTTGGGCCAAAAGAGTATTCACAACAGATTAGGGTTATTTTGACTTTTACATGGCTTGGTTAAACTTGAGCCATATATATATATATATATATATATATATATATATGAGCTACAATGAGTATTATATCACCAACAATATGTGCCCTTAGATATAAGGAAAACAACGGGTGTGATGATTGGATTTTTCTTCTTCTTTTGTCACACCCTTTTGTTCATAAATCAGGACCGCAAGTAAAAAAGTTTAGTAATAATTGAAAGACATAAATCAATTTATCTTTAAAATGTCTAAACTAGAAATAGAAGAGATAAAAGTTAATCAGGTCTTTTAAACATTTCTAAATCATAATGGAATAAACTGGGTTTCTTATACTTAATTGAGTGATCAAATGACCATGAAAAGACCGAACCGAGAATTTCCCTATATGATAGTTTTCCATATATACTACATGACACTAGTTAATCTATATACACTGGTCATTAGTATTCAAATACGCATGCGAAATGGATATATAAAGACTTTCTTCCACAAAATCGTTGACCTATTCGGCCGTAGCAATATCATTCTTATCAAGTCGTCGTCATGAAATAGCAAACTTGTTCCATGCTTATTATACACTTAATAATATTAGCTTTGTTGTATTTTTATTTATTTTTTATTTTTAGGTTAAACCTCAAAATTTTTGGTCGATGATTATGTGGCGACATGTCCCCGTCTGTTTTAATCTTTTTCTTAATTGATGTCATTCACGTTCAGATCTTTTGAATCGAAAACCTAAGGCTTCGTAGACACTTCCTTTATTTCTCCGCAAGGAACATAATACGTTCTCCATGTAAATACGTTTCCTTTTTTAATTTATGTTATTCAAATTAAAATTCTCTAGACGTATATTAGAAACTATATAAATAAACGATTTACAACCTATATTATTATCATGCAATTGTTAAATTAAAATATGGGTGATCAACATATTTACGCTGTGATTGTAAGTTTATCAAAAAAAAAAGTACTTTGAAAGAGACACTAGCTTATTGGGAAATTTGTCTTAGTATCGCGAACTAAAACTTCTGTAACCAGATACTAGAGTGTGGTGATAGAATAAGACATCGCTTGAGAGAGACTATTGTTAAGTTAACTAAACCAGAAGAGTAATCTTGTAAGTTTGAAACTGATTTTGTATCTACATGAACAAATGGCATTACTTATATAGATCATCTGGCATTATGCATATCGATCATGTGGCGCTGCAACAGAGTTCTCATCCCAACTCATTCAACCACCCTAACAAAAAGCATATCAATCTTGTGGCAGATGCAACAAAGTTCTCGTCCCAGCTCATTCATCCATCCTAACAAAATTTACAAGTCAAGTACCTAATTGAGTTACTTATCTATCACTCAAATTACACATGAGTCAAATTAAAAGATGATTAATTAGTGAGTCCTGTCAAAAAATTTAATACTACTTTGGGCACTATATTATGAATAATAAGTTGAGAAATGGATAAGTAATAAATAAATACAAACAAATAAATACAAACGTGGCGCCACATCCTAGTATAACAACTGACTAAACATTTCTAATTATGACAGTTTCTTTCTTAATGCTAATAATTATATTGCAACTAATTGCACTTTGTCACTGTGTCTTGTAATTAATGTCATTCCTTTAATTATCATCTACTTTTACCCATTTTTACCAGAATCAGTTAAATTTTGATTATCATATCAACCATCAAAAGATCTATGGCTTTAAAGGCAGTAACATGTGGATAATCTTCAATTTTAGGTGCATAATATCATAAACAGTGCAACACGTGTTTGGAAATTCTTATATCAGTTTTTTTTACCAGGCTTTAGGTGGTGGCAGTTTGTCTTTTGCAATGAGCGGCTCTCCAACAGAACATTACATTTCTGACACGATAAGTTAGGTGACAATGTGTTTTCAATTTCTCGAAGTGCCCGAGAAATTGAATTTTTTAATAATGATATGAGAATACACTAATATATAATCGATTTAAAGTTTAATAATATAATAACTTTTTATTCCATCCTAGTGTTTTTTAAATTTCATTTTTATCTTTGCTTAAAAAAATTGCATCTTTAATATTTGGATAATGTAGAGATTATATTGGGTAATTTATTGATTGTTGAATTGTAATTTGAAAAATTATATATGGAATTGTATGTTAGTAATACTAAAAGTTTTATATCCTTTATTATTATAGTAAACTCTTTTTGATGATAAATCTATCGGTATATGGTTTTGATTTCCCTATTTTTATGTTATAAAATAAAGATTGACAACTTAGATAAGATAAAGAGCGGTCTAGATTTGTTTTGAGAGATAATATAAAGATTGTATATGATAATTTACTGATTGCATCTTTACTTTAAAAGTTTCCCATGAATTGTAATTTAAAAACTTATACATGGAATTGTAGATTAGCCATACTAATAAATTTATTTCCCTTTACTTTATTGTACATCCTATTTGATGATAAGTGTATTGGTATATGTTATTGATATATCCCCTTATTTCAAAGATTGGCGACTTAGTTAGGATAAGGGGTGGTCTAGATTTGTCTAAAGAGGTAAATCCACGACTTTGGTTGGAGTGTGGTCATTTAAAAAGATAAGTTCTGGTTTTGATTTATCATCACGAAAAAATCCAAACGGTCTCAATTTGTTTAATCTAAGCTTAGTTTATAATGACAGTCGTGATTAAATGTTAAAAATACATCCAGAAGTTTGCTTACCATATCATTAGTGTCCAATTAATGTCTCATAATAAATGTTTTACTAATTTCTCATATTTAATATATTTTATTTAATAGATAATTAATCTATTACTAATTATATCGTTGGACATTAATGGTAGTTGGGGTGGTGAAGTCAATAAGGTAAAGGTGGGAGTAGAATAAAAAAAGGTTTATCTACTAGTTTAGCTTACATAATTTGTAATCTTAATATATCACGATATATTACAAAAAAGTCGTTTTACTTTTTCATATTATCACCCTTGGGAGTAGTATATAAGGAAACCCCATGCTCTTCCCCATTTCATTGTAACCTAAAATCAATCCCTCAAAAATTGGAGAGAAGTTCATTTCAAAAAAAGAAAAGAAAAAAACAAACTATCCCCTCGACTTCTCTCACTTTGACTTTCATCAACTATGGCACTTCAGAGAGCATTAACTCACCGTCGTTTATTACCCACCACCATCGCCAAGAAAATCTCCATCCTTTCACTTCGTAACTCTTTTTCATCCTCATTTGTAGAGGAAACCTTAATCCCACCCAATTCCTCAAAAATAACTTTTAATCGTGAATATGTCTCAGTTCCAGATTCAACCGACCAAGGATTTTTTAGAAAGTTTCTTCAGAAAAGAACTTTTTATCAGTCAGAGGTCCAGACATCACCAAATGGAGAAAATTTTATGGACAAATTAAAATCTATGGATATTAATAGAGATCGTATTCGATTAGACACATTGAACCCTCCAATGCTTCATTCATTGGAAAAGAAAAGTTCTCCACTGTCAGGGTCATCGCGAACTGTTGTTGCTACCACTTTAGATGGAATTATAATCTCAGTTGATGATGCCAAGAAGTTACTCAAGCTATCCCAGTTAGAAACATTAAAATCTACTCTTAGAAAAATTCCTCAGGATTCCATTACTTACCCGGAGTTTCTCCAAATTTGTATTGATTCTACGAGAATTAACCAAGGTTTGGAGCTCGCCAAAGCATTAGACGAATCTGGCTCGGTTATTGTTCTAGGAAACATTGTTTTCCTCCGTCCCGAACAGGTAATTTTACAATCCCCAATAACTATATTTTATTATTGTTTAATTTTTTAGGATTTAAATGAAAATAAAGATCCGAGAATATATTTTAGGTTCATGATTATGGAAGAAGTTGGTAACTATTTGTCTTTTTTTTGACCCATTTTTCTAAGCTTTCGATTTCGCAAGAGATTTTGAAAACACCCTCCACACTTCACCACCTCAACGGCATCACCCTCATTCATTTAAATTTGAATCCTAGAAATACTAACTTGTTCAGTTACTATGCATGTCAGATTAACCTTGTTACGCGAATTTTTTGGACGAGTTGGATTCTGATTTGATTAAATGAAATGATCCTTTTGAGTTCTATTAACGTTGACCGTAAATTATACATATGGTTGTCTCTAAGTTCGCTGACTAAGAACCACTTGATAACTAGATATTTTATTTTGAATTGTTTTTGGTTCTCAAAAATATGAGTTTATTATTCGACGTAATCCACCCTTTAAATCGACTTAATTTTTTTTGTTGTGTTTTTTGTTTTGTGCAGTTGACGAATGCAATAAAAAGTATAATCCCATTACCAATATGCGATAAAAATGATCCAAGAAAAACTGAGTTCGAAAACATGGAAAAGGAGAAAGAAATAATTGATGCAAAAGCAGAAGTATTGGTGAAAAGAGAATTATGGAGTGGATTAGGACTACTGGTTCTACAAACAGCGGGATTTATGAGATTAACATTTTGGGAATTATCATGGGATGTGATGGAACCTATTTGTTTCTTTGTCACATCAATGTATTTTATGGCTGGTTATGCGTTCTTCTTAAGAACGTCTAAAGATCCATCTTTTGAGGGTTTTTTTCAAAGCCGGTTCGGTGCCAAACAGAAGAAACTTATGATGCATTATAATTTTGATGTGGAGAGGTATAATGAGTTAAAACGAGCTTATTATTCGTCTGCATCGACATCTGTATCAAAAGCAGCTTCATCGTCGCCATTTGTTCATACTGATCCACCGGCGTCATTGACTTGTCCTCTTCCTTAAAAATAAATGATATGATTCTATAAGTAGTTTTTTCCGGGCGTTCTAGGACAAAGTAGTGTTAATCTAGGTGAAATAAAGACGGTGTTATCTTATGTTTGCTCTTTTTCGCTTTCAAGGTAATATTCCTGATATATATCAGGAATATTTACTGGTTATTCCAATAACATATAAGTCTTTTGTTGTCACAAAAGTTTTCTATTTCTTTTAAGGACCCATTAGTTTGTTTTTTTTATTAACTCAGTTGCTTTTTAGGCAATTATAAAACCTATAATCGGCATGACCATGAAGGTAAACTAGCATGCATTAATTGGAGATGATTTTCTAGGTAAAATTATGCCTTTATTTTTAGAAGCGTGATAAACTTTACGCCAACTACGTTGTCTTAAATTCATGTATCAGTTAAAATATCATGAATATTGCATGAAGGAAATTATAAATATGCATTTAACAAAAAACTATGAATCAGATGGGGAACTAAGTTTTGTAAAATTTAGAAATGATTTATCTCTCAATTATGGTTGTTCACCATAAAATAATTTTAAACACCTACGCCATTACACGTTTCTTAATAATAATCGATAATTTTAGAAGATTCCCTAGCTTAATGAAATAGATAATTGAAATAGTAGATTTGGACTAAAATTTTTCTGCTTGGCTAAAACGGATCGCGATTTGGACTAAAAAAAAGTACCATTTTATGCATAGGTTTGTCAAAAATTATGTAGATTCTCCTTAAAGATGGAACATGAAAATCATGCAGAACTCAGTGACCTTTATGACAATGAAAGTGACATTCCTTTGTATATGGTAACGGTAATCAGTACTTAACAAACAAATGTGGTAACCGTTTTAAGCCAGAACAACAATATGTACGGTAATTAGAAAGCATTATATTTTGTCTATTAATAAAAAATAGGGAAATCGTGTCGGACGTTTATTCATTCATCGCCGTATTTTTGTACGGTTCGAAAGCGACAATAATACTGATAATAGTAATTGTAAACTGAAATATCATCACTGCTTAGTAAAAAATGTGAAATAACGGAAAACATTCGGTGTATATTTTTTCTTCACAGTTGAGCTTGTGAAAATTTACATATTCTTAAAAGACAGGAAATAAACAATATAAATGATTGGATGACCGTTATAATGTCGGTAATGACATTCCTAAATAGTTGCCGATGACAATCAATATTTAATAGATAAAGCGGCCAACTACGTTACGCCAGGACAACAATATATGAAAATTAAAAAGAATCAGTATCTAATGAATAAATGAGGAATTGTGCTAAGCTGGTTTTAGTTGTAAACTAACAGTAGAACGTAATGTTCGAAAACGACAATTATACCGGTAGTAATTATTGTGAACTAAACATTTTTTGTTATCTACCGTACAAAATGATTTATGGGTTTTCCAATGATTACTTAGATTCTTTTTAAAGGTGCAACATAAAATTTATGCAGGATTTCATGGCCTAACCGTAGAACGTAATGTTCGAAAACGACAATTATACCGGTAGTAATTATTGTGAACCAAACTTTTTTGTTATCTACCATACAAAATAATTTATGGGTTTTCCAATAATTAGTTAGATTCTTTTTAAAGGTGCAACATAAAATTTAGGGTTAATTATTTTTTGGTACCTACATTTTTTCCAATGTTAGTGTTTGGTCTAACATTTGTCCAACTTAGGATTTAATACTTGGAAATAACGTTGACTTTAGTTGACTCAGTTAAATACCAACTTTCTATTAAAAAAAGAAAATAATACAGTAAAATAGAAAATAAATTAAAAAATTTAGACGAATTGACTATCATAACCTCCGCCTTCCTTTCATAATTTTCAGAACCCATCTTCTCATCTTCTCCAAACCTATCACCGCCGTCACCACCACTTTCTGTCTCTAATCTTCTCATCATTCTTCAACCGTTTCAGTAGCAATATCCAAACCCATCACCGCTGCCACCACTATTTTTGTCCCTAATCTTCTCACCATTGTTCAACCGTTTCCGAATCCCATTGCTACACCTGTTTCTAACAAACGAAACAAACGCCAAAATAAAAAAAAATTCACCCCCATACACGAACCCTAAATTACCAACACCACCGCCCCTGCAATTAAACTTTCAATAAAAACCAACAAAGATCTTTATAATTCTTATTACTTCTTCCTTGTCAAACCATTGAGATTTTCAAATCCCAAAATTGCCTTCAATTTCTTAGTTAGGGTTTTCGGATCCCCAAATTAATTAACCATCAACTTGTTTATACATCTTTACTTGAGTTATGGTGATAGGTTTTTGATCTTCGAGATTAATCTCTTTTGCATTTCGTTCTAATTTGCAGAGGCGGTTTTCTAATTTTAGTTGGCTGAGCAAATCGATCTTGTTCTTTGGGTGATTATGGAATTAACAGGGGAAGAAAGACAACATATGGGTTCTTTTGATGATTGTGAGAAAGAACATAAATGGGGTTAATTGAGAATTTAAATGGCATTTGTTATTTTACACGATCAAGCTTGGGTTTTGGTATTAATGGCAACGGAAGTAAAGGACGCAAAAGAAACCAGTGGAAGAAGAAAACTAAAATTATTATGATGCATGAAATGGGGCTGGTTGGTAATATAAAATTATTTAGGAACTCTTGCATCTGGACCGTAGGTTATGTTTGAATTTTTTAGAACGTTGGATCCTAGGCCCACACTAAGGGTATACTTGTAAACTCCATTAATAAATTACACAAAATTAATTATAGACTGGTCATAAACAGTCAACGAGAGTCAACGTCATTTTTAAGTACCAAACTCTAAGTTGGACAAATGTTAGACCAAACACTAACATTGGACAAAATGTAAGTACCAAAAACCAAATAACCCTAAAATTTATGCAGGATTTTATTGCCGTTATGACAACAAGAATAACATTCTTGTATATTGTATATAGTAGAAGTAATCAAATGTGGTTATTGTATTAAGCCAGTACAACAACATATATGAGAATTTATAAGAATCATTGTTTAACTAACAAACAAATAGAGCAACTGTGTTAGGCCGATTACTCACTGTAACAATATTTTGTATTGTTTAAAAGCGACAATAATACTGGTAATAGTTATTGTGAAGTAAAAATATCACCACAACTTAGTAACAAGTTTGAAATAATGACAAAACATTCGGAGTGTATTTTTATTGTTACAGTTGAGCTTGTGAAAATTTACGTATTCTTTTCAAAAGACAAAAAAAGAAAAATTATTGACGGGCTGGATGAGTCTACTAGAACGGCGGTAAGACATTCCTTTTGGTTGTTAATGACAATCAGTATTTAATAGTCCAATCGGATATTTTTATTAGGTGTGTTGGGCCCATGACAACGTATATGAAGATTAAAAAGATAAGTAAGTATCTAGAAAAAAGAATAAATGTGGCAGACAGTTTTAGTTTTAAATTATAACGGTATTACGTAATATTCAATAACGACGATTATACCGGTATAATCATTGTGAACTAAAAAAATAATCTTTACTATCTTTCATATAAAAATAGTCTCATGAAAGATTTAGTAGACTCCATTCAGTGATGAAGCTTATAAATTTTACAGGATCCAGTGACAGTTATGGCAACAACGGAAATGACATTCTTTTATATGTAACTAGGCATCATTCCAGCCTCCGGTCAGGGCCCAACCTTTCTCTGATTGATGGAAGTTAGGGTTATCCGGGGTCTATACCCGGCCTGGTTAAGTTAAAGTTATCTTTTCTTGAGCAACGACTTAATCTCTACCGTATTACATAAAAAGAATCTCACGCGTCGATGAATAATGAAATAACCCTCTTAATACCTCTCCTAAAATTTCTTCAATTAATTTTGAAATAAAAGGAAAGTTTGATCGTTTTTTTCTTCAATATAACTATGTATAATAAGGTAATCATCGATTTGGATGCTCGAAGAATCAATATATAATATAAATCCAATGACTCTAAGAATAATGATAATGGTAACGTCTTTTGGTCTAGTTGCACTTGTAGTTGACATGTGGAAAATAACTTATAATGTAAAGATTGCATACTAAATGATTGAGGATTATCATAATATTTCTAATTTCAAAACTATCATCTCAAATAAACAGACTTGGATTGTCTTTGGAAGCTCGTACTCTTCTCCTATTATGGGCAGAATCCAGGCGAAACTTTATATAAATTTTTCTTATTCATCTTTGGTTTGGGATTTCGTTTTCTTATAATTACTTTTATTAAATTTTTTGTTTTTCTTGTGATTTCTAGTTAAGTTTATTTTCTAAGATTCAAGATCTTTGTACTTTGTATATTATTCTCTTTCAATACATCCTCCTTTTGATAAAAAGGAAAAAAAGAAAAGAAAAAAAGAACCATCATAATTTTCTATGCTCATTAGTCAATCTATCATATTATTCAAATTTGCAGTGATACAAAACTAAGTCACTACTTGAGTAAGGCTGCCCCAAAGTGATTTCCACAACCAAGATATGCCACATACCTAACAATCATAAAAAGGATCACAATGTTCATATACAAAACAACAACTAATCAATAAAATGAATACACAATTAATGCAAGAGGACCGAATAAGTATCATTTGGTGGTTGATCTCTTTAGGCTAGCTAGGCCGAGTTAAAATTAGAGTTAGTTGCCGACGCAGTTACCTGCATAAGAGAGACGTGTCTAAAAGGCCGATCATAAGAAATCATGTGTCAATTTTGCACGCTCCGCCGTAAGTTTCCCACAAACAATCATATGTTTAACCATTCGAAATTAAGGTTTAATATCGAATGACATGTAAGAGCATTGGTTCTGGAATAGAGGTCAAAAAAGTATTTTACAACCCTTTTCGCCAGTTTCTGTTCCAAATCTCATAACACGATAACATGTCACAAAAAAATACATAATTAATGGCATTTTCTTAGTCATTAGTCAATCAGACATTTTTGGCAAACCTTTCTAGAATTTATCGGGGCGACTTGACTTTATACCAACCTACAATTTATTTGTGCCAATGGTTTTGGCTTGGGGAAAATTGAGTTCATATAAAAAAACAACCTTAGTCTCTGAATCTCATCACTATTTAATAATTAATTATTATTAGATAATTAGTTTAGGTAATATCTTTACCGGACCATGGATAATAATTAATTTAGGTAACAATGATTTGGAATTGGATTAATAATTAATTTAGACAATCGCCTAGCTTAAGAAGTTAGCGTGATGGGTCATGGATATATTACGTGTTTTTTGAACCACGAAATTATCTTTACCGTTCAAAATTTTGGACGATTTGAACCGCTCTTTGACCCACATTCATATACACTATATTTCCTTAGACTATATCGATAAATAGATAGATAACGATAATTAGTATTCAATAAATAAATTAATATGGTAATTGTAGTAAGCCAATATAAGATATATATACGATAATTAACAAACAAATGTAGAATCCATATTAGACTGGTATTCTCCATTAGGTATTTTGCACTGTCCGAAAGCAACGATAATACAGGAAATAATTAATCATTGTGAAATAAAATGAGCACTGCTACTTAGCAACAAATTTGAAATAATCGAAAAATATTTAAAGCATACGTTTATTGTTTACAATTGAGCTTATGAAAATCTATACATTCTTTTCAAATGGCGAAAAAAAAAAATTATTAGAGGATTAAATGACCGGAAAAATGTCGATGCTGATAACATTCCTCTATGGCCGTTAATGACAATCAACATCTAACAGACAAATGGGGTACTTTTGTTAGGACAAAACAACAATATATGAAAATTAAAAAGACTCGGTATTTCACAACCAAATGAGACCATTATATTAGATTAATTTTAGTTGTTCACTATGAACTTATTACGTAATGTTAGAAAATGACAATTATACCGGTAATAATCATTGTGAGCTAAAAAACTTCTTTACTAGTTGCCGTATAAAAGGGAGAATATCCAGAATACTGAGCAGTTAAAACTTCAAAGAACAAATTATATTCACATTATTTACCATAAAAATCTTCACATATTATTTTCAAAGAAATTCATATTTATAAACAATTAATTAATAATCGTTATGGCGAGTGCAGCCTTACACCTTACACAGTCTCAAGTTCGTTTCTAGTTTTGGATTTAAGAGGTTGGTATAACATGGTTACATCTCTTCTCCTATTTATATATATCATTAATTTTGGCTGATATATTTGGCTATGGAGCTATTTTTGGGTACAATAAAAGACTTGATTAGTGAGCAAGAATGCAGAGAGCAAAAGTATTTGAATCCTCATCTATTATTTGTTTGAAAATGAAGTTTTTTTTCTCCGCTTGATTTATCTTGAAGTCACTGTGAAGAAAAAAACTGTTTGCACAAATCATATGACAGAACCACAATATATATATTTCTTTTATATAAAAGAACTAGAGTATAACCCATGCCATAACGACACAACTCGATAATAAGTAATTTTATATCTTATGATTTTGATTTATGCAGTTCGTCTGTAGTTATTATCTAACGTGATAATTGATTTCAGTTTTTTTTAATTGTCATGTATTTTAACCGTGTTTATTTTAAAAATAAAACGATCAACCAAGTTTTATGTTTTATAATGTGACACTCGTTGTGTCGTCACAGAATTAACACAGTATCTCACCAACACCCGCCACACCACCACAAAACCGCATGATATGATTTCTTTCTCCACCACCACCATTGTTGGAACCAAAGGAGTCGTTCATGAACATTTTCGAGTAAGTGTTTACATAATATTCTTATGTCCGAAGAAATGATTCATCAAAATAATGAGTCACTTGTTTCATTGATATGGATACATTTGAGATCACTAAATGCTCGGAATTTCCTCTATTCAATCCCTTTCCTTGTTGTTGTTGTTTGATATCTCGTTCGAACACATCTTGTTTTTATTTCCTGGACCTCTAGTAAGTTATAGGGAGAGTTCAAAAAGATCAAATCTTTGGTGATTCCATCATGACTGAGTTCCGAAAACTTCTGGATGGGTATCTTACATCTGGGCTGAACTCTTTCTGGTTAAAGAATCTCTTTTAGTTGCTCTGGAAAAATTGGGAGATTATCTAAAATCCTTTATTTTATCCTATATATATTTAGTTAGTCGACATATATTTAAGATTTAATCCACCAAAATTTACAGGTTTCTTAAAAAAAAAATTATCCCCTCAGTGTCAATTTCAGGCTTCGCCACTGACACCGCTCACCCCATGTAGGCATTGGGTATAATTATAATTTTCAATCACAAACACTATATATGAAATTTTGATTGAACAAATTTAGGTCGCTAATCAATTTATTTCATTATTATTTTTCTCATTATATATTCATTTTTGTATTGCAATCAATTTTATTCCAATATTAAAAACCATGTTTATACGATCTGGTACGATAACAGGGGTACCATTTGGATGATCCATCGGTCATGATCATTTTATCATATATGATTTGATACCATCCCAGGAATATTTGAGACCTACCTTTACTAATCATGCTAAAAACAACCAACTACATCTTCCATACTACAAAGTAGCTCGTGTTGTAACAACACATGACTAATATCGTCCACTACTACTCTCCAATATCTCCACCAGGGGAGATGCCCAAGCTTATTAAGCTCCACATGTTCTCCTCTTTCTTCCATGTGGGACTATCCATAGCTATACATATGTGGTTTGTCGTGCCACATACTCCAACAATATCCACCTTGGCGAGATTAAACCACTTCACCAGTACAATCAGACTCCAGCATATGATTACCATTTTTATATGCTACCCATCAATCATGATTATTGTCACTATGCGCTAGAAGGCAAGCACTAACTCCACCTTGAGCATTTCCTTGCCGAACTAGAACCATGTTCCACTTAAGAGTTAATGTGTGAGACACTAACTCCACCTTAAGCGCCAGTTCAACCTTGAGCATTTCCTTGCCGGTCTAGAACCCTGCTTCACCTGAGTTAATGGGTGAGACACTAAATCCACCTTGAGCGCCAGTTCAACTTTGGGCCTTGCATGCTCCACCTTTAGTCTGACTCCACTTGCGCCCTAAGCCGAGTGACATCCACAACCAGTTCTACGTCCGAACATTATCCCAAACCATGGGCTATGATACCAATTTTTAGGATCTTCACATACCATCGGATACTACTCAGAGCCCGACCACATGACCCTGAACCCCACTTGACTACTTTGGGATAAGAGGTGTGGGGTTTTTAACTAAAAGGCCTCGGTTCTATGTATGGAGATGCCCAAGCTTATTAAGCTCCACATGTATTCCTCTTTATTCCATGAGGGACTAACCCTAGCTATACATATGTGGTTTATCGCGCAACATGCTCCAACAACCGAACGGAACCAAAACATTAAACTATGCAAGCTTTAACAAAATTACAACACCTGAACTCATTCATCTCAAGAATAATGGTGTAGATATTTACAGTGTTCGGATCCTTGTTGCTTTTACCCCTTTAAGAATAGTCTCAAAAAAGTAAACTCAGAATTGACTCAACAATACATATCGTATTGTATGTTCTTACTATTTCAATGACATAATGAAAAGCTAATTCATTCACTTAAGCCGTTATATTTTAAAATGTTAAGTCATTTCCGATGACAACCATTTTACTCACATACGATGTAGTTCTAGGTTTTCAAAATTCCCAGCTATATTATGTACATAATTCCATTCGAACGCTGGATTTATACGTGCTCGGGCGAGAGTAATCTAGGGATGGGCTACCTCCCAGAAAACTGTTGATGGATGACCGCATCAGTGTCAGTTGAAATCCCAGACTGTTAGATAACCGCAGTGACTAAGTTGGGATAGTATTGGCGGAGGATCAGGTCCTTACAAATGGTATTGGAGTCAACTACGGGTTAGCTTTCGAGGGTGAAAGAGTATGCGTGACAGATTGTGTCGGGAAAGGATCTCATGAGTGAGGAAAAAATGCTAGAAACTAGGATTGAACATATTCCGGAGCCGAGGACGACTCCAAATTAAGTTGGTGGTATTATAGTACTCCGACTCGACAGTTAGGATTTGCCAAATATAATATAGGTAATAGTTTTTTCTTTCCTAACACCTATACCTTTTCAAATTAATTGGCTTCATAATTGGCGAAAATTCTCTATAGTTAAGCATGCTCGGATTGAGTAATTAGGGATGGGTGACCTCCGATAAGCTATTGATGGATGACCGCAGCGGTGACCATTGAAAACTCCATACCGTCATATGCCCGTAGTGGCTAAGTGAGGGCATTATTGGTAGAGGGTCAGGCCATTACATTCTACAACATTACGCTTCCAAATGTGAGGTTATTCATTGCATAAAAATAATAAAACCATGATTAGTTAGTATGTCAAATCATTAAGTACTTGACCTAATAACAATACGCTCTACTAATAATAAACTCTATTATCCATCATCATTGAACCAAAAAAATGTTAAACCATTTATCAAGAAATATGTAAGACGTTGCGAAATTACTCACCGGGCACCAATACTTGCCATCGTCACTATGGTTCACTTATTTAATTACGAGCCAATCTAACTAAGGCTTAGTTTGGTATTGTCAGCCTTTTGTAAAAGCACTTTTCTCTTGTCGTTGCGTCTTTGGTCATGGCCGTGAGAAAAAAGCGCTTAGACGTTTGGTAAAATATTAATTAAAGTTGAAGTTTGATTAAAAAAGCAATCAAAATGTGTTTGGTAAAATTTGATTCAACCATTATTGTTGTAACAAATGACAAAAACAGACATATATCACTCATGATAGTTTTATTCAATTTTATTGGGTTTAAAAATAATTATTTTTTTTACTATATAATATTAATGTTCATACTAATTACCACTATCATTATGATTGTTAAGAAATTATTTTACTTAACAATTAAGTAATTATTTAATATTTGTTTTTATTTCTACTGTTGACAAATTAAGTAATTATTCAAGTAAAAAATGAAACTAAAATTAAATAATTATTTAATATTTGTTTTTATTTCTACTGTTGACAAATTAAATAAATTGTATATAAAATAGTTCGAAATAATAAAAAATAATAATGTTTAAAGAATGCAATACAAGAAATAGTAAAAAATTGATTGTATATAAATTTAAGGGTAACTTTTGTCATTTATAAAATAAAGTAGGGATAAAAAAGATAAATCAAGCATTAAATTTATGTGGGACCACAACTTATGGTTTTGTAGCTTTTTAAAAGCTCCTCCTCCCCAGCTTTTAAAAATTTAGGAATTTGGGAAGTGCTTTGGATAAAAAGCACTTTAGTTTTTTTTACCAAACACCAACTTCAAAATTTATTGACATATATAGGTTTTAAAAGTGCTTTTGAAAAAAAATAAGCATGACCAAACTCAACCTAAGTTTGGTACTGCTTTTTTTCTTTCAAAAAAAAAAGTACTTTGAAAACATATTTATAGCAATATCTTTTCATCCTAGTGTTTGGTAAAATTTCATAAATATTTTTTATGCAAAACACTTCCAAAATCTATCAATTTTAAAAAGAGGGGAGAATGAGTTTTTAAAAGCTTCAAAAGCAAATGCTATAATTCACCCTAATTTCATATTTTATGTTCTAATTCTATCCCATCTTTTTTTATAATTGACAAAAATTATCCTTGAATCTATATATCACAAATTTTTATTCGTTATATTTTATTCTTTAAAGATAATTATTTTTATTTTCAAAGTACATTTTATATTATACCGTATCCCTGAAATATACTTTAATTTATCAATAATAAATATTAATCAATTATTGATTTTTAAAAAGTGGTTAAGAAAAATAATACTTTTTAGTAATGATACTAATTAGTAAATTTAATATTACATATATTTATTTTAACAGTAGAAAATTTACTTATTTTAATCAAAATAAAATAGAATAAACAATTTTTAGAGATATGTCTGTTTTTGCCATTTTTTCACTAACTATAGATGAACCTGATATTTTCCCGGACACAATTTAATCACTTTTTTAAATAGTTTTAGCTTTAGTTTATAATTTGCAACCATTCAATTGCTTTTTTTACATAGCTCGAACGATAACGTAAATCAATAACCATTCAATTGCTTTTTTACATAGCTCGGCACGCGAACGTACATACGAAAAGCACTTTTGTAAAGCTCGCAGCAATACCAAACTAATCCTAAGTATTAGCTAATAAAGATATATTTATTATCATCATTAGAATAATTCATATATTATCATTTTTAATTTGACATTTAATAAAATATTATCATGGAAAATTAATAGAGTATTTATTATGAAGAGTTATGGAACCTTAATGACATGATAAATTTTGTCCATTAGATGCATTTCTAATCCCAATCACAACCATCACTTATGGCAAACGATTACATCCCTAGATTTATCTCTTGTGAGGAAAAATCAACCGCCACTTACACATGCTAACTTAGCCAAACCGTGTTATGTATTCTTGAATAAAGAATCACAAAGTTACATTACCAAACACCATAATAATTAAGGTAAAGGTAAACTTCAAGTTCAATCAACAATGCGATTATCTACGCACTAGTTCTCCCATTCCAAGACTAACATCTCGAATATAATTTTCCAGAAGGCCTTGGAGGGTTGATACCAATACCGAATGTTTGCCTTAATATCTAATATGATTTTATTGGCGTCTTTGTCCTTTGCTTCTGCAACAAACATGTGTTGATTCCGTTCTTTCCGGATGTTCCAAAAAATAACATGTGAAAGGGTGTTCCAAATAAAATTTCCAACAGTTGTAAAATCTTTTCTATCCTATCTTTGAAGGCATCCTGTATGTCATCTCATGGACCACCACAAAATGTCTACATTACAAAATAATATAGGTTTTTGAACCTCCTATGGCCATATAACATTTTAAGAGACAACCCAATCTCATCTGAGCAATAGACATCTCACAGTGGCAGTGTCTGTAACATCTTTCATTATGAATTATTGGATCACCTCATAACATCTACTACGTTTACAAACTTATTAATAAGATCCTTTAAGAGTGGATCAAACATAAGTCAAGCCCGGTTAGAATGCCTAACCATAGACTTAATCCCTCCGTCCACGGTTCAAAGTACAAAACACTGTAATGAAAATTGGATTTAGTGGTGGCAAGGTGAATATGATGGAAAGCGATATACATGTATACACTACTTATATAATTTGGTTGGTGTTGGATTTTTGGTGATATTATGCATGAATATTATTTTGGCTTAAAAGAAAGAGGACTCTCCTTAGAATTAAACGATTAAAAGGCCGGAAATATAATTGCTTCTACCTTAGGTCAGATTAAAGCAATTCAGTATATTTATTCAGAATGGTGCATGTAGCAACAATCCCAAACATTCTATAAAACTCTCGCCTGCATTACTCATTAGTGTATGGTTTATTGAGTATTTTACTATGCTATGTTCCCTAGCTGAACCCTTAGTATTGATATGACATGAAAATTAGTATTCAGTCGCAGCCGAGTAGCATGAATTTCCCGAAGTATCAAAATTAAGGTCTGCATGAAAATGCTTGATCAGAAGACGCGCTAACTGCTCTCTGAGAATAAAGAATTTTGTGTCAACGCACAGAATTTGTTAAATTTTTTCAATTTTGTGATAGCTCACAAGATTTAGATTTTCGGCCTAATTAATTTGCAAAAATTAGGTCTTTTGCGCCTTGTGCAAATATCTCAACCCTATTGGTCGAGGCCAAATCTAGGTAAACTAGGAAATTGATCCGCCATGGAGCTAGTAGGAACAAAGCCCTACCGAGAAAACAAGAAACAAAAGAGGAATAGTGGCAAATAAGAGCAATGACGAAAGAGGCGCGGCCCCGCCACATAGCCGGCCAATCCTCTCCAATAGGCGCCGCCTGTGGACGTTGTCCACACTCCATGTTTCTCTTGCCGGCCCCCTATCCCATCAACCAATCAGATCGCTCGAAACCCGTCACACACACTTTTAATAAAGTTGGAAGTTGGTTGGTCGATGCGCCTAATTCCATTAGGAACCTAATCTAGACGGCCCAAGCCAGTCTCCAAAAACAATCACGGTCGTGCGATTTGACCACTTAATTTATTAAGTTTAGACGCTCCCCAACGCGCCCAAATAGGCATCACCATGCCACCACAAGCAACGTGCCAACACCGTTGCTGCAGTCTGCGCCAAGTGTTGGGATCGCCACAAACCTAACCAAACCGCGCGCTGGTGATCATCGCAGGCGCCATGCCAGTTGGCTAGCCAACCTACCAAATCGCGCCAGTATGTCAATTGGCAGGCCATGCCATTCCGCGGCAACAATATGCCAATGGCTTTGGTCAAACCAAAGGGAAACCCTATTTTCTAGTCATGGCCCAATTATGCCACTCTGGGCCACAACATGCCACAAGCCATGTGGGACCCAGTAGACTCTAAAGTTTGCCGCCCGCGCCGTATTATGATCACATATGATCGTCCATGGACATCCCCATATTATGGCTTTGTCATGATTTCTTTGTTCAAAACGGCAAGAGCATTATTTGCCAAGATGCCGCCGCTCAAGCGCCACATAGCCGCGCGCGCTACTTAGGGTTTTGATATGCCAAACCCTAATTTGGCTAGGGCCATTACACCGCCCCATGCCAAATAGTATCACCTAGGCATTAAGTTCGATGTGGCAACTAGAGCTAATATCATTAAGCCATATTTGGATCTAACACCAATATGCCGAGATGTTGTATGCGCCACTTTGCCACCTTGCCACTACGCCATTGGCAGGCGCCACCTCGCCACTTAGCCACCGACATGTGCCACTTTGCCATTATGCCACTAGAAAGCGTCACTTTGCCACTATGCAGCGCCACTTTGCCACTATGCCGCCTAGCTTGCGTGCGATTGGTCGAGAATAACTAGGTCTTGCACATTGAACCCACTCAAGAACTTGTTGCACATTTTTCAACGAAACACTCGAGACATCAAACGTGTCACAAAGTGGGGATGCTCATCGGGGTATTAGTCCGGCGGTTTACGGCGTGTGGCGTGCAACGCGCCCATTACAAGAAAGTGTCGGGGAAAGAGCGGATGGTTAAATAACAAGTAAGAGGATAGTGGGTATAAGGCTAGCCAATTTCCCTCACGAAGGGAACGTGATGGTAACCGCTTTTGCACAACCCCACTTCTCCACTACTTAACCTGTCTCCACTTCCTACGAGATCGGGGTGCTCAATGACTTGTATAAATAGGTTTTCGACCTATTTCGACCAACAACAGAGTTTTGGTTAACAACAACACAAGTATTCAGAAAAACACAAAAAGAACTGATAGCTTACATTCCACTAGCCAGTTCCAAATTCTGATACAAGTCATAAAACAACCACAACCACACCCTCAAAATTTAATATTTTGATCTCAACACCTTCTTCGCTTCCTCCGTAAGGTCAACCCTTTTCCTTCACTTTGTGGACTGAACGACCATTTCTTGGTTTAGGCCAGATTGTGCAGATTGTTCTCTCGAATCTAAAGTACTCCAAATCAGTAGTGCATTTGTTTAGGGTTTAGATTCGTTTATCGGCAAACCCAAATTTACCATTTCCAGCCAGAATCGCTTTTTACCCCAAAACAATGATAAATATTTTCTGGTGCCTTTTTCACCCATATCCGTAATTTAACAGTCCAATACTTTCGTATTTCATGGTTTTTGGGGATATGACCCATTTTCGGAGATTTATTTTTTCTCTAATAATTTATTTGTTGTTTATCAATTATCAAAAGTGATATCGGACGTGCTGCAGGCTAAGTTGTGTGTATCGCCGACTCCACGACAGGATGACAGCTGAGGTACCTGTATACCAGCCGACAAGAACTAGTTCCTACCTCATCATCATTGGATAGACGATGATGAGTGTGTCCTTAGTACCCACACTGAGCGTGTTCCAACTTCCAAGATAAACTTAAACTTCACAATACTGTTGGACCGAGTAATGGACGGCTGTTATCATCCAAGTTGACATAATTACCAAGACAAGATGGTGATGCAGATTTGGTTGATCAATGATTAGGGATCTAATCAAGTTGAAGTCGGTTAACTGATACTGTATTATATTGTTACCAAAACTTAAATTCTTAAAAAATAACGTTGAATCTTGTCAAGCAAAATGTATATGACTCGCTACATTAGTCTTGCTTCTTTGTTTCGTCTCATAAGTTATAAGCCTGCTACTACTAGCCTTTGGTGACATGAACCACCGACTTTTTAGATAAACCACTGACTAGCCTGATACAACACGATTTTTTCTTCTTTTTTTAGTCAGATAATCACTTGACGAGGCGCGATAATAAACTATTCCGGCTGCTGCGAGTGAATTTCTATTCTTCCACACAAACAAATATAGAAAAGAAAAAGATTTTTTTTTGGTCAACAATATGAACCCTGTTTTAGGGTATACGTAAAACTTTCGTGGCATACCTAATAAGGACAAAAAGAGGTTGTAAATAGTAAAATCGAAGCCCCTTAACCAAATATTTTTGGTAATGACAAATCTGCCATTTCGTATTAGTGTTAATAAACTTGATTAGTGATTAATACTTCTGATTAGTAATTAAGATAATTTCAGAATTACAAAGGTTTGTGTAGATAAAAAATTTGGGGAAAAAAATTAGGTTTTTATTGAAAAGGAGAGAAAGAGAAAGAGAAGGTGAGAAACCAAATTTGTATTTTGATTCAATGGAGGATGAGGATGGTTGTTCATCTAAGAAACCTAGGAAAATACACATCAACTACAACAATGATCCTAAATGGTGATTCCTTAGATTATGAGAATGATTTTACACAAACTCAAACTCAAGCACAAACTCAAAGTCAAACTCACCGTAATGATTTTTATGAGGCAAATCCGGATGATAAATACGTATATGAGGAACCCAATGCTTCTAATACACAGGTACACTTCTATCCTATGTTTAATCTCACTTTTGTAGCTTGAAATCATCAAAAGTTCTTATTTTTCTTCATGGTTCGGCGAACCGAGATGAAGTTCGGCTTAAATATATGATCCGAATCAACCAAATTGAACAGCTTAAGCTTGAAATCGTTTACATTATGCACCGAACATACATTTTCTAGTTGCTTCCTATTTGATAGAACGTAGTTCGGCTTTATATGAAAGTTTCATAACGAGCCGAACCATACACTGTAACTTTTAGAAGAAAACATTTTAATGGTTCGTATTTAATGAAAACCGTATAAAAGCTTCTAACCTTGAATCAGAAAATGTTCGGCTCATGTTGTGAATATCGTATAAGCCGATCCTTGTGAATATTCTTGGTTCTAAGACATATTTGTATTATCGTATGAGCCGAACCTACCCATTAAAGTTTCATTATAGTATCTTACCTTGTGATATTCTTTGTAGATCGTGCTTGATGGACCTGTTCGATGGAAATGAACCTGACCCCGTAGATATAATTCAGGAAGATACTAGGGATCACTTCCAAAATGATTTGGTATGTAGGAACTTGTTGTTTACCTTAATGTTGTCGGAATGTTCCGAAGTTTTTTTACTAATTATTTGTGTTTGAATGAACGTAGAGATGGAAATCTAAACCCCAAGCACTGGCTTGGGCTGAGGAACACGCGATGAAGATAAATTACGTACTAGTTAAAGGACGACAAAGCCGAGGGGATCGGTTTGTGAGAGAAGTGGAACTCTGCGATAGCAAGGCTAAAAAGGGTTCTCAGATATGTTGGGAAGACCGGAGAAAGAATATGACAAAGACGAAGAAAAGAAACTGCCCTTTCAAGATCTTTTTCAACCTCAAGAACAAGAATAAGACCTTGAACGAAGATGATGAATATTGGGTTATGAATAAAGATATGGATTGTCGTCATAACCACCCACGTCCACGTGACCTTCATGGACATGCGAAAGTAGCGCGACTCAAACCCAACGAAATGCTAGAAGTGGATAAAATGACACGAGCACGTATGGCACCGTCTAGGATTCTTAGTAAATTGAAGGAGGACGACAAGAATAACAAGTCGACTATGCAAACTATCTACAACGCAAGAAATAAGATTTGAAGACTCAGTTTGCAAGGTAGGATGGTGATGCAAAAAGTGATGTGGTTAGGGTGAAGCATAACTACGCTTGCCAAAAGAAGTTGGATGAATTTGGTCAAGTGACACACCTTTTCTTGCCCATCTGGAATGCGTCCAATTGGATCAATGCTTCCCACAAGTTATTATATTGGATTGCACGTACAAAAACTAACAAATATGAGATGCCGTTAATGAACATTATTGGGCAAACGTCGACAAAGGCACCTTTCACCGTGGCTTTTTGTTTCATGAAAAACGAGAAGAAAGAGAGTTATGTTTGGGGTTAGAACAATTGAAGTTAATCTTCCGAGAGAGTGCTCTTCCTAAAGTGTTCGTATCCGATCAAGATTCATCATTGATGTATGCTATTAATAAGGTATTTCCAGATGCTTTCAACTTTCTTTGCACGTTTCATATATGGTGCAATGTGAGGAAAAATGCCAACCGATAATTCAACCACTTAAGATGAAAGAATTAGACAATATTGCTAAACTACCGGTGGAAAAACGAGAAAAGGCAAAGAAGGAATTCTTGAAACGATATGAACACAATGAGATGTTGTGGGATTCTTTCCATGGCGAATGGGAAGCTTTGGTATGGTCAATCACCGAGGATGTATACGAAGAAAATGTTAAAATGCTTTACCCGACGTCATTATTTATTTGCTCAAAGATGTGTTGGAACCTAATAAAAAAAGGTTCGTGTCTTGTTTCACAAATCGACACAAACAATTCGACAACCAAGCCACAAGTATGGTAGAGTCGGCTCATTATCGGTTTAAGAAGAACCTTTTTGCATGTGTTGACACCTTTGTTACGGTGTTTGATGCAATTGATGAATATTTCAAAAGTGATGTTGTGAGAATTAAAGCGGCGTTCGAACATAACATTATGTTCAAGCACAAGGATTACAAAAGTCCTTGGCTACGAGGATTAACTTATAATGTCTCCCATCTTTGCATTGATTTATTGATGGAGGAAGTATCTTTGATTGAGACATTTGGCGCCAACTTGGAGGAAGAGTGTGTTTGTAAAATAAAGACATCTATGGGACTTCCATGCCGCCACGACATAGTTCGGGTACAAGGATGGTATCATACCATTTGAGGACATTGATCCTTTTTGAAACAATTAAGCTTCAATCCTCTCCCAACCTAAGACGACGAGGATGATCTAGAATTTTGGGACACGACAAAAGGGAAAAAGTTGGCGGAGATGTATATGAATATGTTCCGAGCTCAATTTTTTTTTTTTTTTGGCACAACATGTTGCCGGTAATGTATCCATTCACCCAAGAGAATATTTTAGAATGGGAGAAGGGTGTCCCGAAAGGTAGAAAGAGTAAGAAAATGAATAATTTACAAATTAGACAAGCAAACAAGGCACTATTGGCTACCCGTAGAGATCCATGCGGCGTTGAGATCCATGATGCAATGTATGAAAAGGCAAAGAAGGAAATTGAAAAGGTGATGAAGGAGTAAGAAGTGAAAGTTCCAAAAAAAACGTGGTCGTCCGAGTATTCAAAAATCCGAAACAAGTAACAAAGAGGTCAAGGAGAATAATTGTTCGTCACAAGCAAAGGATGGTAAAGAGGACGTCAAGGGGAAGAGTAAGATGCATCCTTCACAAACCAAGATAAAGGAAAAAAAGACCGTACATGAAGTTGGTAGGATGAGAGGACTCAGAAGAGATAAGTCCGGTAACTATTTACGGCCTATCAATTTTATATACGATAACTACTTGGAAGATCTAGCGCCGGTAATTCATGAGCATATTATAGCAATGGACGACGTACAAGGTGATGGAAAGTGTGGATACTACGTCACGGCGGAACAACTTGGTCCTTTTAAAGATGGGAACAATCCGGTGCCCCGAGAAAATGAAGTCAACTATATTAGGCAACGATTGTTACAAACCCTACGTCGGAACAAAGAATTCTACAAGACAATGATGAGAGTAGGTCCAAGGGGAGATGCAAGAGTGGCATCGGAGTACATTGCATTCAAACGTCGTTTACATTGGGATTCAATCATCACCCAAGATCATTGTATGGCAATGCCCGTTTGTGGGTTTTTAATAGCAAAGACATTCGATTGCGTCGTACATTGTTTCGCGTGGCCGGGTAATAGTTTTACTTACGCGCCTCCAACAAAACCTTTCCATGAAGGTGTAAAAGACAGAAGACTTGTTATTGGATTTGTTCAAAATTGTCATTTTATCGGCCTCAAACTCAAAACCTGGTTGCCCATTACCTCCCTTGATGAGTGCAGCATTTTGGCCTAGATTTGAAATTAAGTATTCGATGGATTGGTGTGCAAATTATGCGACAGAAATGGATCTTTGGAAAGATTTAAATGTGTTGCCTCCAAGTGCGCAAGTAATTATGTTTTCAAGTAATGAGGATGAAGATGATGAGGAAGAGGTTAGTGAAGAGGTGATCCGTCTAGGATCTCCATAAAATCACACTGTGGTCCATTCAATCTAATGTGGATTTTAGTCTAGGATGTCCATAAAAATGTTCTATGGATTTATCGACTTATTCTATCTATTTTATGTCTTTTGGTTTTCGTGTATGATGAGGATGATACAACATTAGAATTGCAATTACATGTACCCTCACCACGAAATGTTTGAATGATATAGTTTTTTGTTATGGAATGTGTAGTTTTTGGCAAAACCTTAGTATTGATCATCATTAACAAACAAGTGGATGGTTCGCTTGTATGTAATTGACATAACAATCCGAATCACCAATTGCAACCAGAACCAAAAACACAGGAGATTGTTCGGCTTATCACTTATGAGTCGAATACCCAACCAAACATAGGTTCGGCTTGTAAGTTTAGTTTCATATAAGCCGAACCTGACAACTTAAAAATTCCAGAGTTTATTTGTTAGGTTCGACTTGTAAAGTTAGTTTCGTATAAGCCGAACCTGATAACTTAAAAATTCCAAAGATTATTTGTCAGGTTCGGCTTGTAAATTTAGTTTCGTATAAGCCGAATCTGACAAATAAAAACTACCTAAGTTCTTTTTTCCAGGTTCGGCTTGTAACATTGGAATCCTGAAAGCCGAACCTAACAACTGAAAAATACCAAAGTTTGTTTGCAGGTTCGGCTTGTAACATTAGTTTTATGAGAGCCGAACCTGACATGAATCTGATACACAAGAAATATTGTTATTCCAAATAGAGTTTTTTCATTCATAGGAAATGTGGAGTAAATCCCCCTTACATAGTAGCCTTACAATAAATTTCTAATATCCTAAAAGGGTAATGAGAAACCTTCTAAGAATGTGGTAGTGATCTTCATATTTGAAATCCTTTCCTTTCCATCGACGCCATTCCTCTGGAGCTCGAGCTTCAATCTCAGAGTTTGTTTCACCCTTGAGTCGATATCGACTCACAACCCGAACTAAAGCTATAAAGTCTCGTGACTTTTTCTTAATACTTCCAATTTGGCAAAACAAGGACCCACTATCCCGGTTGTGAGGATTACCTGTTTCCATGCAAAAGGCTTCATGAATTCTAACCAAGTAGTACATACTCATCAGACTATTCACTCATCGTTCTTCACCCTTCTTTGGATAGTATGCTACATAATTAGTGCAAAGAGATAAATCTTCTTCTAGAGTAAACTTAGGAGTTGTGGGACCCATTTTTTTGAGAATATGTGTATAAGAATATGAAAAAACATGTAGGTATATATAGAGTATAGGTTTACAACGGCTATATCTTTCAAAAAAGAGCCGTTCCTAGATATCCGTGAAAAATCAAAAAGTTCGGCTGATACCAATTTTAGAAAATAATCCGAATCTATGTATGTAACGGCTATATTTCAAAAATTTTGAAAATTCTAACAGGTTCGGCTCACCACAACAGAGACATTTAAGCCGAACTATAGACTGGATTACATGCCAATAGTGATTTTTCAGGTTCGGTATATAACTCAAATTATAGAGCAAGTCGAACCTGTGGAATACCAGATTCGGCTTGGAACTTCAATTACAGGACAAGCCGAACCTTAAGAATAGAAGATTCGGCTTGCAACTGAAATTACAAGACAAGCCGAACCTGACATGAATAGCTGATTCATTTTGTTTCAGAATTACAGGTTAGGCCGAATATTACAATTTCCAAGAAAACAACTTAAATAATTAATTATTAAAGTATCGATTAAAACATAAAATTCAAGGTGTCCATAACACGAATCCATTACGCAAACATTAAAAAGATAGTTCAACACCTAAAAGTCAAAGAACTTGCAAAGTGTACTTAATACTTAAGAAAACATTAAAAAGAACTTGCAAACTTAAAAGTGCACTTAACGACGACCCTTCTTATTAGTTGCACGACCACCTCTTCTTCCTCCTTGGTGTTCATCTTCCGACGCATCATTATTACCGGATGGGCCGCTAGTACCACCTCCATTTGTACCTTCACCAACTTGTCGAGACCTCTTAGTGGTAGGCCTTTTGTGCGGGTACCTCGGATTCCTCGGGTCCTTGTCCTTTGTTTATAATTGCATCCCACTTGTTGTAGAGGTATTTCTTTTCTTCAACAGTCATAGGTGTTTTGCAACCAATCTTTTTCTTCATTTTTTTCAGCATCTCCCTACCCGCGACAACCTATTTTCATTTGACAACAACATCCAACCGTGAGAATGAATACACTTTAATATATGCAAGAGTATAAAGTGAAATCATTTTTGCCATTATCTTGAAAGCCATCAATACTTCTTCGGAAGTAGACTTGGCGGAGATCAAGATTGCCTTCGCTTCTCCGCTTTTCGCCTTATCGCCTACCTTTTGACTTTTCTTATTGATAATGAAGGGATGAGAAATTTGGTTATACCAATCCATGTAGCCCGGATCCTCTTCACATGGATCATCACCCAAAGGTACTAACTTGGCAACATCTAATTTGTTAATATCTAAATTATTCCAATACTCAAGGGTAGGGTCGGGATCATACTTTGGTTCCCATTATGAAGTGGTGGTTTTAGTTCCATTACCACCCTTTGAAAACAACATGAATTTCTCGTCAAACAAAGAAACCTTTTGGATGCATCCTAATTGATGGAGTATCCGTCGAGGATCGTATATTACATAATCACCGGGATAAAACAATGGACCATGGTACATAGCCACCGGCATATCCTCATCTTCAACAAATTCATCTTCTTCATCTTCCTTCACATATGTTGAAAAATGACGTCATCAACACCCATTGTATCTAACTTCTTCCTCAAACTTGCCACCAACTTTTTTTTGTTCCTTTTCTTCGAGTCCTTATACTCGTACCTTGTTGTTGTTGGATCTGTATCAACCCAGTCGACATTCTATTCAAGTGTTTTGGCCAATTCGAAAATTGGGAAATGGTCATATACCCACACCTACATGCAAATAACCAATAACCACATCCAAAAATTATAATAATTGAAAACAAAGTAACATATCTTGGACACCGAACATTGTTTGCTTGGACACAACAAAGTAAAAAAATGAAATTTGAAAACTCAAGTGCATTGTTCGGCTTATAAGTAACAAGTATTATAAGTTTAACAACATGTTCGGCTTATACGTAACAAGTATTATAAGCCGAACACTATATTCGGCTTATACGTGAGTATGGTAATAAGCCGAACCAGACACGGATGACAACAAAAAACTTGAAGTTTGATCATCGAGAATTACCTGAAGCATAGTGAAGTTTCCTCCAATGTTTGTGCTTGTCAACCTAGAGGCGGCCGCAAGTTGGTCCAGCAGGTAAACCAGCGAAGCCGTTCCCCAAGCATACTTGTTAACGGTTTCAATATTCTTTACCAATTGGAGATATATAACATTTACCTTATTTCCGGTAAGGTCAGGAAAGATATCTCTGCCAAGAGTATAAAGCAAGTAAGAGGTTCCAGTTTGCTTCACTTTGATCTCGTCCATTACCAACACCCCTTGCTTTACTTTCTCCTTTGTGCACTCAAATTCCTTTTTCAAGTTAGTTAGCTTGATCTTCTTATTCTTCTTATTTTCCCACCAGGTATGAAAACGGAATCCACATCTTTAACGGATCGACAAAACTCCAACTCAGTTTTGAATGAACTCCAACCAAGAGTTTCCTCGAACAACTTGTACAACTCATCCCAACTCATGTCATAATAATCATCATCCACGCTTCTACCCCTTGCTTTAAGGCCTGTAATCTTACTCGCTTCATCAGGAGAGATTGTCATCTCTCCAAAAGGTAATTGAAATGTGTAAGTCTCTGGACAAAATCTCTCGGCAAAATAGGTAGCTGTCATACTATCATATTCTTGATGTACATATTGAATGGCAGGACATAAAGCAGAGGATTGTACGTAATCAACCACCTCGGGAACCTCTTCGAAAGTTTCCATTCCATTGCCTCCTGTCTCAATACTCTGACCGCACTCGTTGTGATCGGGAGTCTCATAAATCTTTTCTCCGAAGATTCGGCGTAACCAATCAACACATTTCCTCCATCTTCCGGAAGACCATGAGGCAAACCATCCGATCTAGGTGAAATTACGTCATCTTCATCAGGAATGTGAAAACCTGTAGCCCGTTGTTCTGCAACTGTGTTCTCTGTCTCTGGTTCTGCAACCTTCTTACCTTTATCGGGGTTTCTTTGGGGTTGTGTTTCTTGATTATCATCAACTTCTTCATCATCATAAATTCATTCTTCTTGTCTTCCAACTCTTCCTTGTTCATCTACTTCTTCTATGTCAGTTCCTCTCTATCTCTCGCTCCCAATTTTTTCTTACCTCCTCCTCGAGGATCGGGAGTTTTAGAAGTAGAAGGTGTTACCTCCATCTTCTTCTTCTTCTTTTTAGCTGCATTGTTCCTGACATAAGCATAAAACTTATAAGCCTAATACTTCGAACAACAAAGGAATACAAACTATATGAAATACAAAAAATTTGTCAACAAATCAACCGGTTCGGCTTACCCGAAATAACACAAATGAGCCGAACTATGTCTTGAACTTCTGATTATCATATACAGAGAGTGGTTCGGCTTATATATACAAAATAATTCCAAGCCGAACATAAATATTCGTCACAAAACTATAATTATCGAATAAGCCGAATCCATATTTATGAATTAAAAAAACTATTCGGCGCATAATGAGTTCATAAAATAAGCTGAACCCCTACACTTCACTTGCATAATTTATGAATTCTAACAATACATATTTGGCTCAAAACAAATAGTATTGAATAAGCCGAATCAATACTTAGGAATTGTAACATATATTCGGTGCATAATAATATCATAGAATACGCCGAACCTATACACTTGAACAATTTATGAAATTCTAACAAAACATGTTCTACTCAAAACTAATTGTATCGAATAAGCCGATCCTAAATACAAGGCTTCTATTTAACAAAGTTCGGCGCAAATCTAATATGAACTTTTAAGCCGAACTGTTCATATGCATTTTCAGAGTTCAGTTTCAAGAACAGTTCGGCGCAAATATGGATATACTTTTAAGCCGAACCCTACACTGTAACCGCCGCAAAACCCTAATTTTTGACGTATTAAACCTATTATACCAATCAAAAACATCAAATACGAGATGGGTTTGTAGAACTTACCTTCTTATTCTCATTTCAGGAGTTGGTTCTTCACTTTGTTCTTCCGGTTCGATTTTTGGTTGGATTTCACTTTGTTCTTCGCTTCTACATGTTCATCTTCAATATAGTAGAGTTTAATCGACGATCAATTTTTCACGAATCGACGATTATCAGTTTCACGGCGATGCGATGAAAAAAAATGGTGAGGGAGGCGGAGGCAGAGTAGAGGAGGAAGAAGAAGACTTGACTTGTTTTTGTTTTTGATTTGATAAATTGATTTTAGGTTTTTGTATTAGGGTTAAGGGTAGATTAGTAATTTAACAGACTTGAGGGTATATAGGTAACTTATACCCATAGGGTATCCCTTATAAGGTCCCCCAAGATAGGACTATTGTTTTGTATACCCTAAAAGATTTAGGTATGCCCTAAAACAGGGTTCAACAATATACGAGGTAAATTGTCTAATCATAGAAATGGGCCGATTTAGGTTCTTTTTGAAGATATCTTGGGCTTAGTGATTTGTGATGACGGTCTGATAAAGATGAAATAGATGCCACATTCAAAGAAGAGGTTTGTGTAACACCGCCCGACTTGATTTGCGCAGCTAGAAGCTTTGTGCAGAGAAATAGCAAGTCCCTTGTTAAATTGGTTTACCACCCATCAAAACAAAACCCTAGACAAAATAAGATTAATTTCTAGAAATGCTAGAAAACAATACTGCGATTGCGATTAGATGGAAGGTGATAACTATCACTTGGTTCCCCTTATATAAGCATAAAGCATGCATGGCCTTGCCTTGCAATTTTCTTTGACTCGCAACAAAATTTACATTCCCGTCAATAATCAAAAAACACTTCTCATTTAGTATCCTTCACAAATACCTTCTAAGGATTATTATTTAAGATTTTAGGGTCTAATTTTTAGTTGACATACAACATCAAATTAAGTAAATTCAATTTCCAGAGGTGGTTGAGTCAAAAACATTTTACACCTCAAAAACATACTAGTTCATTTTCAGGCTCCAAAAGAAGGAAAATTTAGGGGCATTTAAAAAATGTTCCTACTGGACAAACTGTTCAATACTTCCAAAATAATTTATAATTCATGGTGCTTTAGTAAACAACACAAGAAAATGAAGACATAAAAAATCACAAGTTGAAAGAACACGCACAGCTTAAGAAACGGTCCCATATTAGTTTCAAATGTTCTTGGAGCATTTCAGTGACAGGGCCAGGTTCGAAATTCTTACCCTGCAAACATTACATGAGTAAATTTGAGATCAGTAGAACAACACTGATTCTTCTTATTACGTTATTTGAATGGAGATACCGTGTGCAAATAGAACTCACCCGTATATGCTCAGCAATTCCTGTCATCTTAAGAGATACTTGTTTGGTAACATCTCTTTTTAAAGTCCAGTAATCATACCGGTCATAATCACTTAGTTTCATCGACGTCAATGAATTCTTAAAATATTTACATTTGGTGTACGCTGTTGCAATAACACTGTATCTACCTCCAGAATACTTGATTCCCAGGGGCCATCTCAAGTTCCCTAAAACAGTTCGGTCTATAACTGCTGACTTTATCAAATTTGTAATATCAAGCTTCTCATTATCCTGATAAACAATCAAAACAAGGAAGGAAAATAAGCGACGCAAAACGAAATTTACATTTTAGATTCATTAATGATGATATATGCCATTTCCCAGTAAACCGAGCAACACCTATAAGAAAATAAACATACATTCTGTGAATCCATTATGGATTCATTAAGAATGAGAACTTAGTTTGGAAGGCGCAAAGTATGCAGCATATAAAATGTAAAACTTACGGTATGTCCTGCCAAGATCCTCCTAGTTGCCAGCATAAACCTCAAGTCAACATCGTTTTCCAAGCACGCTATGTCCCATACCAGGTGCCGCAGTTGGTTCAGTTCAATCTAAGATGTAATATATGTTCCGGTTGTTCAATTTTCTTTCAAATCATAAAAATGAGAAGGTAAACAGGCAAAGTAGACACTGACCTTATGAAGTTCAAGTATTCCACCAATTCCCGCAGTGCATTTGCAAGAAAGAGTTTCATTAGGGCGGTGCTTGTCAACAAGCTACACGGCATATGTTGAATAATAAAACATCAATTGGTGAATATCAAAACATTTTGAAGCTAGAAAAACATAAATCCGGATTTAGGATAAAAAAATTCTTTACCTTGACGTAGTAATACTCTTTTTCTGCTTCCGAATCAAAGCCAATTTCCGGAACAACAGAGCCGAGTATCGATTCTACGAAGGAACTAGAAATCATTGTATTAAATGTCCTCTTCACTGGATCCAATATAGCTTCGACATCTGAATTGCTGGACATAGTATCTATGCCAATTGCCAGTTTCCTTGATCAAAGAAATGAAACCAAATTATTAGACAAAATATTGTTTGTGTTCAGATTAACCGAGAACTGAAGGGAGGAAGGCAGACAGGGATGGAGAAATTAAAGCATCTCTGGAGCGATTTGCACAACCATTAGAATGCATGGCTCTTCCTAGCTAGCTTGTATGAGGCAATAAGAAAAATCGTAGAGAAACTTACTCATGAAATAGAATCGTCCCAAATCGAGCAACAAACGACAGCTTTCCGTTTTTATACTGATCAAAGGCCATTTCCTGATCTCTTACATACCGAAAGCGTTTGAGGTCTGACAGAATCATATCTGACATAGTCACAATCGGGTTCTTTCCTCTGCTCATCATTTTATTCGCATCTGGTAGATGAAACATAAATATCACTTGCTAAACATCTTATCAAGTGGTTAACAAAATAATGGTTTACAAACACAAATTCAAAGCCCTGACACATACCTTTTGTTTCACTGCAGGTACAAACCAAAACGCATGGCTTTTCTGTAAAATGTTTTGTTCTCAAAAAAATGGAGTCCTCGGATAAGGGCTGCAACCTAATAGACCCATAGTGATCATGATCGTCACTCGTCGAACCAGCAAGACAAAACCTAAAAACCGAATGTATAGCAAATCTAAATCTTCCACCTTTAACAGCTTTTGTTTCATTTTTCCTCTCTAATGACCCAAAACTTTCAGAGCTGCTGCTGCTACAGTTTTGCACTCTCTGAGCAGTTTGCAAATGTGGAGTTACCGTCTCCCCTTCAACAGAAACTTTCAAATTTCTCTTATGTGGAGGAACATACTTCGCCATCCTATAAACTAATTAACCTGCAACTTGGAATCAAAATTTTGGAAAAGGAAAAGCCTAGAATTTATAAAGAGGGAAAACGAAGAGTTTATAGGTTTTTTTATTGGCCTGGCCGATTAATATTCATATTAGTCGTAGGAAATGAGTTTGCATTTAGAGCATGGGGAAGCGAGAATGTGACGAATGTCATATGCATGCATTCTCTCTAGATAAAGTGCGAATGCTCTCTGAAAACGAAGCCAAATTTTTAATGGAGGGCGCATCTAAGGGGAGTTTTAAAAACTTCTGGGGAGGGAGCGTTTTTTAACCAACCTATACGGGTTAAAGGATAACCCAATAACATTTAAGTGCCCGTAACCCAATAACATAAGAACTTCCATATTACTCCGCACTCTTAGATCCGGAAAGGGTTTCTGAATTTATGTTCGAAGTTCTAGAAAACTTCTGTGTTGGTTGTAACTTAGGCAGGTCTTTCCTAATCGTAATGGGTTTCTTTTTACTGGCAAACTTGGGAATCAAGTTTCAATGCATACAAATACGCACTCTTTCTATGGTATTCACACACTAAAGTCTATACAATAACTTTCTCAAATCTCTCCGTCTCAATTACAACTTCTCTTATTCTTTTTTGTTAACAATGGGAGCATCATCAGTTGAACAGGTTCAGAATGGTGTTTCTCTCAACGATGGTGCCAAAACCAGTTGGGGTGATGAGGTGAGCAGCAATAGTAGTACTGATGGTGGTAGTGCTCGTGGTGTTAAGAATACAGGCATTAAAGTAGGTGATAAGTCTAAGGATACACGTCATATCTACACTGTGTATTACTACGGGGAACAAATCGACACCACCGTAACCCACACAGCATCTGTGGTCGATCAATGGCTTGAGCATTTCTGCACAGATTTCGACAGTAGGTTGAATAATCTTGTTGTGGGTCTTGATATCGAATGGAGCCGATTAAGTAGAAACAGAGGCGATGCACGAAAAAAGGTTGCTGTGTTGCAATTGTGTGTGGATAATCATTGTCTCATATTCCAGTTATCGTGCTGTGATAAAGTTCCTGAATCACTCAAGAATTTTCTTGCTGATGACGATCTTATCTTTGTTGGCGCTGGAATCGAAGCCGATGCCTACAAGCTTATGGTTGATTATGGTTTGAAGGTTGCTAGAACTGAAGAACTTGGCAGTTTTGCTGCTTTTAAGACTGGAGACAGCCGACTTTACAAAGCTGGGTTGAAGAAATTGGTGAGCGAGGTTCTCAAACAAGATTTACCAAAGAGCCGATACGATCAGTCAAGCAACTGGGGGGTTAATTTCTTAAGTAATAAACAGATTGAATATGCTTGTTTAGATGCTGTTGCTTCGTTTAAGTTGGGTGTCGAACTGATGAGTCGAGCCAATCCAGAACACACTTATCGGAACAACAACAACCGCCAGAAAAGGAAGGAGGTTCCTCCCAGGTTGAGGAAGTCTAATGGAGGCAAGGGCAACGGAACCAACAACGAACGTACTAATTGAGTACGTTCTTAATTAGGAATCAGAGTTTTGATCTTTAGTTCCTTATATTTTGTGATATTTCAATTCCTTATATTTTGTGATCTTTCAATGACTATTATATTAAGATTTATTATTTTTCAGTGATATTTTATTATTTTTCTATAATATTAATATTAGGAGATTGGGTACATTATTTATATGTCCCTACTTTTGACACCCAATAAATATATCCTTATACAACAATAAATATGTCCCTACTTTTTAATAACCCTATCAATTTAAAATTAGATTACCTTAATACCCTCACCCATATAATATTTTTCATTATTTCAAAATGGAACAAATATCTTCCTCTATCACTTCACCACCACCACTAGCACCACCACTACCAACATTCAACTACCATTCCACCACCACCGTTCAACAACCACCACCTACCAACCGCCACCACCACTAATATTCCACCACCATCATTACACCACCAACAGTCCTCCACCACCACTAGTCCGTCGTCGCCACCACCACTAGTCCGCCGCCACCGTCGTCGTCGCCGCCGCCACCACTGGTTCAGATATTTTTATATCAACAGCAGTAGTTGATCCAAATAAAAAAAGGATCAACAGTAGAAGTTGATCCAATTTAGGGGATCAACAACGGTAGTTGATCCAAAAAAAAAAAGATCAACAGTAGAAGTTGATCCAATTTAGGGATCAACAATGGTAGTTGATCCACTAAATTGGATCAACAATAAAAGTTTGATCCATGTAAATGGAGTGAACTTGGCGTGAGTCGAACACGCATCATCTGACATGGAGTCAGTCATGCTACCGTTGCACCACAAGTTCAAACGAAGAAAATTACATGATTTAAACTACAAGCATGATTATACTAATCCAAGAAATGTTGTCAAAAAATAGTAGTTGAAAGGATCAACAACATTAGTTGATCCCATAAAAAATTGGATCAACAACAGGAGTTGATCCATAAATGGATCAACAACAGTAGTTGATCCCATAAAAAATTGGGTCAACAACAGGAGTTGATCCCATAAAAACATAAAAACAACAATTTATCATCACCTGTAACTTCATAAACAGCAACAACTTCAAAACCAAGCTCTCCATATGAAGCTAAGCACAAAACAACGCCAACAACTCCATTTCTACTCCTATAATCCTATCAACTACACGCCCACCAATTTCACCTCTTCCATCTCCAGTTACAATAAAAAACAAATTAAAGAACTATCATACACAAAACACAAAACATCCACAACAACCACCACCACCGTCACCTCCACTACGACATCATTCACCACCACATTCCAATTTGGTTGTACACTAATACTAGAACTATAACCCAACGAAAGAGCTATGCTCACTCTAACATTCAACATCTATCTACAATGATCAAGAAACTTTAAGATATTCCACCAACAATCTTAATTTCATTAAAACAAAAAATTCAGTAAAAATCCAAAAAATCAAAATTTAGTTCAAAATGAAACACTACAGAGTGAAACGGGAAAGCAAAAATTGATAATAGCATCAAAATTAAAAAAACGTATAACAAGTCGGAAATGCAATAAATCCAACCAGTATTTGTTTACCATTGAATGAAAAGCATGATTAAAGAACAAAAGATAGCACCCAAAATCCTTGCTCAATTCTGGAGATAAAAAATTATTATACCTGAATTAGAATTAGTGATTTGTATTGAACGAAGAAGCATATTTAGTCCCTCATGTTTAACATCCACCATCCACCTCCACCCATTACCATATACCATTCACTCACCACCTCCTGTTACATCTTGATATACCCCCTTCAAAGGCTTGGAAGCGATTATTGAAAACAATTAAGAACAAAAATGTACGAACATCACCACCGGCAGCTCAAACCACTAACCCTAGCTTCATCAATTTAGCCAGCAGCACCACCAGAAATGACAACCATGCGATGAAGAATCTTAATCCTCCTCCACCACCACCACCGTTATCAACCAGCGAATAAAGATTTGTGAAATCCAATTAGAAATTAATTCATATCGATTGACTAATAGAGATTCAATATCCTCTATCACCATTAACGACATCAAAAAAAAAAGGGTTGGAGAAATGACAATGACGGTGGCAGCGATTTTTGGGAGAGCAGCACACAGAGTTTAGATCTGAAAATGAAAACATGAAACGATTCTCTATAAAAACGTTATTAGTATGTAGGGGTAAATTTGTAAGAAGCAAAAATATTAATGTACCCGTTAGTGGGCTTGTATAAGGAGAGGGATATATTTATTGTGTGATAAAGATATTTGTAAAACCCATCAAAAGTAAGGACAATAATTCAATTTCCACTAGGAGATTTACCCAAACGTCAACCAAAAGTAGAAAATTATGCTTCAAAAAAAAATAAAAAATTAAAATTAACATAGGAGTTAAAAGTGGGGAGGTTTCTCAATAAAACAGACATTCTATATCAGTTCGGCAAAACAACCAATCCACCACCAGTTTTAGTCGTTGAGGTGAAACAACATTCCAAACTTATGATCTTCACTGGTTGGCCTATTTCCAAGTTATCCCGAAATTTTGATGAAAATTCACATTATTACTATGCGTTAGCTCTAACAACACTGTTTTTGTAGACATAATTGAATTACAATTAATACTCCAGCGACTAGATATATCCAAATTGTGCTCTGCTGAGCAATATATCTTTCTGTACCGTCTAGCCTCCCTCAGGGACATGCCATTGTCAGATAGTTTTTGGCTTCAAAGAAATATGGTTGAGTATGTTTTTTTCTTCTTCTATTCCCCTAGTTTAAGGCTTATTGCAGCCTAGTTTTAATTATCCTTCAAGAGTAAAATTTCATACATGTGTTGAAGCATGCGAATTCAGTTCTATGCGCACTTGCATAAGCCTAGGATTGTATTCATTCGGCTGACAGTCGATCTTAAGATTCTTAACAGTAAGGCCTCACTAAATAAAATTGCTTGTACTGACCTTCAATTTTTAAGATATGTCATCCGCAGTTGAAGTGATAGAATCATATTACGACTAGATATATGACAATAATACTAACGATTTTCCTAGTCGAAAGCATGGATCTCAAGTCCAGATACTTTTCAACACATGCTATGTCTACTATCATGTGACGTGGGTTGTTCGTTTGGATCTACAAAAATAAAGAATCTCGTAAGTTTTAATCCAAGGGAGTGAGTATAGCAATTAATTAATGAACTGTAAATACATGCGACTTATTGACCATTTACAAGTCTCGCTTTTCAAGCTGGAGTCCACCAATGTCAGTTGCAATGCACTTGCAGGAAAAAGATACATCTCCCACAAGATTTATGATCTAAATGAAATCTAACCCTCCTTCCGTCCCAAAATTAGATGAGCTAGTTGTAGTTTGCATAATTCTTAAGACAAGGAGAAAAGGGAAGTATGTTTAAGTTTTTTTTTTTACAATTATACCCTTATAGATAATAACTAGTAAAACTTAGAAATGATTTATATCTGAAACTATACCACGGTTTTTCGTGAATTTTATATCGTTGAAAATACATTTTAAAACACCTACATAACGGATACAAACATGTCTATTAAATTATACATATTTCTTATAGTAATAATACTCAATTAAAAGGTAATTATAGAAATATCCCCTTGATTAGTAAGATAGCTTATCTATTTACGAGACAAAATTTAAAACCAACTAGCTCATTTAATTTGAGACGCAGGTAGTATATGTAAGAATTACATGGACATTTCAAATGAATATACTCATATGGACACCAAGCACATCTAAATGACGTGGGGACATTGGTATTATATGACCTCAATATATAATCGATTCAAAGAAGCTTCATATTCTGATCTTATCCATGCTGAATGAAGGTATCCTTCATCTTTCTTTTTTTTCGTAAAAGAGGGAAAGCCTCGTTCATTTATAATACAACGACTCGAAGCCGGGAAAGTTACAAAGTTCCAATACATATCATAGCGTTTTTCAGCTGACCCAAAGTATTCAGACAGACAACATAATCTTACATGACTCTTAACATTGTAGAAACATAACGATCCCGAAAATAACTCTAACCATTCCACTCCGATTCCTTAGTAACATGACAAGTTCAAATGGCATTGTTTGGACTAAAAGTAACACTTCTAAACCGATTAACAAGTCTACTAAAAGTAGAGATGTTCGGATCCAAAGACCCAACCATTTCTCAAGGGTTTTTTCATAATCATAGTAACAAGCGCGACTTAGGCGTAAAAGGATCCATAGATCCAACCTATTATCACAGTTTCCTCCAAAAATACAGTATCATAAGTGAAAAAAATAACCAAAATCGGTTATCTTTGGGCGGAATCGGTCGGAGGCGGTCTGAGTTTTCTTCGGGATCGGTATTCTGATTCTATCTTCTACTGGTGTCTTTTATGAGAATGTTGCTAGAGTCTTTTGTGTCAATGTTGTTGGAGTCTTTTGTATCAATGATGTTGCCTGAATCTTTGGAGTCTTTGGAGTTGATGCTGAAGGAGTATCTGATCTCATTGAAGTTGGTGTTGTTGTGACTTGTGTTCTATTGGATAAAACTTGACCATCTTCCTGTAGAAACTTCATCAAAATAGATCTCATAGCCAAGTGATACTCTAACAAGTTCCCTAAAATCGAAGATCCTAAAAGAAAAAAGAGACAGAAAAAGAGAAATCCTAGACAGATCCACACCAAATTTGATTAGAACCCAAAGGAAAAGTTCAAATAAATCACCAGTAACTATGATTAAAACCCGAAATCAAAGAGAAACAAACCCACTGCTGAAAATAAATCAGAACTAAACCTCAAATACATCGATAGATCGAAGCAAATCAGTACAAGTCCTAACTGAACAAAAAGCAAATCTAAAGAACGAAAAGAATAGCCAACAGAAAAACAAGCTCTAAAAGCAAGATCTAAGTTACAGGCTGAAAAAATCTAATCTAAGCATATCGACAAGCAGAGGAAAACAAAAAGGTAGGAGATGAGATTAAAGATTGTGGAGATCTGCTCCGATCGGCGCTCATGGGCGCAGATCGGAGTAGGCGGCGCTTTTAGGTTAGAGGGTTTTCTATCTTTTGAGAGGAGGAGAGGAGAGAGGAAGAAGAGGAGAGAGGTATCCTTCATAAATTGTCACTGTTGCATACATGCAAGGTCAGTTATGAAGAAAAACAAATGATACACTCACTTAATTTTTCGAAATCTCTCTCACATGAATAATATGTATCGTTTGCCAATGAATTGAGATTCGTATCTTATCCATGAAACAAAACTTTAAAAAATCTAGGCACAAAACATATCTTTCCTTCCTCAAACTCTTTGGAACTCCCTTCAACGCTCCTATTTTGGATAGCAAGAAGGTCAGGCAATATCTGTTCAGCTATCGATACCAACGGATTCTCTACTGATTTGTTCTGGGATAGCTTACTCGTTGCTTCTCCTAAAAAAATGGATCGATTGCAGAAGGTTAACCAACCCAGAACCATTAACAAAAAGTAACATGAGGATATTTTAGTAAAGTAAAAAATTTGTTTTTATCAATATCAAAATATGCTTCAGTTTAAATAAAACAGGGTACTGATGCTCTTCTTCTTCTTCTTCAGTAAACTCAGTTATGCACAATCTAGAAAGGTTACTTTATGTGGAAGAATATCTTCCACCTAATGAAGCACCTTACCTTTCCTCATGACCCTCTACGATGAACATGACTAAGAATTATGATTTCCTGACATGTTTAAATTTTTCCGAAACTTGTACAAGTGAGCGTGAATTGAGTGACGACCCCTCAAGGGCCTTGACACCATCCTTTAAATGTCTCTTATGTGGAGGTATATAGTTCTCCATAACTCCAAAGTTCTTTCCTGCAAACTGGAAGGTATAATACTCATAACAAAAGAATGAAACACATGTATCTAATAATACATAAATGGCAGTTTATTTCTGTTATTATAGTTATCCTTGTATTCCGTTATCTTTAATTGTGATTGTTTGTGTTCGTACATTACAACTGTTTCTTGCTGTCACTCTGATCAAGTTTGATTTTACAAAGACCTCTTATCCTCTTGTACCTTTGTACAATTTTTGATCAATAATATCTGCAACGCTATATCTATGGTATCAGAGTGAAAACACTAGGTTTTCCTTCTCGATCCAAACTTCCGCAAATTTACCCAACCGAACCCTAAAAAAAATACACATACAAAATGTTGTTTCTTTTATAGCTTTCTTGATCTTTGTTCATCTGAATCTTCTTCTTCTCCTCCCTACGTACTCGTTCATGATTCAAACTTTTACGATTGCATCCATCAACAATGTCAAATACTTCAGATATTACTTCTATTCCAGTTAATCAACTTGCAAATCTCATAGAATTAAAGCTCCGAGATGATAATTTCATCACTTGGAAAGCATATGTCGGTAATTCGTAAATTTCATATTCTTTCTATTCTTGATGGAACAAATGTTTGTCCTGCGCAGTTTACTGGTCGTGGCGCAAATCAAGTTGAAAATCCTCAATATGCTGCTTGGTGTGACAAAGATTAGACGATAGTCTTGTGGATTCAACCCACTATTTCTGAATCAGTTATTCCATATTTTGCTGGTTCGAGTACTTCTCATGAACTATGGAATCGTATTGAATCTAGGTTTTCAAGAACCTCAACAACTCACACAATTCAATTGCGTACTCAACTTCAATCTATTAAACAGGGTTCAAGATTTGTATCTGTGTTCTTGGATGAAGTCAAGAGAATTTCTAATGAATTAGCTGTTGCTAGATCCAAGATCTCTGATGAAAAAATTATTGTGATCATCCTTGGAGGTTTGAATCTTGTCTTCTCTTCTTTCTACACATCCTTTCGAATTCGTAGTACTCCTGTATCTAGCATTGAACTGCACAATTTACTGATCAGTGAGGAAGTAGTAGCGTCTGGCCACTAACAACATACTTTACCTACTAATAATGCCTTCTATGCAACCAATACTAATTACAATCGAAAATCACTATATGCACATTTCAACCCTATTACTGGTCATAGTGCCAATTACAAAGGCAAGAAACCTTTTAATCCCAATTACAAAGCTGGTACTTTTAATAATACCTATCATTCATCCAAGCCTCAATATTCTCCTGCACCTAGTCATCTTCCACCAACTTCAGTACCTAGACCACAATCCTTTAACAATGAAAGACCATTATGTCAGATCTGTAATAAATTTGGTCATACCGCGTATGAGTGCATCAACATGCTAAATTTTTCATATCAAGGAAGACAACCTCCACAGAATCTTCATGTAATGCTTGTTGCTGCCAATATTGGTGGTGAAAATCCATGGTTTGTAAACTCTGGTGCTACTCACCATATTACTTCTAATACTTCAGGTCTTGACAATGTTGGTTCCTATTATGGTGGTGATCAAATCAATACTGTTGATGGACAAGGTATGACTATCAATGCCATTGCTCATACTTCTGGGTTCTTACATGGTAATAAAGTTGCATTACCTAAAATTTTACATGTTCCCACTTCTACTCAAAACTTAGTCTATGTCCAAAGATTCACCAGTGATAATAACTGTAGCATTACATTTACCTCTGATGATTTCATTGTGAAGGATCTCAAATCAGGGTGAACAATTTTCCAAGGGCCAGCTAGACATGGACTCTATCCTATACAATTCTCTTCTACTCCAGTTCTTCATGCTTTTTCCTGCACCAACATTACATCCACTTAGCTTCATCAGAGGCTTGGTCACCCTTCATTTCAATATTTACAAAGAATATGCCACTCATCTAGCATTTCTTTATCCACAAAAATATTATTTTGTAATGAATGTCACCTAGGTAGGTCTCATAAACCACTTTTCTCTGTTTCAGTTTCTCATTCGAGTGCACCATTGTATTTATTGAATGTGGACCTTTGGGGACCAAGTCATGTTCCTTCAGTTAGTGGATACAACTATTATTGTAACATCATTGATGATTGTACCAAATATTGTCGGATATATCCTATGAATAAAAAATCTGATTTTAGATTCATTTTCAATTCTTTCAAACTTATGGTTGAAAACTTCTTTAATCTTACTATCAAATGCATTAGGTCAGATGGTGGTGGTAAATTTATACACAATGAACTTGAATCCCTACTGTCCTCATATGGCATATCTCATCAATTCACTTGTCCTCATACCCCTGAACAAAATGGAGTGGCTGAGTCTAAACATAGACATCTTGTTGATCTTGGAAGAACTCTTTTACTTAAATCAAATTTATCTCATTCTTTTTGGGTTGAGGCCTTTCATATAACAAATTTTCTAATAAATAGATTACCAACTGCTGCTTTATCGTTTTCTTCTTCATTTGAAAAACTTTTTCATTCAAAACCAGATTACTCTTTTCTTAGAGTATTTGATTGTGCTTGTTTTTTATGGCTTAGGCCTTACACCTCCAATAAGCTCGAGCCTAGAAGTCAAATGTGCATCTTTATTGGGTATTCTTCTAGTTACAAGGGCTACAGATGTCTTGACCCCATTTCAATCAATAAATATTCTTGATCTTACATCTTTCAATGGGTTAATTAAGTAAAATCGTAAGGGGTGTGGTAGTGTGGGAAATCCCGCTAGTTTACATTTCAAGACATGTCTCTTTCAATGAGACAATGTTTCATGCAATGCAGTTCAAGCTATATGTCTCTAATTATACTCCTGCTACCATTGACCCCAACTTCTTAACTCCTACTGTTATTTCTTAACTCCAACTGTTATTGATGCTAATACTACTTTGCCTTCTCATGATAAATATCTACTACTTCTTCTATTTTACCTACTCCTTCATTTCTCACCGAAGTTTCAACTATTCCCAATACTACATCTACTACCATTTCAGGTAATTTTGAAAATATCTTTTCTGTTGTCTTATTTGAAACTACTTCTTCCATTGTTCCCTCTTCAAACACTTATCATATGATCACTAGAGCTAAAAATAATATTTACGAATCAAAAGCTCAGCTAGCCACCAAATATATTCTTCCTACAACTTATATTTCACATGTAACAATTTTACTCCTCCTACTTGTTTTACTCAAGCAAATAAAAATCCAAAATGAAGAGTTGCTCTTCATGAGGAGTATAATGCTCATTTTCTTGCTGGTACCTGGTCTACAGTACCCCCACGTCCTTCTCAAAATCCAATAGGTTGTAAATGGGTATTTAAAGTAAAACAGAATGTTGATGGTTCTTTGGATAAGTTCAAAGCAAGACTTGCTAAGGGGTTTCATCAGAAGGAAGGAATTGAGTATTCTGAGCTACATTTAGTCATGTTGCAAAGCCAACAACAATTAGACTTGTTCTTTCTCTAGTTTTTCAGTTTGATTGGAAAGTTACTCAGCTGGATGTAAGCAATGCTTTTCTTTATGGTGATTTACAAGAAGAAGTTTATGTAGTTCAACCACCTGTCTTTGTTGATCCTGAACATCCAGATTATGTATGCAAATTGCACAAATCCATATATGGCTTGAAGCAAGCCCCTAGAGCATGGTATGAAAAACTGGTTGAGGTTATTCTTTCTCTTGGTTTTCATATTTCTCATGCTGATGCCTCATATTGTTTGTTCATAAAGTTGGCTCTCAAAACACAATTCTTTTAGTATGTGTGGATGATATTCTCTTGACTTGTGTAATCTTCAACAAATTTTCCTATCAAAGAAAGTGTAATGTTCTATTTTCTTGAGAAATCAAGAGGAACATTTTCCTATCAAAGATATGGGTGATGTTCACTATTTTCTTGGTCTAGAAATAAAGAGGAATCAACACGGTATGTTTCTTTCTCATACAAAATACATACTTGATCTACTTCAAAAGACCAACATGCTTGGAGCCAAACCTTGTTCTACTCCTTCTCTCGACGCCGATTATTCCATATGGCATGCATAAAAATAAGTAAACATGATAGTCTTCCACTTCTAGATGATCCATTTTCTTCCTCTTACACCTATAGGTCATTAGTTGGTGCTCTTCAATATATTTTCATTTTATCGTGGACAAGACCATATGATATCTATGGATCATCCTCGAGAGACAAGTTAGTGTTCTCTGGCTACTCAGCTCAACTTGAGAGGGGGGATAATACATAAACGACAGTCTAAATCTGTTATTACAGTTATCCTTGTATTCCTTTATCTTTAACTTTAAATGTTTGTGTCCGTACATTAAAACTGTTTCTTGCTGTCACTCTGATCAAGTATGTGTTTATAAAGACCTCCCATCCTCTTGTACCTTTGTACTGTTTTTGATCAATAATATATGCAACACTATTTCTCTAGTATATAACTAATTAGTAGAGACAAATGTGGAGTTAGCGTTGCCCCTTCAACATCAACTTTGAAATTTCTCCTATGTGGAGGAACATACTTTTCCATGCTATAAACTAGGGATAATTTGCGTTACCTCCCCCCGGCCAAGATCATAATTAGCGTTACCTCCCCTACAGAAATTAAATTAGTGAAACCTCCCCTCGTTACATTTTCCGTCCAAAGCTGGTTATCCCAGTCAGCAGCTTTGTACACGTGGACCAGTTTTTCCACGTGTAAAAACCGGTAGGGGAGGTAACGCTAATTATGATCTTGGCCAGGGGAGGTATTCTAGGAAAGTCAAAATCCACGTGTAAAAACTAGTCCACGTGTACAAAGCTACTGACTGGGATAACCAGCTTTGGACGGAAAATGTAACGAGGGGAGGTTTCACTAATTTAATTTCTGTAGGGGAGGTGACGCTAATTATGATCTTGGCCAGGGGAGGTAACGCAAATTAACCCTATAAACTAATTAACCCTGCAACTTGAAATAAAATTCCGGAACCATTTTCGCCTATGAAAATACTAGAATTTAATTATAAACTCTAGAGAGGGAAAATAAAGTAGCTTGTTTATTGCGATTAGAATTCTGATCAGTAGAGTGGTAAATGAGTTTGCGCATGGAAGTGAAAATGTCATATGCACGCATGATGCATCCATCCTCTCCTCCCCCGCCCCATAAATAAAAAGAGAAGTGGTCTCTCAAAACGAAGCCAAAATTCTCACTGCATCTACTCTCTATTGCTCTGTGAATCATGCGAACATATTATGCCAACTCAATGAACATCTTCACCATCTGGTTTGATCAATAAGCCTCTTTTCATGAATCTGCATTATTAAAACATGTTTTATAAATAGTTTTTCAAATTCAGGTTCATACAACATTCTTGTTATTCTTTTTAAATCTTATTTCTCCAATATTCAATCATTTTATTTTTTATTTTTTATTAATGGGTTGTTAACTTTCCTTGTTTCTCCATAATGTGTTTACAGATTGATCTTTCTCATTTAGCTTTTGCCTGTATTTTTGTTATGATTGTTGCGTTTGTTGAGTATGTCTACAAGATTTTGCTAACAGGTTCGGATTGTGCTGGTATCAATGGCATCAAGAGTATCAATGATGTCAATGGGATTTTCAGAGATGAGTTACTGCGGCGAGTTTCTCTAGCGAGTCAAAGAAACAGTGTGTCCTGCTTTTTAGCTAATTCAAACAAATTCAAATTGATCAAAATCAGCCTATTAAGGAAAGTCAGCCTCCTAGTTTTCCTGTTTGAGTTGTTAGCCAGCTGTAATACTTACCATAACAATAAATATTCTCAAAATATTTGTTACCGCAATCCCTGCCAGAAAATAAACCTTCAATTATATCAATTATATATATTCAAAACCCTAAACCCTACTTTTCTACTTATCAGAACAACACTGTTGATTATCATATCATCCAGTTAGACAATCTTTTCAAGATGGAAGAAGGAACTTCAAGCCATGTTGGAGATCTTGTTAACAAATTCAAGCATGACACCTTGGAGTTGGGAGATACTAGTGAAGTGGTTGTTTACAATCAAGACAATTACAATCCAGAGGAAGAAAAATCAAACTGGGAGGCTAGTTCTATAGGGAAAGTTATTATATAGGGGAGAATGAGCTATACTACAATCTAAAAATGGTTACCTTTTACCTGACCATTTATGGTCCTGAAGAAGGGCAGATAATTGAAATTGAACCCAACATTATGATTTACAAGTTTAAAACCTGGGATTTACTTAACAAGGTGATTGATGAAAGTCCATGGAGCATTAATAGGAATCTTCTTATGATCGATGATTACATACCAAGAATGATCTATACTGAGAAGCAATGGGGATTTCAAATATTTTGGATTCAACTTAAATACTTGATTCCTGAACACATGAATGTTGAATTTGTTACAAAGATGGGTGAGGTCATGGGAGAAGTCACTAAAATTGAACCAAAGGATGCTATCCGAATTGGTAGTACTCCTGTCAAAGTGTGTGTCAATATTGATCCGTCCATGCCATTAAGAAGGGGAGTTAAGTGTATCACTAATGCAGGAGTTACAAAATGGCTGCAATTCTTTTATGAAATACAACTAAGAAGCATTTGCACAGAATGTTATGTTATTAATCATTGCAAGGATGTTTACAAAGATGCTGCTACGTACTTAAACAAAGCTCATAATAAGCCATATATTTTTGGAAAAGCGAATAGCATCAGGAAAAACATTTCAGCAATTTCCATCAACTCTTCACTTGTTTGTCAGAAAAACACAAATTTTTTTTATCAAAACCACATCCTTTGTCCCGCCAAAAGATGGTATAGCTATCAACATGGATTTTCTTCTCAAGAAAAATGATCAGGAAACAGGTGAAGATGTTAGGCTAGGAAAAAGGCTCAGAGTTATGGATGATTCTTCTAAGACCCTCCACGATGCTGAAAGCTCCTCTGGAAATAATCTTTCAGATACCAACACTTCCAACCAGACTACTCACAGGGTCATAACTCGAGAGGATCAATCTGTTCATGCAGAAAAGGAGACTCATGTATTCAACCCTATTTTTTTCCTAAAGTCACTCTTTTTATTCACCCTTATCTTGTGCATCGAAAATTGTGTCTGATGATCATTCAGTTAGATATTTAACATTAGGTAACTATATTTATTGCATATTTTCTTTCTTAGTTGTTTCTTTTAAAAGATTGCATTTTAGTAGTATATCTCTCATTAACTCAGTTACGTATCACTCTTTTTTTCACAAGGTGACTTGTTTTCTTTTAATTGCTTCTTGCACAATAAGTTATCTCAAAAAATTAGCTAGTAATAAAACTAAGCATTACATCACTGTTTTCTTCTGTGTTATCATTTATCTCTCTCAATACAATGAGAGTGTTATCTTGGAATGTTTAAGGTTTCAATATCACAGCCACCAGAGATCACCTTAGAGCTTTAGTTAGGACACAGAATCCTGACATCATATTTCTTTGTGAAACCAAAATGCATGAGGATAGAATGATAACCCTGCTTGCTCCTTTTAGATTCCCTAATGTTAAATATCTTCAACCAGTGTTTATCTGGTGGCATAGTCCTTCTTTGGAAAAATGGATTTTCGTGTGATATTGTTAGTTGTGAAAATAATATGATTCATGCAGTAGTTCAAAGTGATCCCAGTCAACCTGAATGGTTTATCTCCTATATGTATGGCTACTGTAACTACTCCAAGAAAAAAGCTCAATGGGATTTCAATAAGGATATTGGTAGTAACATTATGCATCCTTGGATACTACTGGGTGATCTTAACTTCCATCTTATGGATAATACTTCTTCAACATCTACTTCTAGTGATGGGTTGGTTCATTCTATAATTCAACATGCTGGTTTAGAAGATCTTAGTTTTATAGGAAGAAAACATACTTGATCTAATAATAACATGGGCACTGGAAGGAAAAGATCCAGATTGGACATGGATTTGGGTAATGCTGGTTGGAATTCTTTTTTCCCAGATTCAAAGATCCTTTATCTGAATCAACTTGGCAGTGATCATTGCCCCATACTTCTTGCGACAGATCATTCTCAACCAAATCTCTAGAATCCATTTAAATTTTTTCTTTCTTGGCTACACGATAGAACTTGTGCTGCTGAGATAGCTAAAGCATGGGAAAAAACAGTTAATGGTTCACCAGGTTATAAGCTTGTCAAAAGACTACAGTTCACAAGAATTGCTTTTTCTAAATGGAACAATGAGAGCTTTGGAGACATTAATCAAAATGTAGACAAACTGCAGCATGAACTCTCAACCATTCAGGCTCTTCCACACTAAGAAGCTAATACTTCTAAAGCTATTGAAGTCACTAAGGAACTACAGAGATGGCATGATATTCAACATGATTTTCATAAACAGAAATCTAGGGATAACTTCATCAAAGATTTGGATTATAATACCAAATATTTCCATACTCTTCATAAAAGGAAAAGAGCAAGGAGCAACATTGACTCTTTGAAAGATTCAGAAGGTAATTGGGTTCACACAAGAGATGATATAGATAACTTGTTAACTAATCATTTCAAAAACATTAGTTCAACTTCTACTCCTTCCATTGAAGAAAGACATTACAATCACATTCCTAATTTGGTTTCTGAAGAAGATAATATAAGACTCCTTGCTCCTTCAAGTGATGAGGAAATATTCAAAACTCTCAAGACTATGGAAAACTGGTCAGCCCATGGACCAGAAGGATTTCAAGCAGGCTTTTATAAATCTCAATGGTATACTATTAGTGGTGATGTTTGTGACATGGTAAAGCAATTCTTATCTTCCAAGCATATGCTCATACAATTGAACAAGACTTACATTTCTTTGATTCCTAAAAAGAATAAGCCTTGCTCTCCAGCTGAGTTTAGACCTATAAGTCTTTGTAATACTTCTTACAAAATTATCTCAAAGATATTGGTTAGCAGGATGAAGCCCATAATGGAGAAAATTATTTCCCATACCAAGTCGCTTTATGTCTCTAGAGGATTAATTAATGATAACACTATAATTGCTCATGAGATCATTCATTCCATGAAGAGAAAAGAAGGACAAAGTGTATGGCTAGCTCTCAAGTTAGATATGTCAAAAGCATTTAACAAACTTGAATGGCCTTTTCTTTTTAAGATTCTCAAGAGTTTTGGCTTCTCAGAAGATTGGTGTCATCTAATTCAACAATGTATCAACACCACCACTTTATCTGTCCTTCTAAATGGCTCACCTTGTACATACTTCAATCCATCTAGAGGAATAAGACAAGGAGATCCTCTTTCTCCATATCTTTTCATCTTAGCAATGGAATGGTTCTCAAAAACTATGGTTGAAGCTCACTAATCTAAAATCATACAAGGTATCTCAGTGGCTAGAGGAGAACCACCCATTAATCACTTGCTTTTTGCAGATGAATGTTTCATTTTTACTCATGCAAATTTAACCAGTGTGAATAATCTCTTACAAGTCCTGCAAGATTTTAGTTCACAATCTGGTCAAGTCATTAATTTTGATAAATCTTCAATTCACTATAGCAACCAGAGGTGTAAAACGTGCCGGCCCGGCACATCCCGGCACACGAAGTCGCGTGCTTCACGTGCCAAGTGCCGTCTTGTCTTTGTGCCAACGTTTTAAACGTGTTGTGTCGTCTTGTGCTTTACTAGTCAAAAGCTAGGCACAGCCATGTACCAGACGGGCACAAGACACGAATAAACGTGCCGTCTTTCATGCCGTCGGCACATGTGCTATAAACAATTTGAAATCACTTAATGTATACATTAAGTCGGACATTATCACAAGAATTTAATTAGACAAACATATCATTTGAAATTATTTCAAGTAAAATTAACAAGTTTATTCAATAAAAAGAAATAGCCCATCAAATATAAAATTGGATTATTGTCATGTAAATTAATGTTCTAGTTAAATATAGGTGACGACATTATAACAACGATATTAAGGTATTATATGTGTTGTTATAAATAAGCCAACATAAAATGTTAAAAACTAGCTAGAATAGTGACTCTTTTGTGAAATACAAAAAAAATGTGATGTATTATGCCTTGTTATATGGTGTATTTGTACATGTTATGACGTGCTTTCTTAGCGTGCTGTGCTGGGCTGGGCCACGTGCTTATCCGTGACGCGTGCTGTGCTGTGCTACTGTGCCAATTAGTTAAACCCAACACGTCCCATTTAACTAACGTCTTTGTGCCGTGCTAGGCTAAGTCACGTCTCTTGGCTGTTTGTGCTCAAATTTTAGCGTCTTTGTCTTGGGTGTGCTCGGCAAATGTCACCCAATTTACACCTCTAGTAGCAAAGAACATGGATCCTGGGGTTTGTGACACTCTAAGTAACATCCTAGGTGTCAAACCTATGAATAAAAATGAGAAGTATTTGGGTTCTCCTTTAATCATTGGCAGTTCAAAAGTAAAAGCTTTTCAAGAAATCCAAGTGGCTTTTAAAAGAAGACTGGGAAATTGGCAAGGCACCACAATGCACCAAGATGGCAGATCCACTATGGCCAAAGCTCTTCTTAACTTTATTCCCATATATCAAATGAGTATGTTTAAGATGCCAAAGAAACTACTCAGAAACTAGACACTATTCAAAGAAAGTTCGTGAGGATTCAAAACAAACAAAGGTATGTGTGTTTATCTAAAGACTTAGGTGGTCTGGCATTTAGAGATTTAGAAATGATGAATCATGCTCTCCTTGCCAAGCTAGCATGGAGAATATGTCACAAATCTGACCATTTGCTGGGTCAAATCCTTAAGGATAAATATTACAAGCATGAGGATTTTCTTTATTTACATGGTGAGAAGATTAATTCATCATTGGTATGGAAGGGTATTGAACTGGGTCCCTCAATAGTATATCAACACTATTTTATGGAGGTTAACAATGGTAAGTCCACAAGAATTTAAATTAATGGATTATAGGGTGAGTCAAACAAATGAGCCTCTCGCACTCATCTAATTATCGGTTTGTCTTTATTAGTGAGCTGATCCTAACATGTACTAATGAATGGGATATACAACTGCTTAACATCTTATTCTCTTCAGAAAATATTGAAAGAATAACTAGAATGGAACTTTTATTGTCACAAGAAGATATCTTGAGGTGGTCTCCTTCAAAAGATGGAGTCTTTTCAGTTAAATATACTTATAATAAACTTATGGAGAGTAGGGTTCAACATCAAGTTGCTGTTTGTACAGTACCTAAGTTAGTTTGGAAAGCACTCAATATGCAATTACCTCATATAGTAAAGATCTTCACATGGAAATGCCTAAAGAATGCGGTTCCTACAAGCCAAAGGTTATCTCAGTTTAATTATCCGGATGAGTATCACTGTAGTATTTGCAATTTTAAAGAGGAATTTTTGTTTTATTTGCTACTTACCTGAAATCATGCCAAAGTTGTGTGGAGACTTCTCAACATCAATATTGATCAAGTTATCACCAACTGCCAAAGTATTACACAAAGGATTACCTCCTGGTTTGTAGATGTCGAAATACGAATGCGTAAGAGACTCATCACTTTGGAGATCTTTACTCATGATTGGCTCACCGGATAATTTGGAAGGAGAGATGTGACTGCATCTTTCAAGATAAAACTCTTAACCCCAATAATACTGCTGCTAGAATTAATCACCACATGTTACAACTTAGCTCAACATCTCATAACATGAATAACTCAGTTGTTAACCCTATAACTAGCACATGTGTTCATAGTCATAAATCGAGATGTTGATGCATTCAAAGTCTTTGTTGATGCTTCATTTGATTATATAACTAATGAATGTGGCATCGATATGGTGCTTTGTAATATTGCAGGTGCAGTCTCAGGCATCAAAGGATCTTATGCAACTGGAATAAAAGACCCAGAAACAGGGGAGTGCATGGCCGTAATGGAAGCTTTAAGTTGGGTTAGGGACAAGGAGATTCAGAAGATTCACATTGTGGCTGATGCTGAATCTGTTGTGAAATCAAGCACAATGGAAGAGTTATTTGTTAGTTCGGAAAACAGGAAAATAATTAGAGTCATTAAAACAATTTTATCTTCTTTTAATTTTTGGTCTATCGCTCATGTCAAAAGAGATGGTAATCGTTTAGCTGATGCCATTTCTAAGAAAGTTAGAAGTGAGTCCTTCTTCCCCGGTCAGTAATCTCCTACACAGAATCAGTTCAAGAATTTCGCAATTCTGCATTTTGTATTGACACTTATCTAGAGAGGTGTATTGAGCCTTCTCCTATTTAAATAAAAGATTCAGTTATCTAAAAAAAAAAAAAACGAAGCCAAATTTCTAATGAAGGGCCGCTTTTGTGGGTGGGCGAAAAACTTTGGGGGAGGGAGCGGTTCTCAACCAACCTATACGGGTTACTAAGGGGTAACCCAATAACATCTAAGAACTTCCATATTACTACGCACTCTTAATTCGGAAAGGGTTTCCGAATTTTAGATGAAGTTCCAGAAACTTCTGTACTCAGGCTGATTTTTCCTAATCGTAATGGGTTTCTTTATACTGGCGAACTTGGGAATCAAGTTTCGTTTGCATATAAATACACAATCTTTCTACGGTATCAACACATCAGTTCTCTCCGTCTCATTCACAACTTCTCTTATTCTTCTTTGTTAACAATGGCAGGAGCCGCAGGATCATCAGTTCAGAAAGTCGAGAATGCTTTGTCTGGTCTTTCTCTCGGTGAGCAGAATAGTAGTACTAATGGTGGTAGTGCTCGTGGTGATAAGAAAAATACAGGCATTGAAGTAGTTGATAAGTCTAAGGATACACATCATACCTACAAGGTGTTCTATTACAAGGATACAATCTTCACCACCGTAACCCATAGAGCATCTGTGGTCGATCAATGGCTTGCGGATCTCTACAAAGATTACGACGTCAGTAAGAATAATGTTGTGGGTCTTGATGTCGAATGGAGCCGAACAAGAAGTAACAACACCGGTACAAGAAAAAAAGTTGCTGTGTTGCAATTGTGCTTGGATGAACGTTGTCTCATATTTCAGTTCCGGTGGTGTGATCAAGTTCCTAAATCACTCAAGGATTTTCTCGGTAATGACAAGTATATCTTTGTTGGATCTGGGATCGATGCCGAGGCTTACAAGCTTATGGTCGATCGCGGTTTGATGGTTGCTAGAACTGAAGAACTCGGCAGTTTGGCTGCTTATAAGCTCTCTGACAGTTACGGACTTCACAGAGCTGGGTTGAAGAAATTGGTACAGGATGTTCTCCAACAAGATTTGCCAAAGAGGAGAGACGTCCAGTCAAGCAACTGGGAGTATGGTGTATTAAGTGATGAAAAGATTGAATATGCTTGTTTGGATGCTCTTGTTTCGTATAAACTAGGTGTGAATTTGATGAGTCGAGTCAAGACAGTACGCACTTATCAGAACAACAAGAACAACAACAACCGCCGTCCACAGATGGTTCCGAAAGAATCAGACTTTCCAGATCTTAAAACGGCTGTGGAAGAAAAAACTAAGAAGCGGGCTCCTTTGAAGTCTAACGGAGGCAAGATAGCCGGAGCAAACAACAAACGTACTAATTGAGTACGTTCTTTAGGAATTAGGATTTTGATCTTTAGTTTTGTGATCTTTCAATGACTATTAATAACATTTCAAATTTTTTACGGTCCTTTTTTCTGCTCGTCATTCTATTCACATCTGGTAATAATTGTATGAAACGTAGATCATGGTGAAGGTGTTTGCACATCTTCCAAACACCATGAAGAGCAAAATCTCTAACAAGTAAAACCATGACGTCAGATGATGGTGAAGGTGCAACAATACATGAAAATACTCAACCCCCTCCTGCACAAGAAACCTACAGGAACCTTAGAAATATTTTATCAAACCCATGTTTCTGACATTGAGAATGCCGAGAAACTTAGAAATATTTTATCAAACCCATGTTTCTGCATTGAGAATGCCGAGAAACTTGGTGGCTGCACTATTGACTTTCAAATTTGAGTGCCAGCCACAGATCTTACATCTTCCATGAAAAGCAGATTCGAAGAAAATGTATTGCAGAAAGCTTTTAGTTTTCGAACTGGTCTTGCTATCGGATGTAAATTGAGTTTAAGCTGAGTGAGAATATAATTTCCTGAGTTCTGTCTCAGGTAGGATATTGCAAACATCAATAAACTCAAATGGGTTTCCTGTTCAAGGAATATTGTAAATAAATAACCCCAAAAGGCTTCCATTTACGCGCAATTTCTAAAAATAAATAACCCCAAAAGGCGGTTTTGGCCTCAGATGCTACTTTTAAAACTCTAAAAAAGGAAACCGTTCTCAGCTAGGACGCCTTACCATCACGCGTACAGAAACTTATAAAAGCAGGCACTCCATCTTATTATATCTCCCATCCGATTGTTTTTACAGGTTTTGCAAAAATCTCTCGCCGATTGACAAACAGAGATGAATATGGCAGAAGTGAAGGTAAAGAAAGCCAGAGATGTTTTAATGTCTGATAAGTATAATGTTGAAGCCTCGGAAATTCTAGCAAATCAAGCTCAGCGTTTGCCAATAACAGAAGCAGTACCAATATACGAGCAACTTCTCTCAGCGTTTCCAACAGCTGCAAAGTACTGGAAGCAGTATGTGGAGGCATACATGACTGCAAACAATGATGGTGCAGCTAAACAGGTATTCGGTCGCTGTTTATTAGATAATCGTCAAATTGCTCTATGGCGCTGTTATATTCGTTTGATAAGGAAATTGAACGACAAGAAGGGTGCAGAGGGGCAAGAAGAGACCAAGAATGCTTTTGAGTTTATGCTTAATTTTGTTGGTTCTGACATTGCATCTGGAACAGTATGGATTGAGTACATTACGTTTTTGAAGTCATTGCCAGCTGCGGATCCACAGGAAGAGTCAAAACGTATGGCTTCGATAAGGAAGGTGTATCAAAAAGCTATCGTTACACCTACTCATCAGGTTGAGCAAATTTGGAAGGATTATGAGAATTTTGAGAACTCTGTTAGCCGTGCATTGGCAAAAGGTTTAGTGTCTCAATACCAACCGAAATACAACAGTGCCAGGGCCGTCTACAGAGAGCGAAATAAATTGGTTGATATAATTGATTGGAATATGCTTGCTGTGCCTCCAACTGGATCTGACAAGGAAGAGCAGCAATGCATGGCCTGGAAAAGGTTTCTGGCCTTTGAAAAAGGGAACCCGCAGAGGATAGATAGTGAAGCTTCTAAGAATCGAATTATCCTCAGCTACGAGCAGTGTCTGATGTATTTATGTTATTATCCAGACGTATGGTATGATTATGCTACATGGCATGCAGATAATGGTTCTATGGATCTTGCAGTTAAAGTTTATCAGAAGGCTTTGAAGGTTCTGCCAGATTCTGAATTGCTGAAATATGCCTATGCGGAACTGGAGGAATCACGTGGCGAGATTCAGCCTGCTAAGACGATTTATGAGAGCCTTGTGGGGGATGGGGTGAAAGCAAGTGCACTGGCACACATACAATTTATCCGTTTTCTGAGAAGAACTGAAGGAATTGAAGCAGCTCGCAAGTACTTTGTAGATGCTCGTAACTATCCAAACTGCACGTATCATGTCTTTGTTGCTTATGCAATGATGGCATTTTGTCAGGACAAAGATCCAAACTTGGCGCACAATGTCTTTGAAGCTGGCATGAAAGGATTTATGCATGAGCCTGAGTACATCCTCGAATATGTAGATTTCTTGTGCCGTTTAAATGATGACAAGAATGTCCGTGCATTGTTTGAAAGGGCCTTGAGCTCGCTCCCACCGGAGAAATCTGTAGAGGTCTGGAAGCGGTATATTCAGTTTGAGCAGACATACGGCAATCTGGCTAGTATTTTGAAAGTAGAGCAAAGGAGGAGAGAAGCTCTTTCTAGAATTGGTGAAGACGGATCCTCTGCGTTCGCGGGTTCTTTACATGATGTTGTGTCAAGGTACAGTTTTATGGGTCTCTCGCCGTGCTCATCTAAAGACCTGGAATATATGGCGCGTCAAGATTTGCTTGTGAAAAACATCAATAAGAAGGCCGAAAAGTCAGTTCTATCAAATGGTGTCAATGATGCAAAAACATCTACAACATCTGCTAAAATCAATTACCCAGATACTTCCCGGATGATTATTTACGACTCCCGGCAAAAGCAAGATGCTGCATTACTTCCTAACACTACACAACTCCCAGCTCCTGCTGCACCTTTAGCTGGGGGGACTGGGACAACAAAATTTTTGGGAGGGCTTTCTCCAGCTTTGGCAGAATTTGTAAGAAACTTACCTTCTGTTGATGGGCCTGCTCCGGATGTGGACATAGTCGTATCTATATTACTGCAGAGTAATCTTCCTCCAGTACAGACAGGAAAATTAGCCCCAGGACCTATCATGAATGATCCTTCTGGTGCAAACAAGTCGCGCGCCAACCCAGGTGGTGTGCCTATCAAATTAACTAAACAAATCCATCCAGGGTTAAAGAGAAAAGAGATGGACAGGCAACAAAATGATGAAACTCCTGTCCAAAGCCAACCAGTTCCAACAGACCTTTTCAAGATTAGACAAATGAAGAAAGCTCGAGGAGCAACCAGTTCACAAACTGGATCCGCATCCGGTAGTAGTGGAAGTTCGTTCTCAGGAGAGAGCTGTCAGGCAGTTTCGAGTAATTGATGTACTTTAGTTTGGCGCTATTTTGACATTTTTTTGACTGCAATCTTTCTTTTGTATGTACACTGTGAATGTAATTCAATTTTAAACATTTAATGCAAGGCCGCAAGCCAACCAGAATTATGAAAATTGGCATTACAGGACTGAGTTAGTAATTCACTGCAATTATATTCTGTAACTATTTGTTAGCATTTATATTTCATCATTGTCAAATGTTGAATTCTCGTTTTTACGTTTAACTTTATACATAAATTTCTCTTTTTACCAGATAAGTAGTACTAATGACAGATAACGTGTAAGATGGCGAAAACTGTGAGTTCACGCACTTGCACCTGTATCATGGACAGGAGGCTTTTGCTTCACCTTTGCCATGTCTACAAGGTCACTAAACAGCTTATTATCCCCTGAATTTGGCTTTCTCATCGGTGGCACGTATGAAGCGTAGTCCCTTGAAGAGTTGTCGTCTCGCATAGAGAAACCATGCATACCCTGGTTGATAAACTGAACCCCTTGACTATGATCATATCCATAACCACCTTGAAATTGCTGGTTGTTCTGTTGCATCATATGTGGACTTATCTGGCTACCATGTACTTGATGAGGGAGCATGACCATCATTTGGCCTTCTTGGGTTGAATAAGGAATACCAACAAGTTGGTTGTTCTGCATTGTCTGATAATTGATGTTCGTCATCTGGCCATCTGTTATTGGTTGAATGTGCATCCCAACCATGTTACCATTTCTCATATGATAGGAATGAGTTGCACCAGGCATTTGTTGTGTGTGTGTGACCACCAATTGAGTGACTTGTAGCTGCTGAGGCTGCTGATGATTTCCCACCAGCTCGCTGTTATCTGTCGTTTCAGTTTCCCAAGGTGATCGTGGTAGGGAACCACTGCTTTCATAACTTCCGCCTGTTGCAGATTCAAAGGGTGAGCCCGTCAAAAATTATGAAATTAATTGAACAGGCGAAATGGAAAAACAAAACAACATAAAATGGTAGCAAAAAAAGGAAAACATGGCATACCATAATGTTGTTGCTGCTCATTGTAATTTCGTGGAGAATTTCCATTTCCGTTTATGTAAAACATTTGTTGATTCTGAGACTGTAGCATCGACGAGTGCGGTGACATTTGCCCATCCGGATAGTTTGGATGGGAATAATAAGGATCTGGTGCTGTCTGAGGAAACAATCCTGCAAGAACAAGAGCATTCTTCGGCTCAGATACTGCAGCACCGTTTGGATGCTGCTGTTCATTATCATTCACAGAAACAATTGCTACTGAGTTCTGTTTTGTTGGTTCTTCGCCTGCATTTGAAGAGCCAGGATCTTCGAAACTGAGAAGGTCCATGATGGGACATTTCAATTTCAGTGAGTGGGGTCCAGAATTTGAAATGCCTCCTCCTTGTTCGGTTGTTATTCAGGTTAGTTTCACTTCATCCAAGCCTGCTTTAATGTCTATGTAAAATATTAATAAGGAATGTTTGAACATGGAGTAATAATTCATGTACTATCTCTTTAAGGAGAAGTATAGATTCTGGAATACTTAACTTTCACTTTGTCAAGGAGACCTATACCCGCTGTTCTTTATGCTACAGGAATCAGAGTTTGGACACTGGCATATTCCAGTTGCATCAGAACAAGATTCGGAAAGGGATAGAACTTGGCTTTGTGCAACACGCAATGCATGTCGAAAATCAAGATTTTCCCAAAAGACATGAGGGTAATCAGTAGAACCCAACTTGCTAATATCATTCTCCCTCTCTCTTTGGACCTGTTTTCTTAACACAAAATTGGTCAAAAAGACCAAAAGCAAGAATTCCTGGGTGAAATAGATTTCTAAGTTTAGATACTGTTTATATAGCCAAAAATCAGAAATATACTGTTTAAATAACCAATTTGGATATTTCACCCAGGAAAAAATAAATAAATAGGTTCTACCTAAAATAACCCCAACTATACAAGCTTTTAAACCCAACCAAACACAGCATTTTCTCTTTTTTCTCTCGTCAATTTCTTCTTCTTCAGAACGATTTGAACCCCAACCAACCAAACACAGCAGATTTGGGTTTTCATATCTGGGATCGATTTTCAGAGATCAATCATCAATCATGGTGGTTATCGTTTGTTGAATCGAAGTTAAACAATATTCAACCTTCAAAATCGTATCGGGGAAATCACTAAGTTTCAACTTTCAATTCCACCAAGCTTTGATTTCGTTTCATTCATCCAATTTTAATTTTGATTTTGGTTTATTTGTTGTAACGCCGTTCTGTTTGTGTTGATTTTGGGTTCAATTTTCATATTTTTGTTAATTTTGGGTTCAGTTGGTGATTATCCAAGGTTTTACTAATAACCAATTTTTGGGTTTAGTTGGTGCTTCTAAACCTGATTATTTGTTTCTATGCAGTCGATTGATTGTTCATCAAAGTAATTTTAGTTTATACCTGCTGAAAACAAACCAAATTGATTGAAGTTGATTTTGTAATTTTTCATTGTTTTGGATGTGAATTGAATTGCTAGAATATCATCATGTTTGGTATGAATTTAGTGAATTGAGCTAGTTGTCTAGAGAAAATTAATAAGTTGTGTTGTGGTATGAATTTGATTTGGTTAGTGTAGAAGATATGGATTGACTAGTAGAAGACTGATAGTGTTAGATTTGGATTTGAAACATAAACGATAGAATGAAGCTAGAGATTTTCTTTGAAATCAAGTATTCGGTGGGTGGAACTGATTATATGTGATAGGTCGGTAGTTTTAGGGAAAGGACTATTACATCTACTTGTTACTTTTAGAGATGCGATAAGCTCATCTTGTTGTTTGTATATTCCTTTTGTAGATGGATCGTCATTTTCTCTCGTGTGGTTATCCTGGGTACCGATGCATGCCCATACCATGTTAATGTGAAGTCAATAGATTGATGTGTTGAAGTCGCATGTTTGTTCTCATTGGAATATCATTTCACCTACTCAATTCGGTTTGTATTTGACTATGAGGGGAGAAGCAATGTTGTTGACAATGATGTGAAGCTCCGGTCTTTCTTATCATTGTGTATTGTTAATGAGTTATCTTTCTTGGAGCTTCGTTTATTTGAACGTGTTCCTCTTCGTGCTCCTGATTTTGTTAGTGAACCTACTATGAGAGAGTTTTGTTTAGCACCAGACCCTAGCAGAGATCAGTTTGTTATTCTTCGTCATATTCCGAGCAGCATTACAATGAGCGAGTTTCGTTTAGCACCGAGACCTAGCGAGAGATCGGTTGGTTCATCTTCCGAGCAGCAGTAAAGTTACTCGTACACCTACAATGACGGAGTTGCTTTTAGGTAAAGGAAATAGCTCAGATCAGTCACATATTCCTTCCTCTCAAGAGCTTGTTTCGTCTCAAGATATCCCCATGTCTCAAGAACGTGCATTCAATGGAAAGTTGGCAATTAAAAGATCTTGTCAGGCGGCTGAATGGGAGTTTATTATAAAAGGTGTTGGTCAAGATTTTTATGGAGGACGAGATGAAGCTCGTCTTGTTGTTGAGAAATATAACCATTTTTTTGGTCGCAGGGTGAGAGTCGTCAAGAGCAATACAGAACGGTATACGGTGGAATGTTATTACAAGGAGAAATTGGAATGCGACTGGATGTTCCATGCATCTCCAAAGACTTCCAATGTGAAGGGTCATTTATTCCTCAAGGCCTATAACGGGGAACATAAATGTTGTCTTGGTTATAGTGACGGAACAAAGGCTGATCCGATTCTGCGCGAACTTGTCAAGAGCTTGATATTTGACCGGATCAGAACGAGAATCCCAACAAGAAAGTCAAGGATATTGTTAAAGAATTCAAAAGTGATTATGGGTTAGAATTGAGCTACGATCGGGCGCATGCGGAAAGAATTATGTTTGAAGGAATTGTATGGCGAGGACACTAAATCATACACCGACTTGGTTTGGTGGTGTGAAGCCGTGAAGAAACACGATCCGGTAGTAGGGCTGATTTAGTTGTTGAAGGGGGCCAGTTTAAGAGTTTGTTCATAGCCTTCGATGGTTGCATCTCGGGTTTTGAATATTGTCGCCCGGTATTGTTCTTGGATGCAACTTTCCTAACTGGAAAAATTTAGGGGTTGTCTTATGGCGGCTCGGGAAGAATGCGAATAATGGTAAGTCTTCTATTTTTTGATTTCAACTTTTGATGTCGGATTATAAATTTGAATGAAATTCGAAAAATAATTTTGTCGATTATCCTTTGGATGAAACCAGTTTCATCCTTAATTTTTGAAGTCATACTAAAGAATGAAACCGGTTTCATTACGTACAATCATGATTTCAATCGAGTTTAATATGATTTTTTCTTTTTGTGTTTGTTTTTTTTTTATGAAGGAATATTTCCTCTGGCATACGATATCGTATCAGGTGAAACTATTGAGAATTGGCATTGGTTCTTGGAAAAATTAAAAACTATCTTGGGTCCTCGTGTACTAACTATTATTTCGGATCGCCATGAGGGTTTGATCCAAGGGATTCGTGATGTTTTTCCAACTTTCCGTCATTGTTGGTGTTACCAGCATTTGAAGAATAATGTCCGCGGTAAGACCAACAAGAAAAAGGGAGAGCATGGTGCTGCGATGGATTTGTTCAAACAATGTTTATATTCATCAACGCATGAAGGCTTTTATGAAGGTATGCAAAAGTTGAAGGATATGGGATGTGATGGTATTCAAAAATTCTTGAGTGACCTTCCGGTGGAATGTTGGTCCAATGCACATTGTCTTGGTCGTCGTTATGACGACATGTGTTCAAACATTCCAGAGTCGTTCAACTCTTGGATTAAGGAAGCAAAAGGTATTCCTACTGCAACACTTGTTAACTGGATTAGACTTAAGATTATGGATCAGATGAGTAAAAGGAAGTTGAAGGGGGCGACGTATAAAGGATTCATTTGTCTCAGGCTAGTGAAAAAGTAATGGCTTCCATTCGTGCTGGTATCCAGTGGAGAATAACCAAGTGTGGTGACATGGAGTGGGAAGTTTTTGATGGAAAGCACACGCATGTTGTTAATATTGTGAAGTTTCATTGCAGCTGTAGGGTTTGGTTTACTGAGTAGTTCCCTTGTGATCACGCTATTGCGTGTATGCATTCAAATAATATCAATATTTACGAGTACATTAATCCGTATTTCAGCATTGCTAGCTTCCGTAGCCGTATGATCGTGCTATCAAGCCGATTCCCGATTACGACAAGCCTATTGATGTTGCTCTCGGAAATCTCGTGAACCCACCAACCGTCCTAGGAAAAAAAAATGGTAGGCCGAAGAAGAAGCGGATTCCTAACACTTTGGTAGTGCAAGTTTCAAGAGACCAATTACGTGCGGTAACTGCCATACTCAGGCACATCATAACAAGACGACGTGTCCTCATCCTCCTGCGAAAAAGCAACGTTAAAAACCTGCTTAAGAATATCTCCATCCTTCATTCTATGCAGCTTTTTACCATGATATCTTTATTAGTTTATTCTTCTCTGCAGACTCTTGTTGCACATTTAAGATTCATTTACCTGGAATTATATTTTCGCAACTAGTATTTACCTTGGATTGTTTCTTTTGTTCATAAAAACATATTTTATGGAATTATTTTTTCAAGTATAGCTCTTAAGTTTTATAGTATATATCTTATAGTCTTATGTTGATTTAGTTTAATTGTACATTCCCTTCAGTTTTCACTATAAAATTTGAATGTTTGCGAAGATTCAAATTTAATTGTATAGGATGAAACTGGTTTCATCCTTCACATTCTGACAGAAAAAACTATTTTTTTCAACCTGCACACTCTGAAAACAGTTTTTATACAGGATAGGATGTAACCAGTTTCATCCTAGCCTGGTTACATTCTGACAAAAAATTGCAATTTTATACAGGCTAGGATGTAACTAGTTTCATCCAAGCTTTAGTTACATTCGACAAAAATTGCGGTTTATACAGGCTAGGATGTAACGAGTTTCATCAAGCCTTGGTTACATTCTCGAGAAAAAAATAATATTTTCAACCTGCAAATTTAATCATTTATGGCTAACATATGAAGTCTAGGCGAATCACAACTATCATGAAATTGAAGTATATGCATTTTTCAGTAAAAAAGTTCATATTTTAATTAAGACGAATCCACGGATCACAAATGTATGCGAAGCCATAGTCCAACAAAAAAGTACTTCCGTATGAACTACATTAATAAATTTTTCTAAACAACCTAAACACATCAAACTTTCCAGCCAGCTATTCTCATCGATTAGGATTTCATATGCGAGATTGATTCGTCTTGTGCCCATCTCCTCTCCAAGAGCATCTTTGCCTCCAAAGGAGTAACCGTTTGTCATTGCCTATTCCATGAAGTAGATAACATACATCAACGAATCAGGACTGCAAGACAAATGAATATGTAATGTCACTTTACCGATCTAGAAAAAATAAATAATGTCGGTTCAAACTTCGTTTCTGTTTGTATGTTATAATTTCAGTTCAAAGAGTTAACGACCTACCTTTCACCCTGTTGTGGACAATCTGATTTCACGACGACATCAATTTCATCCATACTAGTACTTTCAAGCCGAATGCTAAGGAGATGACTTACTCTTTGCGCCATTATTTTAGCATCCTCTAAATAGTTTGAAGAACCTAGGAGAGAATTGTAGTGTGTCCAAGTTCTGCCATGGATGTCAAAGTGAAGCAATGTGAAATGTTCTTTCTCGTTCAGCATTGGGATGAACAAGTGTTGCGTTTCGACATCAATATGCTCCAGTTCAGCAATTATCATCTTTGCAGCCATCAGCTCATTCCCCGCAATGACATCAAGCTGAAGACAAATTTGAATCAAAACCAGTTAAACCATATTTTTAATATGGATGAAACTAAATTACATCCCATGTTTAATGCTAGATGAAAAACCGGTTTTAAGTATCTAATGAAACCCGGTTGCATCTTATATATAATAGCTAGATGAAACTTCGGTTTTATCCTACACTAGTGAGAGAATTATGTTTCAAGCAACAGATGCAAGCCGGTACATCCTACACTAACTTAAAGTTATATGAAAACAAATTGTACCTAAGTTCATTCATTTTAAAATATAGTATTCAAAATGTTTACCCATGCAAGCGCGTATTTGAGAAAGATCGACTTGAGGTATCCTTTGGTATCACCGCCGATTGAAACAATTGTCTCCATTTTTCGATTTTGAACTCCAAAATAGTGTTCACCAATGGCTGATTGAAAACAAGTTCTTGGATGTGTTCTCCACTAATACATACACCTCAATTGGATTTCCAAACGCAACTTTCTTTGCATTTAAACAAGTTCATCTAATTTCGAGACAAGCACATAGGTTTCATTTTTAACATGATGTAACCAAATACATCCTATTATAAACTTAGCGGTACTTTTACGAAAATAAGAAAAAAATAACAGCAAAAGAATGCGGATACGTACCTTAAGTTTCCAGTTCCAAAGTACTCCTATATTAACTTCTCTTCAGCTAGTCTTACTCCGCAACTCAAGTAAATTTTCCACAGCTTGTTGTTCCTTGTTAACTTCTTCAACTTATCGTCCTTCTGCTTCTTCTCTGCACGCTCATCCTCATCTGATTACAAACATATTACTGTCTAGTCCTTTTATATACGTTCTTCACTCTATTCTCAATCGATCCAAGTTTACTTATAAGCGCGGAGGTTACTGCTGCGACAATTTCTTCTTGGTTGATTTCGATGGAGGAAACTGGTGCTAGAGGTTACTCTCGAGGAACCGGTGTTACGGTGTTACCTTTCGAGAATATCGTCGGCTGGATTTGCGGCTCCACTGGTTTTACCTGCCTTGCTATCGTCTTCAGGAACAACACCCTCCACTGTTTTGTTCATCTCTTGAGTGATGTTAAGGTTGAAAAAGTTCTCAGGTGGAGTGTAAAGAACAATATCAGTAGGTGAAGCTTGCGGAGTTCCCGGTTGAGGCTTGAGTTGCGCTTTCAAGGCTTCCACTTGACTTTGCAAGTCAGAGATTGTCTTATCCTTTGCTTCAGACTCAACCTCTTTTGCTTCCAACTCTGCATTCCTTGCTCCTAACTCGGCATTCAAGTGACGGATAATGTTGTCCTTCTCAGCTAGTTCATTCTTCAACTTGGAAACATAATCTTCATCTTTGTTTTCTTCTTCATCATCAAATAAGCATAATTATTTCTCCTCTTCACTCCATCTACCAACAAAGTCAACAACCTGCAAACACAGGATGTAACTGATTTCATCATATGATAACACATGATGTAACTGGGTTTCATCCACTGATAACACAGGATGTAACTTGGTAGAAAATGGGTTTCATCCATTAATAACATAAGATGCAACTGGTTTCATCCAGTTATTATAAGGGATAAAATTTTAAAAATGAATCTAAACTTACTCAACATAATATGTAACTGGTTTCATCCAGTTATAATAACAACAAGATTTTTACCTGATTGCTTGAAAGAGTTTCAAGCTTCCCCTCAATTTCGCAAGATACTTTATACAAGTCCCATCTTGCAAACCTTGGCCATGCATCACTGTTGGCTTTCCTAACAATGCCTTCGCCTTTCACTTGCTCAAAAATCCATAACTGCAACAACAAAAGATAGAAATTAATAATCACCACATGATTCATTTAATGCAAAAAAAATATATATATTCAAAAGATAGAAGACGATACTCACCAGTAAATAGAAGCTGCAACCATTTATAGAGTAAGGTGTCTTGTGCACGGCTTTAACGCTTTGCATTAGATGATCATGGATTAAATCCGTCCAAGAGACTCTGTTAATTGTATCGATTGACTGTAGGCAGTTCAAATAATTGTAGTGGACATACATACCTCCGGTGTTTATGAAGAATACTGTACAGAACATGAACATCAACAAAAGTATCGCCAAGTATTATTCTTTTCCTTCTTCATTCATAACAGCCTTTATTCCTTCGAGGATGTATTTCTTATGCAATTTGTCCCCAATATTCGCCTCTTTGCTTTTCTTCTCTTTGTCTCCGGCTTTCTTCTTTTTTTTCTCTTTGGATTCACCTTCCTCTTTCTTCTTTTTAGAATCCCTTCTCATTGGCTCCAGAAAGTATTTGGTGTAAAATTCTGAAGTTTTCAAACTAGTTTCTTCCTTTGGTCCACAAAGTTTCTTATCTTCTTCACTCATACGTATTCTCTGCATTTTCAAAATAACAGCAAGATGGTTTGTATCGGTCTTGAAAACTTGATCACCAATCTTGAATGCCAACTCTTTCGGGTCAAAATTTCTTATGATGAACTCTAACGCCCTTGGATCTTTGCTACATTCAGCCTTGCCCACTTTTCCTTGTTTGATCGCCTCAATAAATTTCCAGAATTTAGTCTTCCTTAACACAGCCTCTTGTCTTTCAGTAAATACCAGTGATTCTAGCACTTCAACTGTCGGTTTTATGTTTAATCAGAACGTTTTCTTTCCTTCTTTTTTCTCTGGCTTGTCTTCATCCATTTCGGCATCCACATCATCCACATTCTCCGTGTTAGACTCACCACCCACGTCCACATCATGCTTTTTCTTGGATTTTCTTTCGGCATGCACTCTTCTTACTCTTCTTGCTAACATGCTTCTGCAACAATTTGGATGAAACCGGTTAAGTCATTTTTAAATCAGGATGCAACTCAATTACATCCCATCTTTACATCCCATCTACTCAAATCAGATGCAACTCAAGTTTCATCTTTAATAGCTAGATGAAACTTGTTTCTACAAGTATCAGATGAAACCCAACAATACAAGCAATTCTCATAATCATTAAATTTAATACCACAACAGATCAGTTACATCCTAACTTAAAGTTTGATGAAAACCAGTTTCAAACACCTGCTGAGCATCAACCAATTTCAAACACCAGATGACCCAATTTCACTTCAACAAATTTCACTTCAACAAATTTCACTTCAACCAATTTCACAGTGGAAATACTTAAAATAACCAGATGCAAACCAGTTTCATCTAAAACATACTAATTGAAATGAAAATAAAACATGCAATTCAATAAGAATGGTACTGAAATGAAAATAAGAAGAACCAATTCAACAAATTAATCATGAAATTCTGATAATAAGAACAAAATAGAGTTAGGGTTTGTAAATGTACTAGTTTTATGAGACATTCTGTGGATCAATTAGAACCGTAACTCTTCCAATACACTGAAATGGTGAAAACCCTAATTCTCAGAAACCTCTATGGTAGTGCTGATGGTGTTTTACAGACGATGGATGAAACCCATTTTCTCGTATTGTTGATGGTGGGGAACCGGTTGATGAAACTGATTTCCAGGTTTTGAAATTTGTTATGAGACGGTGGAGGAATTTGGTGGTGGAGGAGAAACTTCGGTTTTCAAGTATCTAATGAAACTCTCTGGGTTGTGAGGAGACAGTGGAGGAGAAGATGAAGATGAAGATGAATTTGATGGGGAGACGGTGGAGGAATTTTATGGTTTTGAAAACTTTACTGTGGGTGGTTTTAATGGAGTTCGTGCTGGGCGTACAGTTACAAAAGTGTAGTACCGTCTCTCCACATTAAAAGATTTTTTTGGTCATTTGACCCAGGCCGAATTCTTACCTGTCCATTTGGCCCATAAAAAGTGCCTTTTTGGCTATATAGCCCAATTTCTGTTTTCTTAACAGTTTTGGTATCAAATGGGTCCTTTCTGATAATGTTAAGTCTAATCTCTTGCTAATTATTTGGTTAACAAAATAATGGATTGTGCACACAAATTCAAAATCGGACACATACTTTTTCTTTTACTACAAGTCAAATACACACGCTTTTCTTAAAGACTAAATTCTGAAAAAAAAAATTGAGTCATAAAAAAAGGACTCCAACCGGCTTGACACATGGAAATCCCTCGTCGAACCAGGCAACCAGCTGAACACAACCCGTGAACCGGCTTGATATGCCCCCCTTCAACATTTTCTCTTTATGCAATACACTTCGCCATGTTTTTTTTTTTTTTTTTTTTTTTGGCTGTGTTAACTTGGAATTCCCTCCACTTACATGCATTAGCAATAGAGCATGACGTTAAGGTCTAATTGGCCCAGACTTCAGGCACAATGGCTACTGGTGTAGAGTTTTATCTCTTAGGCCACCATGGCACGGTACTGTTACTAATGTATACAGTATAAAGAAGATGGGAATTTAGGCTCAGGCCATGGGTTATCTATGTTATCAAATTGTTAATTTACGCTTGGATTCCGTTCATTCCATGTGGGACTAATCCGAATGCATCTGGAGGATATTTAATTACATTCCTTATATGTGTTATATGCTTGCGTCTCAACTATGCGAATTTTGTTTGCGAGCAACTAAAGGCTGATAAATTTAAGGGAGAAACCATTTTTAAGGAATAACTCAATAAACAGCGCTGGACTGTAACACCCTATATATTATGGACTCAACAAATGCGCGTATATGTATTTCATTTTTGTCACCGTTTTACTTTGTAACTAGAATTTGGTCGGTAACACCCTCTCCTCTGTTGGTGAAATATTTCATGAAAGTTTGATAATTAGCAGCAAAACCTTCCATCAAAAGTTGTGAAATTCAAGTTTTGCATTCCAGTTGAAGTGAAATTCAAATTTTTCATTCCAGTAGAATAAAATCAACTATACTATAGTCGTTTATTTTGTCTCCGCTTTTTATCGTTTAGGCATATGGAGTGAATAAGATTATCAAATTAATTAAATATCTATCCAATCCAGTTTCATCATCCTTCGTATTATTCATTTCAAAAGTATAGGCATGTTTTATATGTATTTACATATGAAACAAGTCTGTTTTTCTTTTTGAAACGGAGGTAGTATTATTTAGCTAACTACTCATGTTGAAACATAAAACAAGAAAAAAATTATAAAAAAAGCGGAAGTAATAGACATCTCGCGGGCCCATTCCCATGCGGTTGTCCCGCATCTCATAAAACATTAGAGACCTAGTGACCCGGCGGATTTATAGGGGGGGTTGGTGTGGGTCCCACCCCCTTGTGAGATGTCGGGACAACCCGCGGGAATGGGCCCGCGGGATGTAAATCATTTTCGTAAAAAAAGTATGAACTTATGAATTTAAAATATTATTCAATTAATTAGTGCCCGTTAAACTTTTTTTGTCTCAAAAACAAAGTAGCAATAGTCCCCCGAAGAAGAGAAATCAAAGTAGAATTTTAACCAGCAGCCTTGTTACGACCCTTGTTAAATGACTAGTTAATGAAAAAAATTAGTGGGGCAGATTTGTTCGTATCACTCTGTTTGCTACTGATAAGATTTCATAATAGAAATTCTAAATCAGACCAATTTTAAGAACTTCCATATTACTCCCTTATGGGGTTTCCAAGTTTTAGTTGAAGTTCCAGAAAACTTTTGTAATTGGTGTAACTTCGGTTGATCTTTCCTAATTGTAATCGGTTTCTTTTTACCGAAAAACTTGGAAATCAAGTTTCTTAGGCATATAAATACACACCCTCTCCACGGTATTCAACACACCAAAATAGGTAGAATCATTAGACTTTCTCAATCTCTCTGTCGCATTCACTACTTCTTCTTATTCTTTGTTAACATCATCAGTCCAGAAGGTTCAGAATGGTTTGTCTATGTTAATTGGAGATGATTTTCTGGGGTAAAATTATGGCTTTGTTTTTAGAAGAGTGGTAAAATTTACGCTGACTACATTGAATTAAATTCATGTAATGGTCAAAATTTCATGAATATTGCACGAGACATTTCAAATACGTATTTGAAAAACAAATATGAATCACATGGGGAACTATGTTAGCCTGATTCTGGTTGTTCACCATAACAACATTACCGTTTAGTAAAGACACAGATAACTGAAATAATCATTTTGGACTAAAAATTGTTGCTTGGCCGGAAAAGAATAGTAAAAAAACACGTAGTATTTTATATATGGGTTTATCAAAAATTACGTCTACAAACCTAATGGTCTTCAAAGTTCTCTGATTGAGAAAGAGATAATAAAAGAAAAAGAAAAAAAAAATTATCAAAAATTATGTAGATTCTCCCGAAAGATGGAACATGAAATTCATGCTGGACCCAGTGACCGTTATGACCGTAGAAACGACATTCCTTTGTATATGATATTTAACAAACAAATGTGTTAACATGTTCATCCAAAACAAAAATATGTACGGTAGTTAGAAATAATTATATATTGTCTATTAATAAACATACAAGTAAATCGTGTCAAGATGGTTATTCACTGTAACCGTATTTTGTACGGTTGAAAGCGATAATAATACTGATAATAATTATTTTAAAGTAAAAGAGCACCACTGCTTAGCAAAACATATGAAATAACGGAGAAATATTTAGTATATATTTTTTCTTCACAATTGAGCTTGTGAAAATTTACATATTCTGGAAAAAAAAGGATTGGATGGATGTTATAATGCCGGTAATGACATTACTGTAGTTGCTAACGACAATCAATATTTAATAGATAAAGTGGGTACCTATGTTACGCCAGGACAATAATATATGAAAATTAAAAGGAACATTATCTAATGAATAAATGAGAAATTGTGGCAGGCTGATTTTAGTTGTTTAGGATGTAATGTCCAAAAACAACAATTATATCTGTAGTAATTATTGTGAACTATACATTTTTATTATCTACCATACAAAATGATTTTATGAGTTTTCTAAATGATTACTTACATTCTTTTTAAGGATGCAACATAAACTTTATGTTGGATCACATGGATGTTATGACAACAAGAATAAATATGGTAACTATATTACGCTAGTACAAAAATATATATGAGAGTTAAAAAGAATCATTGTTTAATTAACAAACAAATGGGGCAACTGTGTCAGGCCGGTTATTCATTGTAGCCGTATTTTGTACTGTTCAAAAGCGACAATAATACTGGCAATAGTTATTGTGAAGTATAAATATCACCACCACTTAGTAAGAAGAGTGAAATAATGTCAAAACGTTGGTAGAATATTTTTATTATCATTATTGGGCTTGTGAAAATTTACATATTCATTTAGAGATATTTTCTGGATAACTTTGAAGTCAAATGGGGGTTTTTTCTGAAAGTATCAAGACAAACATCTGGGAATGGTCTGTTAAGAAGAAAAAAAAGCAGAATAAAGAGAATTTGGGGAATCTTACCTTTCGCCATCTGGTGGATAGTCTGGACGGAGCGGAATTGCAGGATATTTGACAATAAGAATAGATCTTTAGATCAATTAATTATAGCTGTTAAATACACTCTTTTCAATTGGTCTTTGGGAACAAATCTTTTGAAGACTACTCTTTGAGTCCCTTAATATGCAACTGGGAAGCTGTAACTGGAAACACCTAACTTTTTTTCTTTTCTTCATGTACTTATTTTCTTATTCATTGTTTTAATGAGTGTTAAATTTTAATCGAATTTTCCCTTTCTCTCTAAAAAATAATAATTTGCGTATTCTTTTCGAAAGACGAAAACTAAGAATTATTGATGGACGGGATGACTATTAGAATGTCGGTGATGACATTCCTCTTGGTTGTTAACAACAATCAGTATTTAATAGACCAATCGGATACTTGTGTCATGCCAGGACGACATACATGAAGATTAAAAACATAAGTATCTAGAAAACAAATGAAAAATGTGGCAGGATGGTTTTAGTTCTAACAATAGTACACAAAATTCTAAAACAATAGTACACAAAATTCTAAAACGACAATTATACTGGTACAATCATAGTGAACTAAAAAAATCTTCACCATTTACCATATAAAAATGGGTTTGTGAAAGATTAATCAGGTTCTTTTCAATAATGAAGCTTACAAATTTTATAGGTTCATGTGACAACAGAAATGACATTCTTCTATACGGAATAATGGTAATTAGTGTTCCATAAACTAATTAATATGGTAATTATATTAAGACAATATAAAAAAGATATATACGGATAAATGGGGAATTTATATTACACTGGTATTCCGCATTTGGTATTTTGTACTGTTCGAAAGCAACAAAAAAGAATAAAATAAACTTTTCTCTCCTCCCCTTTTACCTTGTCTCTAAGGTAAAAAATCCTAGCCTCCATTAACATCTTGCTCAGATTTGGTCCTTTTTGGACCAGATTTGAGCAAGAGTTTTTTTTCTTTTTAAGTTTTAGTAGGTAGTTTTTGAATAAAACTAATTTTTTTCAATTGGTTTTTATGTCTTTCGATATATTTCTTCGTTGTTTGGAGCGAATTTTCTTTGCCATTTGGGGCGATTTTCTCTTCGCTTTGAGGGAAATTTATTCAAACCTTGATCGTTGGTTCGTGTCTTGTTATTCTCGATTCCAAACATCGATGTTTCAACACTGTATTACTTTGAATCCATATTCAATCGAAGGGATTTAGGGCATCCAGGTACGTTTGGATTTACAAGATTATTGACAAATTACTCCTTTCTTTTAGGAGCATCTCTTATAGAAGAAGAAAGAAATCAGATTAAATGGTCGGAATCAATTCCGGATAATTCCATCATGCTTCCTTACTACATATATAGAAATTGGATATCGTTGCAGTTTATGACTCTTTCTCTTCGCGATTTGCTTGTAATTGGTATCTTTATTTGTATTAGGATTTTGATTATCTTGTAAACGTTTTTGTTATTGTTGTAAGCGATCATGTAATCACGATTTTGATATGAATAAATCGAAATTTGTTGATTGACCAAAAAGAAGAAGAAAAAAAACAACAATAATACATGTAATAATTAATCATCGTGAAATAAAAAAAGCACTGATTTTTAGCAACAAATGTGAAATAACTGGAAAACATTTAAAGCATATTTTTATTGTTTACAACTGAACTTATGAATATTTTACACGTTCTTTTAAACATGGAAAAAAATAATTATTGGAGAATTAGATGACAGGTAAAATACTGATACTGATGACATTTGTCTATGGCCGTTAAGGACTATTAACATTTAACTAATACATTGAGTACTTGTGTTAGGCCAGAACAACAATATATGAAAACTAAGAAGAGTCATTATTTCACAACTAAATGAAACTATTATGTCAGACTGATTTTAGTTGTTCACTACGAAGGTATTGCGTAATGTTCGAAAACAACAATTATAGCGTAATAAGCATTATGAGGTAAAAAAATATTCACTATTTACCATATAGAAAGAAAATAAAGAGAATGCTCAGGACACTCAGCTGTTGAAATACCACGTTTTATTTTCAAAGAAACAAATTCATATTTATAAACAAATAATTAATAACCATTATGGCGATGTGATAATAGTGGTAACATTCCTATATAATTTGGTAAGGTAATCAACATTAATAAATAAAAAAAAGGGTAACTGAATTGGGGCAATAGAACAATGCATCTTATTATAAATTTTGTGTTGTGGGGCCTACAATCCATAGACATGCGGCCCAACTAGATACATAGGGTTTACCTTTCCATGTATATTGTATCCATGTAACCTGACTACTGATCAATAAGAAACTCTGCCTCTTTCTCTACCATCTTCACCTTTATAACTGATTATACTACAATATGATATCAACACGAAGCTATACCCATAGCTAGATCAGATTGGTTGATATTTTTTTTCTGACATGGATGATAATTACAAGTTGTTCGGAAAAAAAAAGGGTTCGGATTTACATCAACATAGTTATGCAATCATCGTCAAGCTAAGTTGGATTTGATTTGATTTGTACCGTCAACCGTGCGTGTACTAATTTGTCATATTAAATCTTTGTCCGCGTTGACCTATTCGGTGGGAAATCTGCTCTTGTCCGAGGAGAAAGAAGAATTGAACATGAAATCCTCCTGTCCGTTGGAGAAAGAAGAATCTGCGAAAGAAAAATCCCTGGTTCAGCCCACCCGGTCCACCCGAATTGGTCCATCCCTAACCCCGTCCGGTTCAACCCACCAGTCCGGTTCAGCCTAACTCGGTCCAACTCAGCTCGGCTCGACCCCATCCATCTCCAAATTGTGTTCCTCTTAAGGATCAGGCGCGACCAAAGTTGGTCCAGGTTCGTGTATATATAGCGGGAACCAAAGTCCGACGTATGTAACTAATATGGGTTTTTACATTGAATATTTGTTGGGCTTATTTACCTGTTTTTAGAACATGCATAGTTCTGTTTTTTTGTCTTAAGAAAATTCCATATCATATGTACGGTCAACTTAAACTATGACTGTTGATCTCGACCATTAAGAATTTTTGTTTTATAGTTATTTTGTTCTCTTAAATACGATATTGGTTATAGTTGAATGATGTTTTTTTTCGTTCAATCGGTTGTACCAACTCAATTTCAATGTATTCATTTGGGGCTTAGAAGTACTGGAGCACCATTATTGGATACTTGATTGAGCACCATTATTGGATACTTGATATTTTCCCTCAAATTTGAATGTTCTGTGGGATGTAATCCACTTGTTGACACAGTGAAATATGTGTAGAGGGACATATGTATCATGAGACAAAGATGTACTTTTGTCTTCGGTAGTAATAACACCAACACACAAGTATCAACCGAACATGGGATCAACTAAAATGTAATTCTAGCTCCCATCATAAATGAAAGAGTAAGAAATGCACCTGGTCATAGGTGTTGGTATATACAATGTAATGTGTGTACCATAGTAGCAACCAATTTTCACATCAACTTTAATGGCAACAAGAACTTTACCTGGCCAATTGACTATCTTATTCAGTTGAACTAGATCCAATGTATGCACTTATGGAATAAAAACACGAGAAATAAATTCTCTAAAACACTTGAGATATATTGGGTGAAACGTAATATATATTCACTCTAAAGTACTTGAGTTGAATCCCACTTTTATTACGTAATAAGGCCACACTACTTATTAAAACTCTCAAGACCCAAATGTCTAACTCATAGTTGTTTTTCTTCCACTAATTTATGGAATATACACTAGTTGTTGACTAATTCCTTAAAATGTAACTACGATGATTGGATTATCGAGCGAAGCACTGCTCAAAAATTTGTTGCCAATATGGAACAAAGACTAAAATTCGCATAAGCTATGTATGTACTAAGGCCTAATCACACCTTGTTAAGTGCAAAGGGAGTTCATGCGTGAACTATTACCTAACTTTTTGGAAACTTACAATGAGAATGGAGTTGATTGCATCTATAAATTATTTTTAATGAATGTGGAAGGAAGCATACTCTTAGAAATTTAATGTGTCAATCTAGTGAATTGTAAATCACTGGAACTTGGATTACTGAATTCATATTAACTCCAATAGTGAACTGATTGGGATTGATTCATAAAGAATTTGACATAACCATAAGGCACATTAGTTGTAACACGATGTTCTGTTTTGAAAGTACTAACACGGGCATCACTTCATTTGAGTGTACAAGACAATGAATTAATAGAATGCGAAGTTACGACATCTATCACAATCAGTGATTTCTAAAGTCACTAGATTTGCTTCGCTTCTCCCATTATGCTTTAGTAAGAAAGCACATCACTCATCTTACAAAGTCTTTCTTTAGTGAAACATGATTGAGACCACCATGTTTTACTTAGATGAAAATGGTAAGTAACCCATTCTTCAAAGAAATAGTGTTGTTAGTGAACATATATCCATGTAGAATGCGGACCATTCAAGTGATTTATGGCTGTAGTGGATGATTCGACGCATTGAATCAGCTATTGCTCACAACAAACGATGCGTTTAATTTTTTGTAAAACCCCTAGCACATATTACGCAATGCAAAGTACAAAAGCTCACCACCCTTGCTAATGCTAGAGAATTTACATCAAAAGGACTTGATGAATATTGCATGCTTAATAGGATCAATATAGAGCATCTTAAACCCAATGGTATCGTAGAGGCTACCATCAAAGGTTACAGATGGTGCCTAAGGAATAGATTAAGCGTACCAACCTACCTTTTATTGCTTTGGGGATATGCAATATTACAAGCATCTTTACTTAATTCGTTTTAGAACCCAATATTAGTCAACTTTTTCTGCGTACCAGTTGGTAACTGGATTTAAGGCTGACATTCGTGTTCTTACGCATTTTTGGTTGCACTATATATGTGCCACTACGACTCCACATCGTACTATGATGGGTCTTTAAAAACTGTTAAGTAGTTATGTTGGAAATGACTTCCCAACAATTATCCGCATCTTAAACCTTTTGGCAAAAGATCTCTTACTGCTAAATTTGCGGGTTATCACATTAATGAGACAGTCTTCCCGTCGTTAAGGGGAGATAATTAAGAAAAAGTATTTTCTAAGGGAACGACATGAATTTTCGTGGTGTGTTTCCACTGTTTATCATATTGATTCTTGTACTCCACTAATGTAAATGTGAAGTGACAAAGAATAATTGATTTTCAGAATGTACATTGATGTCGCTAAAGTGATGAGATCACACATACCAGCTGCAAACCTACCTGTAAGATTACCAATCCTCAATAAGGGATATACACCATAAAATAAGGTGTTGCAACTACACTTAGTGGAAGTGTGTTTAAGGCCGTGGCTCTATAAAGGAAATTGGAGAGACCACTTGGTTTGATCAATCCTCACCTAGAAATGAAGTAGGTGAGGAAGGCACAACTTATTTATATCATGAAAAATCATCTCATACGATTGTATTTGAATATATCCATAAATCAAACTGGAGGACGCTCCGAAGTTTAATGATTCCAGAGAACAATGACATCCCAAGTGATAGGGTGTAGAATACATCCTATTTACTATCTATTGTTTATGCTTTCTTTGCTATTTTTCTTGTAAATTATGTATTTTACGTTTGTTTTGAATTTTGTAGCTACTTTGGAGTCACACGGAGGAAAGGAAGAAGAAATCACCCAATTTGAGCCAAAAGGGCAAAAAGGTCATTTTACAGGCGATTGATATATGGAGCCCAGTTAAGGATAAGGGGCGACCCAATTTGGAGGAGTACTAAAGCCAGGCCCGCAGAGGTTAAGGGGGTTTCCAAGTAGGATGGCCCTTATCATTTAGAGGGTGGTACCTATCCCTGGGGTGTAACAAACCAACCCCAAATCATTACAACCCTAAACTTGAAGATTGTTTCTTTCTCAATTTTCATTTTTCCCTTGAACTGAGATCGAGAGAAAACCTGAACGATGGCTTTCTTTATGTAATCGATTCAGGGAAGAAGTCGAAATTGAAATCGGAACGTCGCTAAAAACCGAGTGGGATTCGGTCTTTGTGAGAAGAGAAATTGATGTTGCTACATATGGATTCGAGTGATTAAAGGCTCTTGAAAGAAAGTTGAGTTCTTCGTTGATTGGAGAACCGAGAAAGGGATCGAGAGCTCGAGATGAATAGATGGGTTGACTCTCTTCGCAATGAAGCCACTGAAAGATTCACGGGAGAAATAGAGTTGAAGCTCAGAAACGAGGGAGATGAGTTCAAGATCGAGAGAAAGCGACTTAGAAGAGATCGATGCTAGCCAAAACATACGAGAAAATTGAGATTAAGGAGTGTTCATTGTTGCCGTTGCGAATGAAGATGGTGGTTAATTCGAGATTCAATTGCGGAGGATGATGGGTTTCGATTTGAAACCGTTTGGTCCGAGAGTCAAGATCGAGATGAGACGAATCGAGTATGGATGGGTTCCCGGTGCTGTTGGTGGCGAGTCACCGAACTTGATGAAATGGGTCTCACGATGGTGGTAGTCTCGATGTGAAGCTCGGGGAGATAGGGTTTGTGAACCGAGAAGAATGAAGATCGAAAGGGGTTGTATGTGATAATGTATGGGTATTTGTTAGTTGAGGTCGTAGGGCTCTTGTCACCTTGAATCATGAATCAAAGAGGGCAATGAATCTAAAATTGAGATAACAGATGAGTTTTGAGCTATTCTTTGTTGAACTCGAGAGGGTGGAAGCCCGAGAAGGTTCAATTGCGGGGATGAGGAATGGAACGATGGTGTTGACCGCAAGTATGAAATGATGCTACATTGGTACCAATTGAAGCCATCCGCTAAAGAATTGGGTATGAGCCGAAGCTTGAAATGGTTGATCCTAGATGTATGTTAGGATGTCACAGAACTGATGAAGTAGAGGCTCGAAATTGGCCGAAGTCCTCAAATAAACGAAACTCGGCTAGGTTCTCCACTCCGGCGATTCAACTCGGCGATGACCGATCCACTCGATCCAACTCACCCTGATTAGATCGATCACCGAGTAAGATGTCGACTGGTGGTCGACTCCTTTATGACTTGACCAGGCGACTAACGGTTGATCGACGGTTGACCCCGTTTGACCGTTAGTCCTAACGGTGGATCGACGGAATATTCCGTCGAATATTCCACTGACGGAGAAATTTTCAGGTGGCCGAGGTGACGTTTTCCTAGGATTAAAATAGCCCACAATACCAGTTTTCCGGCGAGCAAAAATTCCATAATTTTCTATGGACTTCTCTCATGGGTGTGAAGACTTGGGCTAGGAATTGGATGGAGAATTTGGCTCAAATTTGGAAAGAGAAGATGAAGAGTTGAGAAAGACTTGAATTTGGAAGTTGAATTGCTAAAGGAAAAGGATTCTAATCCTTGGAAGAGTTGGAGAATATTGAAGCCTATAAATAGAGAAGTTCTCTACATATCTTTTACACATCTCTACACACACAACACTTTTCTTTTCTTATTCTTTGTGTGAACTCTTTAAACATGAGTAGCTAATTTTATTGATTGAGGATGAATTCCTAGTTCTTAATATGATTTGAGTTTTTGTTTTTAATTCTATCTTGAAGTTTTTCACATGATTATCGTTTGTTTTTACTAATAGGAATGATCTTAATGGCATTCATGATTGATTGATAGATTGTTTAGAATGCATGCTAAATTGATTTGTTAGTTTAATCTAAAGCTAGTGAAAGTTAGGGGATAAGTAATCGTTTCTTGACTCTTTACATAAGTAGCAAACACGAGACCTTGCGGAGGGATTCCGTGGAGCAATTGTGTGTAGAAACAACGCTAGAAAGTGAACCAAGCGAACCGAGTTTAACTACTAGTACTAAACCTAAATTCATAAATCTTAATGCATTCAGGGAATTACATCTTGTAAGCGAACCTCGTGGTGGTTCTTTTGAATAGAATCGATAACTAAGCGGACTGTTACTCGGTGAAATTAGGGATTTTGGGGCTAGCTAAGCGTACTTAGCTATACTACGGTTGGTGATAATTTGTGACTAATAACAAGTAGAAAAGAACATAACTTGATTCATTGTTTTGCAAACGAAGAAGGATTCCTTGATCTTGTCTCTCTTATTGTTTTCAACTTTATCTTTTAATTGCTTTGTTTATTTTCTTTTGCTTTTTACACCCCCCTTTTCGTGACAATTTTTACAACTAGAATCTCTTGCTCCTCGGGATCGACCTTGACTACCCTATATTACTTGTTAATTAGGTAGTAAAGTATTAATTAATTTGATTGCACCTACGACACGCATCAAATTTTGGCGCCGGCTTTGCCGGAGCAAATGGATGATTTTAGTTGTTTTTATTTTTCTTTTGGCTTTATTCTTGCTTTGTTGGATTCTATTCCTTATCTAACTTGATTTTTGAATCTTATTTCAGGGCCGGTTTTCCATGTATGGTGGACAAGAGCAAGCATATTACAACAATCAATACGGTTTTCAACCTCAACATTATGGCAACTTCCAACCATCCTTAGGATACAATCAAAACCAATCTTTGGCTATGATCAAATTCCTACAGAACCTTATGGATATTATCATACATATCAACAACCTTATGACGGGGTATGAAAGTGGACAATCACAAGGATGGGAGGATAGTTTTGTTTATGATCGGAAATTCTCTAGTTTTGCGAGATAAGATGTCTGCCATGATTGGGGATCTTCAACAAAAGTTGCAAGAATCACATCGAGAAATTCAAAGGAATTCGGAGAGAATATATGAACAAATTAACCAACCTTTGGAGACTTTTGATGACGCTAGTGTAGATTACTTGAGCCTTGATCTTAATAGTGATCAATCACCTATTCAAAAGGAAGAGCTTGAGGAAGATGCATTTATTGCTTGGAAAAATTTTCTTAGGGAAAGATGGGAGTCCGCGGAAGTGTATGAACGTTGCAACGATGAGGAAGTTATTCCAACTCCGGATCATAATAACGATCCTTCACCTATTCAAAAGGAGGAGTTTGGATATCACTTGCCTATTGTTGTAAACGAAGTAACACCCTCACAAGAAGATCTTACAATTTATACCGAGGAAGATTATATGAGAGAAAAATGGCCCGATTCCGATGATGAGAATGTTGAAGAGATTATAGAGGATGAAACCACATTCATTGATTTTGTGGAAGACCCAATTGAACTTGCTAATGATTATGATGATACCGAGACTTTGGTTAAGGTAGAAAACGACGAAGAATGGTTGCAAGGTTTAATAGAGGACCACGATATACAAGAGGTAAGTAATTCACTTGAATTTTTTAAGGATGAAGAGGATTCTATAATACAAGAGATTGTGCAAGGTTTGTCTAACCCTTTGCCTATTGATTCTTCTCCTTAACCTCTTATTGGTTTGAATGTATGTGCTTCGAAAGTATTTTTGGATGATTTTGTGTCTAGATATCCACCATTGGAAACACTTGATTCTAACACTATGCAGGTTTGCCAAGAGGAATACATGGAAATTCCCAAATTCTATGTTCTTTATACACTTCCGAGTGTGGACGAGAATAAGTGTGGGGGAAATTTCTATCGAGCAATAATTTCACTATTGTTTTCTTGTGCTAATATTTGTATGGAGTTATTGTTTGCAAAACAGGTATTATGGGTGGATCCTCAAATTTTCAGATTGTTAGTATATGGGGAATGAATCTTACAAGAGCTAAGTCGGGCCGTCGACTTTAAAACAAGCGCTTAATGGGAGGCAACCCATAGGTTTTGTATTTCTTATCCTTTTGCTTTTTTATTTTTGTTATTTCTTTTTCTTGTTCCTTATCATGTTAAAATTTCCCACCTTGACTTTACTAGGAGGATTCAATTACATTGAGGACAATGTAAGGTTTAAGTGTGGGGGAGTGGTTAAGCATGTTTTTAAAACAAAAATTACAAAAAAATTAAAAAATTTTGAAAAAAAAAAAAGTTTTACATAGAAACTCCAACTTTTAAAGATTTTAGAGTCACTAGCATACTTCTAGGTATGTTTACATAGAGATTTTGACCGACATAATTGAACTTGGAAATGTTAGAGAACTACATTCGGATTTCTTGTTTGTTTGAGTGTTAAATAATGGATTTAATCATGCCGGTGATGCGAATTTGATGCAGGGAGAAATGCGTTATTAGAGTTGCTGATCAATCATTAGTGGAGACTACCCGTATTCATATCATGAGAGGCACCGACCAGAAAATTTTCCATCTACTAAAGAGCTTTCTTTTGAGTGTGTGTCACCGTAAGTAAATTCCGGGTAGAATGGTGAGCTACCCACCCTCCCACCAATAGAAGCACTACTCTTTGATCTCTTGAGTGCTAATTTTGTCAATCATGAGGGTGACGTCTATAGATGAAAGCTTCCTTCTTGTAGTTCGATTTGCAGTTAGCACCATTCTCTCTCGCGACAACAACGGATCCATAGAAACACTCTCATCATCAACAAGGAGCGACATCAAAATCTACAAGGAAAGTTGGAAAAGTTTAAGGTTTACAAGCAACGGAAAGAGAAAAAGAGCAAATTTCAAATACAAGTAAAGCAACATACAAAGAACGGATTTTTACATATATGTTGAAGACTTACAATACAATGAGGTAATTTTATATTCAAGTATGAAGACTTATTCATGAAAGTGAAGGAAATTAAAAGGTGAGAATTTTTGAAGTTTATGATTTCAAGACGATACAAGTTGTGAAGAATCAAGCGGTAAAATACTTCTTCCACGGCCATGGTTGTATTTAATTTCTCTTTTTTTAAAAAAAAAAAAAAAAAAAAAAAAAAAAAAAAAAAAAACACAAGAGAAATATTTGTTCTTATTTTTATTGAATGAGCCGTGGGGAAGGAAAAATTTATAAGGTAGTTTCAAGCGACAAGGATTTTAAGGTAAAAAGAGTTACAAATTGTTAAGGATTTATGAAATTCAAGGGTTTATCATCAATAGTTGAAACCGAAGACGAAGACCAAGAAGATCAAGACGAGGAGCGGAAGATGTTTCTATTGGATGCCGTGAGAGTGGTGTTATCATAATTGGCAATCGGATGTGAAGGTAAGTAAGTAATCTCATCCTCGATAATAAATGGTTGATTTCCTTTCTTAGAGATCGTCAGAAAAATGGTTTTTCAAAATATTAAAAGATGTGGGTTTTTTTTAAAAAATATTTCGGAAGTTGTCCTTCCCACCATTCAACGTGTTGCAGGATTTCTCTCTTCATTCCTACCTGCACACATGTGAGAACCATAAAAAAGCCGTTTTTTTGAGTGCAATTATCATAAAATCCTATTTGGTAAGGCAGAAGTCGAGGCGAAATGCTTATTGATCGTTTCTCAAACACGCATTCTCTCATTATGGTGTGGTTATTTCTCACTCAACATTTAAGAATGAGAATATGTTCTTTAGTATTTCTAACTTCTTATTACTAGCATGCAGAAATTCTATGTCCTCATAACTCTTTGGATGCTTGTGACGCTTGAATGCTTTGAAGTTGTGAGTTTTTAGTTTGATTTGCTCGAGGACTAGCAAAGTCTAAGTGTGGGGGAATTTGATAGGGTGTAGAATACATCCTATTTACTATCTATTGTTTATGCTTTCTTTGCTATTTTTCTTGTAAATTATGTATTTTACGTTTGTTTTGAATTTTGTAGCTACTTTGGAGTCACACGGAGGAAAAGAAGAAGAAATCACCCAATTTGAGCCAAAAGGGCAAAAAGGTCATTTTACAAGGGATTGATATATGGAGTCCAGTTAAGGATAAGGGGCGACCCAATTTGGAGGAGTACTAAAGCCAGGCCCGCAGAGGTTAAGGGGGTTTCCAAGTAGGATGGCCCTTATCATTTAGAGGGTGGTACCTATCCCTGGGGTGTAACAAACCAACCCCAAATCATTACAACCCTAAACTTGAAGATTGTTTCTTTCTCAATTTTCATTTTTCCCTTGAACTGAGATCGAGAGAAACCCGAACGATGGCTTGCCGCAATCGATTCGGGAAGAAGTCGAAATTGAAATCGTGGTCACCGCTAAAACCGAGTGGGATTCGGTCTTTGTGAGAAGAGAAATTGATGTTGCTACATATGGATTCGAGTGATTAAAGGCTGCTGTGAAAGTTGAGCTGCTGTTGATTGGAGAACTGAGAAAGGGATCGAGAGCTCGTGAGATGAAGAGATGGGTTGAATCTCTGCAATGAAGCCGCTGGAAAGATTCACAGAGAAATAGAGTTGAAGCTCGGGAAACGAGGGAGATGAGTTCAAGATCAAGAGAAAGCATCTTAGAAGAGATCGATGCTAGCCAAAACATACGAGAAATTGAGATTAAGGAGTGTTCATTGTTGTCATTGCGAATGAAGATGGTGGTTAATTCGAGATTCAATTGCGGGGATGATGGGTTTCGATTTGAAACCGCTCGCGTTGGTCCGAGAGTCAAGATCGAGATGAGACGAATCGAGTATGGATGGGTTCTGTGTGCTGTTGGTAGCAGTCACTAAACTTGATGAAATGGGTCTGCGATGGTGGTAGTCTCTCGATGTGAAGCTCGGGGAGATAGGGTTTTGTGAACCGAGAAAGAATGAAGATCGAAAGGGGTTCTCGTATGTGATAATGTATGGGTATTTGTTAGTTGAGGTCGTAGGGCTCTTGTCACCTTGAATCATGAATCAAAGAGGGCAATGAATCTAAAATTGAGATAACAGATGAGTTTTGGAGTCAAGTTCTTGTTGAACTCGAGAGGGTGGAAGCCTCGAGAAGGTTCAATTGCGGGGATGAGGAATGGAACGATGGTGTTGATTTGCAAGTATGAAATGATGCTACATTGGTACCGAATTGAAGCCATCTCAAGGCAATTGGGTATGAGTACGAAGCTTGAAATGGTTGATCCTAGATGTATGTTAGGATGTCACAGAACCGATGAAGTAGAGGCCTGAAATTGGCTGAAGTCCTCAGAAATAAACGGAACTCGGCCAGGTTCTCCACTCCGCGATTCAACTCGGCGATGACCGATCCAGTGATCCAACTCACCCCAGTTAGATCGGTCCAGAGTAAGATGCTGACTCGGTGGCTGACTCCTTTATGACTTGACCAGCTGACTAACAGTTGACTGACGGTTGACCCGTTTGACCGTTAGTCCTAACGGTGGACTGACGGAGAAATTTTCAGGTGGCCGGAGGTGACGTTTTCCGGCCAGATTCCGGCCATAATCCCAGTTTTCCGGCGAGCAAAAATTCCAGAATTTTCTATGGACTTCTCTCATGGGTGTGAAGACTTGGGCTAGGAATTGGATGGAGAATTGGGCTCAAATTTGGAAAGAGAGATGAAGAGTTGAGAAAGACTTGAATTTGGAAGTTGAATTGCTAAAGGAAAAGGATTCTAATCCTTGGAAGAGTTGGAGAATATTGAAGCCTATAAATAGAGAAGTTCTCTACATATCTTTTACACATCTCTACACACACAACACTTTTCTTTTCTTATTCTTTGTGTGAACTCTTTAAACATGAGTAGCTAATTTTATTGATTGAGGATGAATTCCTAGTTCTTAATATGATTTGAGTTTTTGTTTTTAATTCTATCTTGAAGTTTTTCACATAATTATCGTTTGTTTTTACTAATAGGAATGATCTTAATGGCATTCATGATTGATTGATAGATTGTTTAGAATGCATGCTAAATTGATTTGTTAGTTTAATCTAAAGCTAGTGAAAGTTAGGGGATAAGTAATCGTTTCTTGACTCTTTACATAAGTAGCAAACACACGAGACCTTGCGGAGGGATTCCGTGGAGCAATTGTGTGTAGAAACAACGCTAGAAAGTGAACCAAGCGAATCGAGTTTAACTACTAGTACTAAACCTAAATTCATAAATCTTAATGCATTCAAGGAATTACATCTTGTAAGCGAACCTCGGGGTGGTTCTTTTGAATAGAATCGATAACTAAGCGGACTGTTACTCGGTGAAATTAGGGATTTTGGGGCTAGCTAAGCGTGCATCTATCCTACGGTTGGTGATAATTTGTGACTAATAACAAGTAGAAAAGAACATAACTTGATTCATTGTTTTGCAACGAAGAAGGATTCCTTGATCTTGTCTCTCTTATTGTTTTCAACTTTATCTTTTAATTGCTTTGTTTATTTTCTTTTGCTTTTTTACACCCCCTTTCGTGACAATTTTTACAACTAGAATCTCTTGCTCCTCGTGGGATCGACCTTGACTACCCTATATTACTTGTTAATTAGGTAGTAAAGTATTAATTAATTTGATTGCACCTACGACACGCATCACCAAGTGGATTCTGAGAATGCGCACGAGTCAATGGAAAGATCACGCGATCATATTGATGATTAATTTCATATACACTAGCTTAAGGAAATAGAGCAAGATGAGATTGAACCAAGCTCTTTGTTTCTTAATGTCAACGAAGAGCATATTAGGCCTATATAATCCAGGTAGAACTTGGTTCTTTGACAAATATACAGGTATTTGGTGTGGTAGTGCCAAGTGTAAAGCCTATTGGACATACATGATTTATTTGTCACAAAGCATAATTAGAAGAAAGCAGTCTTAAAATATAAAGACTCTCCTTGTGGCGCGAGGTTTCTCACAAAGCCATGGAATTGTTCTCTTGTAATGAACGTTATAGTGTTCTGCTATTTAGTTATCTTGGTAATTTCAAAAGGACTTGAAATGCAGCATATGTATGTGGTTGTTACGTATCTCTAAAAGAATCAAGAGATAGCAGATATTTACAAAAGTAATTGGTAGCCTTTTGTTGCCCAAATCAAGTGACTCTAAACCACGAGTGCGTTTACAGTTAGATAGAACGCTCACTAATAGATTGAAGCAATCAGGTGGATGTGGTATACTCGTCGAAATGGCTATTTGATTTGGAGGATAGACAAGTAAATTATTTTTCCTTGCGTGTGTTTGTACCCCTAATATCCTACACCAAAAATGGGCTAACTTAGGCCTACAAAGCTCCTCATATTAACTAAGTATGGTTCATTGGGCCTAATGTGCTTCCCTTGTTAGCCAAGTATGGCTAACTAGGCCTTGCAGACACTCCATGTACAAGCCCATGAGCAAGAACCCTAGGGTGTGAAGGTTTAAAATCAGCCATGATGACATCAACGAGTGACAGAATATGTGACATCAGCATACCACGACAGCAAAACAGGGTGCCACGTCAGCATCGCCTGCCACGTCATCACGCCACGTCTTCCGCCAATCGGCCGATATGCTGACGTGTCAATCGCCACATCAACAAAATGTTCACTAGGAAAATGCCACGTCGGCGAAGGTGCCACATCAGTAGTGTCGGCCAACCAGTTCATGCCATGTCAGCATCGTAAATCCTTATCATCGTAGTACGCCGGAATTAATCTACGTCGGCATATTCCTAACTGCGTTGGCATATTCCTATCGGCGTCGGATATTCCTAATCTGGCGTCAGATATTCTTTTCATGACGACAGCATGACATCATTGTCACCGGCCCTATCATATTCTCCGGCAGAGGTGGACGGCGGCGGCCATGCCCGACGGCCTTTACCGCCGCTGATGATCCAAAAGTAGAAAGCACGATGCAGCTTATTTTCGTAGTCCCGATCCAGTGTAGCACGATGCAATTTAATTCTGTAGCCCTCGGATCATTCCTCCCCATTCTGTTTGCCTAACGGATTTTTACGCCCCACTGTGGGCTTAGGTGAATTATTCCTCTTGGGCTTGGCATGTACACTTATTTTGGGCTAACGCTTTGCACCCTCTTGGTTATTAAATAATTCCATAACCCTAATAAAAGCTTCTAGAGTATTCCAAAAGGCATGCAGGGCAAGTAAATTCAATTTATGACAGGGAGTCATGCAGGGAATTTATCACAGAGGCATGCACGGGAATTATGGTTGCGGAGGCATGCATGGAGAATAAAAGCAATTTATGCCAGGAGGCATGCAGGGCATGTGAAGACGTTTCACTTGAGAAAAACGGAAATTCGCACCATATAAATACTCGGATTCAGAACCCAAAATGGTATGCAATCTTCCCCACTTCAATATTCTTGTGAAAAACGTAAGCTAACTTATGCATCAGAGGGTTTTTTGTAGGTACCCCCCTACACTTTTCTATTGGAGATTAAAGCAGCGGATCGATCTTCAACAAAATCATCATCAAATTCGTGTTTGGGGTAGAAGTAATTTTACCATACAAACATTAGCGCCGACTGAGTTTTCGAGAAAATATAATCGTGTTTTACCAAATTGAGTTATGGAAGTAATCAGATAGACTGCACGAAGGGACGATTCTGACAGCGATTCCCAACAACACAGGAGAGACGAAGCTGAAAGGCATGAAATTGAGGTTCAGTCTGCACCCGCAGTACCCACTGGAAACAGACCGAGTCGGGATCGAGTTCGTGACAGAACCTCAGACTGTGGTCTAGATCGGGATCGTGTTCGTGACAGAACCCCAAATCGTGGTCGAGATCGAGATAGTGTTCATGACAGAACCCCAGTCCGAACAACCGGAGAAGCGAAAAACAACAAATGATCGAAGATGAAGGAATGGATGTGGACTCCATATCTGACGGAGAAAACCCAAGAGTTCGACCAGACAGAGGGCGTGTATTCGGCAGCCCATCAAGGAGGAATGACGATCGACAGGACCTGCGAGACGGACGAACTGCAACTCCTAGTACAGAGAAAGAATTGCTACTCAATCAACGGAATGAGTTGGAGAAGGAGATCGCTCTCCTGAGATTAGATCGTGAAAAATAGTCTCGATCTAGGCTTGCTAATCTGAACAACCAGAGGGGTAGGTCTGTATGGCAGCGCCTTGGAAGTCGAGTTATCCCGTTAGCTGCAGATCGAAACAGAAGTGATCGATCTTGATCGGCCAGAGAAAAATCTGTTGGTCACTGGAGATCTACCTAAACGAAGGCATGTACGACCCCGGCGAGCAGGGACCCGGTCAGCTGCAACTCAACAGAGTGCGACCAGAACTTCCACCGGTTCAAAACGTCTCAGGAATGATGAATATGAGGTTCGAGATCGACACGATTAGAGAGAATTTTCACACGATTACTATGCTCGTTCGAAGCAAGGAAGAAATGAACGAAACTTGTAAGGACCCTCAAGCTCGTCAACGATATTTGACTGGTTTAGCGATGATCAAGATATGATTAAGCCGATAATAACTCGATTAGTTTAAGATGAACGTTAATTAATAAGAATTAATCTAACAACGAGCATAGAACTCGAAAAGTTACGGGGAATGGACTACTCGAACGTGTCAGCTGAATACCGGACATATAAGAATTTATCTGATTAGTAAGAAGGGCAAATTACCCGAACCGACCTGGCTGCCCTTATCATTTTGTTCGGGTGCCTTTAACAATTATTTTGGCCTTATCCCATCGAACCGTGAGGATAAACTTACTCTCTTTCTTATTCTTCTTCTTTCTTCTTCTTCTCTTCTCTTTTTCTTCTTCTGCTTCTCTCCTCCGGCGATTCTGAGAATCGATTTGAGAGAAACGATTGATGATGTTGTTTAGTTGATGAAGGTGATGATGCTTTGGTTAATTAAGAAGGAGCAGAGTTAGGGGTTTCTGTTTTTGGTGCTGTAACAGAGAGAATCAATTTAAGGGTTTCAGAGTTGTTTGAGAAGTTGTATGAAATGAAGAAGTGTTATTGAAGGATAAAGAAGAACTTGGTTGGTGTTTAGTTGGAGATTTGAAGTTGATTCGGTGGAGAATCATAAAGAGTTTTGAATTAGGGTTTCTCTGTGAATTGATGAAGTTTTGATTTGAGGCTTTAAAGGGGAGATTCGACATGGGTTTTCATCAGGTATGAAGTAGTAACGTTTGCATGGGTTTAATTCTGATTTCAGTTCCTCATGTTCTTCCAAATTAGATTTAGGGTTTCTGAATTTATTGGAAATTAGAGTGGAGTTGTTTAAGGATGATTAGAGATGTGCTTGTTGTGAACTAGTTAAGTTGGGAATTGGGTATATATAGAGTTAAGAGAATGGATTGCACATGCTGGGATTGTATATGGTGTTGTTGAACTGGTGGAGGTGCAGAGTTATTATGAACTGGAGGATAAGTATAAGTGGAGAAGAGAATGTTGTTTGATCTGTGACAGGTGAAATATTAGTGGTAATGTTTGTGTAATGGAGTTGGTGGTGTTGGAATGAACTGGTGGTGGTGGTTATGTAGTTATTGGTGATACTTAGGGGATTGTGGTGTTGTTACACATGTTGTGGTTGCAATGAATAGTAGGCCTGAAGGTGGTATTGTTGCGTAGTCAGTTTGAGTTGCAAGTAATTATTGGAGAAAAATGGGAATTGGCCATGATGAACTGTGGAAGGGTTAGATGGTGATGTGTTGAGTCGAATCAGTCTAAAGAAGGGGTCTATTTCAATTAGTGGAGAGAGTCTTTTTGAGGTAATTTACTTCTTAATATCTCAGTAAAGATTTTTGATTTCATTTAATGAATTATGAGTTATGGGTTGATGAAATATAATAAAATGAGATTAAGATAATTATACAACGGAACTGTAATTGTGGATATGAAGATGTTGTTGAATTGTGAACAACAGCTGCAGGGAATGGTTGAGTTCTTTGTAGTGGTATGTGTGTGGCATGAGCTGTGGTTGTAGTTTAGGTCAAGATATAGGGAACTGATGATGTTGAGATGCAACTACAGGTGGTGGTGGTTTTTGAGTTGCAAGGCTTTGTATTGGAGTTGTAATTGTGGTTAATGGATTGAGTGATCTCAACTGAAGTTGCAGGTAGTTTATGAATTAAACAGAAGAAGAAGATTTGTGTCCGAGTTTCTTCTATAATGTAGATTGAAGTTGCATTGGTGGTAGCGATGTTGGAAATGGTATTATTGAGCCGAGTTAAGCTGTTATAGTGATGGAATGGTACTAATGAAGTAAGTTGTTGTATGTTGTTGCAATGCCTAGGTAGTATTATAATGGGTTGTTAGTGTTGAAATTGTAATGTTGGTGGTGAATTTGACTGACTGGTGAAGCTGCGGATTGTTAGTGTTGAACTAAGTTGAAGGGGTAATGGAGTTGGTATCTCAAAGGAGTTTGAGAATAAGGGTTGGTTGCATCTTCTGAGAATTGAATGTGCAGATGAGGAGTGTGGCAGAGATGTCTACACTGTAAATGGAACTGAAGTTGTTGAGTGTGGCTGAGAAGATAGCGCCAGTGGATTAGTGAAGGAAGATGTAATTGTAAAGCTAGGTTTGCGATTGTAATGCTAGGAGTTAGTACAAATTTGGATTGCAAATGATTTACGAAGTGGAGCTTGCCTTGTATGTAAATGAAGTTGTCGGTAGTGGTGAATGTATGGTTGTAGTGGCGACGTCGATGAGGGCTTGCATCCGATATTGCGAGTAATTTTAATTTGTATTGTAAATGAAGTTTGAAGTTTATTAAGAATGAATCAATTGATGCAATGTTTAGAATGAAGTTGAACTGGAGTTAGAATTACATTTGTATAAGAACATTTGGTCAGTCGACCGTCTTATTGATCGACTCGGATCTGTTCTTGTATGACTCAAGAGGTGACTGAGTTGAATCTTGTTGACTCACCGAGTTCCGGTCCTGACCTGAGTTAACCCGTTTGACTGATTCCAGTTTGACTCGTTGACCAGTTGACTTAACTTGGAATAGATGTTGACTGTCAGTTGACCCTTTTGACTGTTAGTGGGATGGATTGATGGACTAGGGATTATAACCATTAGTTAAACTTGTATGAGCCATGTGCGAGCCTTTTGGCTAAACTCTTAGAGTTCTTGTGTGATTAACAATTAGTCTTTATTAACAACGATCGATTAAAGGATGAACCAGTGGATCGTGGATCTCCAGGTAGGCGTGGCTTGTCATCAAAAGAGGTGGGAATTTATGTTTAACTCTTTTGTGATTATTGTTGTTTTCTTTTACCAAAAATTATGTTTAACAAATTCATGCATTGTCTGATTGTACTTTCCCTGCATTGTTTAACTTTATATTCTGAAAGTTTTGTTATCTCTTTTAATCTTTCCATTGATTGGAAAGGAATTTCAATTCTCTGTTTGTTTTCATGAATTGTTTGGGGAATGAGATATCCATCTGTGGTATATAGGATACTCCTCCTTCATTTATATCTATATTACTTTTATTGCAATAACTAGGTGGCCGGACGAGTTCACCATATAGCTATCTAGGTGCGGGAAGAGTCACCATTATTAGTAAATTATTTGGAAGGAGTTAGATCCGTACCTGTGTGAAATTGGTTGCGTTTAGTGTGTAGGGAAAACATGAATTGTTTTCAAATTATTTCCAATGATTACACGAAAGTTAAATGTTATTCCCTCACAGCACCCCTTTTAGGGATGATGTGCTCACCCATTCCCACTTCGCCAGAGAGAGATCGAGTTGCGCAATGGAAGCTGCGAGGAGTTGAGTCTGTTAATTGGTTAACTTATGTTATGTTTTCTATGTTGTACATTCTATTTGTAAACTAAATGACTATTGTTTATGTATCATTGGAGAGGAGCGTTTGTATATATATATTTCAAGTGGGGCTAGTTTTGGGTTAAGTTATGTAGCAGATTTCTTAATTGAATGCTTAAGTATATGATTTAGATTCTTAGTGCCTCTGTATTTAGTTAATCTCTTGGATTAGTCAGCTGCTAGCTTTGGGGGCGCTAAAAAACCCCACTGGCCCCCGAAGGAAAAAAATGAGATCTACATCTCATATTCCAGAGGATCAAGATTATGAGCAGGAAAACAGTTCCTCAGATGGCGATGTGGGCGCAATAACAGAAGCTCGCCTTTGCAAGATGATCGAGAAAGTAAAGTCGAAAAAGCAGTCCAGAGAAGAAAATATAGACCGGTTTCATCGATCTGCAGGAGCCCCTTTCAAGCTGAATATCAGAGAATTCCGACCGCCAATGAATTTTCAAGTTCCAAAACTTCCAGAGTTCGACGAGAAAATAGGTGATCCGAGATCAAAGATGTTTTACACTAGAAACTGCCATGACTCTGGCGGCACAAAGGATGAATTGATGTGCAAAATTTTTCCATAGTCACTGGCTGGAGGAGCAATAAAATGGTTCAATAAACTCCATGCATAGTCGATCGGTACTTACCATGAATTGGTTGGAGAATTCTGTTCCCACTACAAGTACAACAGACGTGATCGGAAGGGATGCCACGATTGTTCCTTCTAGAAATTCGGAAGGAGGAAAGCATCAGACAGTTTACTCGACGCTTCAAGCAAGAGTTAGCAGATGTAGATGGTGCCAACGACCAAACCTTCATCGAAGCTTACAAGCGGCGCACAAGTCGATCAAAGAGGTATGTACGGTTCCTTGGTCAAGAGACCACCAAAGACTCTGGAAGGACTGTATGATCGAGTGGAAGAATATGCTTGAGTGGAGGATGATTCCAAATCTCGAGAGACGAGATATGTTCACAGATCAACCAATCATCCAAATGATGGGAGGAAAGACAAGTCGAAGAACCGTTCGAGCGGCCAACACAATGATCGAGGTGAAGTCCGAGAGAAGAACCAAGGTGAACGAATATAATCTGGATTCCAGAAATATCATGATATGAAGTCGACATCGTTGAATATACAAATTGCGAGTTGTATGAGAAAATCAAGAAAGATTTGAGCCCCCCTCGTCCTTTTCCAGCGAGATACACGTGATAAATGTGATAAGAGCAAATACCGCAAGTTCCATAATGACCATGGTCACAAGACCGAGAATTTCCGCGCTTACAGATCGAGGTCCACGAATGATGGACGCTGGAAAACTACACGAGTACGTTAAAAGGATTTTGGGAAAGGTCATGGGACAGTTTTGGCACAACACATGTGATTAACGCACATGTGATTAATGTCAGTCACTCCTGGATCCATTCAATGACCAGGAGGTCATCGGAGATGAGACCAGGAGAAAGCTTAGGAAGTTAAAAGAATGGTACTTGAAAAATCACATCGATTTTGTCAGTGGCAATGGAGCAGAAATTCGGGAGCTTGGGTGCACAAAGATCGAGTTCTCTGCAGAAGACTTGATAGGTGTATATGCTCCACACAATGATGATATTGTTATAACCGCTTGATTGGCATGTTTCGTGTACACCGGATTCTAGTGGATACTGAAGCTCGGTGAGCGTCTTTGTTTTCAGAGCTTATTCCTCTATGAATTTCCCACACGACTTGATCAAGGAGGATGAAAATCCAATTATTGGTTTTAGCGGCGAAGTTACAAAGGCGATTGGAAAAGTAAAGATACCTATAACAGTGGCTGACAAGTCCGTTTTGGGCACTTTCTTGTTGCTGGACTGCCGAGTACCATACAATGCAATCATTGGACGAGACTGGCTGCATGAGATCGGTGCAGTCACATCCTCATATCATCAATGCCTCAAGTTTATTACCCCTGAAGGAGTCGTGAAAGTTAGAAGCGACCAGATGGCCGCCCACAAGTGTCACGAGAGTGCAATGAACGAGTACAAGAAGTCAGAAGTTAGCGGGAGCCAGATCATGCGAGTCGAGCATAAATAGTAATTACAGAATCCTATCCCTCTAGAATCATATATGGGAGAGGACGCAGCTGAACCCCCAACAGTTAAGAAACTGATCGAGGTCCAGATTAGAGATGAGGAGCACAAAACAACGTTCGTAGGGGCAGATCTTCCTACACATGAACGTGATGGTTTGATTACATTGCTAAGGGAAAACGCCGACGTTTTCGCATGGAGTTTCGCTGAGATTCCTGGGATAGATCCGAATGTAGCCTTCCACAGGATAAATATCGATGAGAAGTTCCATCCAGTTCGTCAGAAAATCAGGAATATGGCGAAGCAAAAAAGATGGAGTTACTGCAGAAGTCGAAAAGCTGTTGGAAGTAGGCTTTATTCGGCCAGTGCAATATTCTCGCTGGTTGTCAAATGTCGTACCCGTTCCAAAGAAGAATGGTAAAATTAGTGTTTGTATTGATTTTACTGATTTGAATAAAGCATGTCCGAGTGATCCATACCCGCTGCCACGGATAAGAGATTTGGTGGACGCAACCTCGGGGTATGGGAGACTGTCATTCATGGACGGTTTTTCAGGGTATAACCAAATATCTTTGTTCGAGGAAGATCAAGAGCATACTGCGTTCGTGACTGACATAGGAGTTTATTGCTAAACTGTAATTCCGTTCGGGCTAAAGAACGCAGGGGCAACCTACCAGCATTTGGTAGACCATATGTTCAAGGATCTGATTGGGAAGTCGATGGAAGTGTATATCGACTATATGGTGGTAAAATCTTAACAAAAAGAGTAGCATTTTCTTGATCTGCAGAAGACGTTCGATATCTTGAGGCAATATCGTATGAAGCTCAGTCCAGCAAAGTGTTTATTCGAGATATCGTCGAGAAAGTTCCTTGGATACTTGATGACAGGCGAATCCGGAGCAAATCAGAGCCATCAGAGAGATGCCACCCCCAAGAATGAAGAAGGAGGTCCAGACTCTAGAGGGACGATTAGCAGCTTTAAATCGTTTCATTTCACGCTCTTCGGATCGATTCAAACCATTCTTTGATGTGTTGAAAAAAGCAGTGAATTTTGGTTGGACGGATGAGTGCGAAAAAGCTTTCGATGAGATCAAACAATATTTGTCAACTCCTCCAATTTTGGGTGAGTCCAAAAACTGGACAACCTATCGGAGTTTATTTTGCTGCAACAGAGAACGCGGTAAGTGCAGTGCTGTTTGTTACGATTCCACATGAAAAGCATGTTTACTTCATCAGTAAATATCTGACGGGGGCGGAAACACAGTACAAGAAAATTGAGAAAATAGCGCTTGCACTGTTCCATGCATCTCGTCGCCTCAAGCCTTATTTCCAAGGGATGCAGATCGTAGTCTACTCGGAATACCCGCTGAAGAGAATCCTGGAACGTACTGATGATTCCAGCCGACTAGCCATATGGTCAAATTTTCTGGGGGCGTATGAAATCAAATACGTAAGGGACACGCCCTGGCAGCACTGCTAGCAGATTTTCCCGTGGATGATATAGAAACGGTCGCTGGAGAAGAAGAGGAGTTGTTCAAACCCATAGAGTCAGCCGATGATCATACTGGGGGCGAGTCAGCCGTGGAGGTCGATACACCTGAACCATTATGGACTGTGTTTACTGATGGGTCATCAAATGTTGGTGGAGCTAGAGTTGGATGTGTCATTCTTACTCCCGAAGGTTCGAGGATCGAGAAAGCGACCATATTGGGTTTTCAAGCATCTAACAATGAAGCTGAATATGAAGCAGCAATTATCGATATAAAGGCTGTCAAACAGTTAGATGCGAAGAACGTGAAACTGGTAACTGATTTCATGCTAGTAGTTAACTAGTTTCTGGGGACCTATAGAGCCAAGGAAGAAAGGATGGCCTTATATTTGGATCGTATGAAAGAGATGGCAAATGATTTCGACCAATTCTCTATTGGGCAGACAACACATTTGGAAAACAGTACACTTGATGCTTTAACATATATTTCTTCCAAAGCCGAAACCGATACCACCCGTTTCGTTGTAGTGGATTTCAAGAGTTACCTAGCATATCCGACAAACCACTTTGTTCTCGCTCTCGAACACGCTAGTGGGGGCGAGAGGGAAACTACATCAAAGACACGGGAGATACCGAGAACGTTGACATCAATATGGATGTTGACGATCCGGTGATAGATGATTCGGGAAATCCCGTGAAAACGCTTGATCAAGCATCAACCTTATATCCTGTATTTGACAAATCAAAAACTCCCAGGAAGATGAGAAACTCGCTTCAAAGGTGAAAAAGAATGCATGGAGATATTTAATGATCGAGGGGCTATTATACCGCAAACACCGTAGCTTTGGAGACATTTTTGCGATGCGTATCGCCCGAGGAAGGACAATGATATTGAAGTAGGCTCACGAAGGAATATGTGGCAGCCATTACGGAGGACGCAGTCTTGCACACAGGATACTTACCTAGGGGTATTTCTGGCCATATATGCAGAAAGATGCTAAAGAGTATGCGCAAAAATGCGTACCATGCCAAGAGCACGCCCCAGTTCCTAAAAGACCCGCCAATGAATTGCATCCAGTTTTTAGTCCCTGGCCATTCTCAATATGGGGACTAGACATCGTCGGACCACTTCCCAAAGCTCCCCGGAGGCATTACATTTGTACTAGTCAGCTCTGCGATTATTTCACCAAATGGGTCGAAGCAGTGGGCACTGCAACATGTTACCATACATGATGTGAAAAGGTTCATATGGGGAGAATATCGTCTGCAGATTTAGAATCCCAGATTTATAGTATCGAGACAATGGGGAAGCTTGATTCGATTCTGGGGTGATCAAAGACTTCAAGAAGAACACGAATATTCGCCACAATTTCTCATCTCCTTACTATGCTCGAGCAACGGCAAAGTGACGACCAATCGCGTTATTATGGACAATCTCAAGAAAAATTTGACAAGGAAAAGGGAAAATGGACAGAAGAATTCCTTGGAGTCTTATGGTCCTATCGAACGACCCCAAAAAGATCCACTGGATTTTCACCATTTACATTGGCTTATGGGACAGAAGCAGTCATACCCACCGAGGTACATCTCAAGACTACCAAAACTCGTGTTGTCAAATTTGAAAAAATGACAGCATGCTTTGGATAAAGAGTTCTTTAGAAGAAAAATAATAAACATCCTTACGAAAAGTTGGTTCGATACCAATGGCAATCAAGCTGAGCTATGATCGCAAAGTCAGAGAACGATCATTCAAGCCAGTGAATATGTATTGAAGAAAACCCGAGCATCCACAATGGAACCAAACTACGAAAAGCTCGGAGCAAACTGGGAAGGTCCATACATAGTGGACAGGACAGCATCTCGTGGCTCCTACTACCTAAGGAACCTCGATGGTACTCAATATTCAAAACCATGGAAGCCATGGAATTCGTTCCACTTGAAGAAGTTTTATCATTAGGAGTAGTTTCAAATCCTGCTGTGTTGCACTCTTTTTCCTTTATGATGGTTTTATCCCACTGGGTTTTCCACGCAAAGGTTTTAACGAGGCAGCTGTTGTCGGGCAGTAGGTACTTATCTTGTTATTTCTATTCAGAAATTTAATTCAACATTATTTTGGTATTTCACACTTTATCAAAATTGTTTGTGTTTAATCATAAGCTACTGCGGACGTTCGAATCCACAATCAGTATTAAATGGCAAAATAGTACAGTTCAAGCCTACGTCAAACATCTCGACATCCTCGCAGAATAGGATGAATGCACAGTTCAAGGATTTTTACCCTATTCCAATTGTATCCCCATCGTTCGGGACATTAAAAAATGTGGCGAACATTTTCACCTGTCCAGGCATGTGAAAATGTACACATCTCAACTCTGCGCGCATCTTGAATAGTAGGATTGCCCCCCTGCGCGAATTCAAGATAGCAGAAAAACTCAACTTTTCATTCCATGCGCGAGCAAAATGCAGCAGGGAAGTGCACCCTTGCGCGAGCATTGAGCAGCATGATACATAACAAAGTGGGGGGCGAGTTATATGTCACCTCAACCATTTGGGGTGAGATATATAACATTCAGCGCATTCATTACATTCTTGGGGCGGCGAGTTGCATAACACTCCGAACAAGCGCTTGTGGGCGAGTTATGCAACACTCAGGCATTGCAATATTTAATAGAATTGGGGAACTCCGAACTTCTAACCCATAAATAGTTATGGATTAAGAGGGGGCGATGTTTGTACCCTAAATATCCTACACCAAAAATGGGCTAACTTAGCCTACATAGTTCCTCATATTGGCTAGGAATGGTTCATTGGGCCTAATGTGCTTCCCATCAACAGCAAAGTATGGCTAACTAGGCCTTGCGGACACTCCATGTACAAGCCCATGAGCAAGAACCCTAGGGTGTGAAGGTTTAAAATCAGCCATGATGACATCAGCGAATGACAGAATATGTGACATCGGCATACCACGTCATCACCGCCTGCCACGTCATCACGCCACGTCTTCTGCCACGTCAGCAAAATGTTCACCGGGAAAATGTCACGTTAGCAGAAGGTGCCACGTCAGCAATGTCGTCCAACCAGTTCATGCCACGTCAGTATCGTAAATCCGGCCAGTACGATCGGCCAAAGAATTAACGGGCGTCGGATATTCCTAACTTGGCGTTGGCATATTCTAACGGGCGTCAGCATATTCCTAACCGCGTTGGCATATTCCTAACGGCGTCAGCATCTAATTAACGGCGTCGGTATATTCCTTTCGTGACGACAGCATGACGTCATTGTCATTGGCCCTGTCATCTTCTCCGACAGTGGTGGACGGCGGCGGCTATGCCCGGTGGCCTTACTGGCCGCCACTGATCCAATATAGCACGATACAGCTTATTTTCGTAGTCCCGATCCAGTGTAGCACGATGCAGCTTATTTTCGTAGTCCCGATCCAGTGTAGCACGATGCAGTTTAATTCCGTAGCCGTCGGATCATTCCGCCCCATTCTGTTTGCCTAACGGATTTCTATGCCCCACTGTGGGCTTGGGTGAATTATTCCTCTTGGGCTTGGCATGTACACTTATTTTGGGCTAACCCTTTGCACCCTCTTGGTTATTAAATAATTCCATAACCCTAATAAAAGCTTCTAGAGTATTCCAAAAGGCATGCAGGGCAAGTAAATTCAATTTATGCGAGGGAGTCATGCAGGGAATTTATCACAGAGGCATGCATGGGAATTATGATTGAGGAGGCATGCAGGGAGAATAAAAGCAATTTATGCCAGGAGGCATGCATGGCATGTGAAGACGTTTCACTTGAGCAAAACGGAAATTCGCACCATATAAATATTGGGCTTCAGAACCCCAAATGGTATGCAATCTTCCCCACTTCAATATTCCTGTGAAAAACCTAAGCTAACTTAAGCATCGGAGGGTTTTTTGCAGGTACCCCCCATACACTTTTCTATTGGAGATTAAAGCAGCGGACCGATCTTCAACAAAATCATCATCAAATTCGTGTTTGGGGTAGAAGTAATTTTACCTTACAAACAGCGTGTTCACAATAAATTTCCTGATTTGGAATTGTAGCTATCTCTGTCGATGGTACAGACATGATGGGTACTCTTGATGTAATAAGAGACCTTAAAAGCTATTTGAAATCCGAATTTGAGATGAAAAAAAGTATGGAGAAAGCTCGATCGAATACTGAGCTTGTGGTATATTATTCCACCATATGTTTAAAGTTGTCAGGCAATTTAACAAAGGCATGCATCCTGATAGCACTCCCATGATTAGTCGAGGTTCAAATGTAAGTAAATGAACATTTCGTCTAAAGGAAGATGACGAAGACGTATTTCCCATATCTAAGTACAATAGACGCATTGTTGTACTTAGTATAATAATGTACTCGATTAAATTTTACATCCTCAGGGAACTTGTTAGCTAGATATAGCTCAGTGCCAATGCGACGTTATCGGAATGGTATAGTGAATGTAATCATGTACTTAAAACTAACCATTAACATAAATTTATTTTATCCCTGCAAAGACATAAAAAGGAACACTAAAGAAAGTGCAATCCAAAAGTTGTTGATTATGAAGGAACAATAATCTCTTCTCCAACGAAAGTAATAAGGGGGAGATATGAGTCATCACCTATATTCAGTTTTGAAAAGAACATGACTAAAGGAACTGTCTAGAACAACTCTGAAAGTAATCAGGGGTGTAGTTGCAGGAAATCCTACACTACACCCCTCACTAGAATTTACACAATTAAGTCATTTTAAGATGAATGATTATGATTTCTATTGATTGAATACTTGAATCTTTACAATATGAAATAGAAATGAGTTAAAGAATTACAATCACTCTAAAACTTTCTCTCTCCTCAAGACTTGCTTAACAATTCAAAAAGAACCCCCTCACAACAGATTTACTCAACCCTTTATATAGGGTAGTACACAGTGGATGACAAATAAGTCAGTCCTTTATTTTTGGGAATGTCTTGCGAAATATCGCAAGTGTACATATACAATTCTCGCGACACTCCTAAATCTCGCTGAGTCTTCACATTATTCTCATGTTCTAGCTGTCGTCATTCATTGCGTCATTTATTTTACTTCTCTCGCGACTCCCTCGCAATATTGTTATTTATTAATCTCGCGAGGTATTGATGTCGCGATATTCGATCCTACATCTTGCCTCTTCTCATGTCTTCTCTGCGAAGGAGAGAATGTCATGAGAACCAATATTTTAAAATGCCGCAATTGCTCATCTTTATCTCGCAATTGTTCATCTTTATCTCTGTTTCACTCCCGTACGGAATTTATTACAGATGTTTCTTCTTCCACTCTTTTCTTGACACGTCTCTTTCAACCGTTTATTCTTGACCATTCACGTCCCATCTCGCATTAAATGCATTTGTTTTCTTGAGGATTCTTCCCCTCTATATATAGTTTTCTCACCCTTCTCTTCTTCTCTTTTATTTTCCCTCTCGCAACTTCTTTTCCTCCGCAACTGCGTTTCACAGAAATCTTCCTTCTTTCTTTCTCTTGATCTTCAATTTTCTAATCATTCCCATACTCTAAAAATGGCTTCACTTGGTCGTACATATAAACCCCTTTTTAATGAAACTCAAAAGAATTTGCAAGAGAAGGGCTTCATCCTATCAACCATTCCTGATCAAGAATCTTCATCTATACTTTCGCAAAGTTGTTTTCTCGATCATCAATGTAATGATCGAAGATCATAATCTCGCTAGGTCAAATCCTCGCAGGCCTTCCCATTCCTCTCTACAATCCCGAGATACCTTTATTCTATGAAATTCTTGCTCATGAGAAATTCTCGCGAGCTATTTATCAACTAAGTGGTGATTGCATCCGTCTAATGCTTGAATTCGCCAATCGTGGCGTTGGTAAGGGATCTTTATATCCTGATGATGTCAAAGATCCTAGATTCGCGGGTTTAGAAATAGTCGCTGAGAAATATACTGTAGAAAACTTTTTTGAAAATTATGAAGTAATAAATATGAGAAATGATAAATCTCGTTGGGGTGCTCGATTGAAGAGAAAAGATAATATTTCCAGTGATAAGCTGCTTATGCAAGATATTGACTGGCACTCGGGCAAAAATAATGTTCCTCGGTACTCCAAGGATGAGAAGTGGTGGGTTGTTCCTCTATTTTTGAGTGGACCTTATATTGCAGGTTCTCATACACTCCCTGCGCATCTCGCAAACTATCATCCTTGGGAATTTAAGTGGCCCGAGAAGGCAAAAGAGGTATACTTCCTATTTCATGTTTGCTTTATGATATTTCCTTCCTCTTATATTTACTAGACTTGCAAAATTTTCAGATTACCAAATTGAAAAAGAGTTATAGTAGACGTCCAAAGGCGAGTACTCGCGATACTCCGATCAATCACGATGAAGTAAGAAATACTTTCTTTTGTTATTTTTAACAATATTGTTGCCTCTGTTTCTTATCTTCATTCGTGTGCGAAGGTTGTTGAATAAATTGACATTCCCGAAGCCGCGAAGGTTAAGGGCAAGAATAAAATCACTCTTCGCAAGGATAAATCTTCCGCTCCATCTTCTAAAAACGGAAAATCCATCCCTCTTCTCGTTCTAGTTCCCAAACCAGCGAGAGTTCGACGAAGATGAAAATGAGGTTGGTACTTCCTCTGCGAAGGAGAATCATTCTGGCCGCTTCGCTATGGCGCAATTGTCTAGTGTCTTCTCCGATTCTATGCAAGGATTGGGGATGATCATTTATCTGCTACTTGCGAAGCTCTCGCTAAAATTTGCGATGCCCCCTTGTTAGAGGATAATGAATATTTTCAAGGAGTTTCCCGACAATGACTCCCAGACTCTTAAATGCACTCAATGCTTTGGTATGTTCATATTTCGTTATTTCTTTGCGATTTCGATTATAAACCTTATCTTAACAATTTCTTTACTTTCCTTATAGTCTGGGAGAGCTTCCTTTGTTGTTGCCTCAGACCTTGAGAAAAGACGCAACAATCTTGAAAAGAAAAATCTTCAACTTAAAGAGAAGATCAAAGAACTAGAAATTGAAGTTGCGACATCTCGCAAGAAGGATGAAATAATTCAACAATTGGGAGTTGAATCTTCTTCCCGAAAGACAAAATATCTACACTTCAAAGTGCTAATCAAAGAACTTTACGGTATAACACCCTCCTTTTTTCTCCATTTCTACTTTGCCATTTATTTTTCTTTGCCTCGACTTATCATTTTCGCAGACATTTATAATCTTTCCGACGAAGCCATCCTTCTCCATTCATTCCCTCGAACCTATGGATGATGATGCTCTTCTCGCTCATCTCAATGAATCTTTAAGTAGTTCTTCAAACAAGACTAATTCTCTCTCGTTAAGTGAACTTCGAACCAAATTTCATCTTCTAGAAATTAAACATAGATCTAGTTTAGTTTTAGCCAATCGATTTAAACGGTTATATCTTGACTCCCACGAGTAATAATATTCTAAGGAAGAAAATTAGCAGCCTCATAGATGATAAGGATCGCATTGCTAATCAAGGTGCACAAGCATTAGCAAAATTCCAAAAACCCTTCTTGAAGTCCAAATTGAACGAGATGAATCTCTTCGCCAAAATGCCATACTTAATGAGCGAGAAAATCAAATTCGTTCACTTCTTGTCATAAATAATGATGATGAATTCGCCTGGGCTGCGAAGGTTCTAGATAATGCCGAAATAACTTAGGTGTTAACGCGCCTTCATGCTAAGCATAATGCCTTGGTTAAAGATATGATTTCGACAGAGAAGGTTGTTTTACTATTCTTCATTATTTTTCCACTTCTTTTTATGAAATCATTATTAAACCGCTAACTCATTGTCATTTGTTCGCAGAATCTGAGAAGAGGTTTCAAACTAGAATCAAGGAACTTGAATCCGAGAAAGCGCAACTTGCAAAAGACTTCTCTCTTCAATGACAAATATTCTAAGATGAAGAAGCAACTACAAACTACAAGTGGCGAATTTCAATAATGATGATGTTCGTTTTAGCAACCAAACTATTGAACAGATTTGCAATGATCACAACATTCCTCTTTCTTCATATCCTTGTCTTCTCGATGAAATTCCTGATAATATGCCTTGCTCAGATGTCTCTGATAGTGATGTAAGCGAAGAAGAAGAATCGATAAAGAAGAATAAGTTGCTAGATTGTTCCATTTTCCTTTCTCTTCTTGTGATATTTGTATATTTATCCTTTTAACCTTCCATTTGTAATCTCTTATTGTAAATTTATCATATGAAAATAAATAACAAATTTTTATTCTAATCATTCCCATACTTGCCTCTCGTTATTTATTTTCACATGAGATAAATCAAGTCGATAATCTTTAAGTAATGATACTTCTTAATTTCGCAATCGCTATTGTTGATTCTTCACGTATAAATGAAGAAATATAATCGTACTCGCAAGTTTGTTTGCTTACTCGATTTCTTGTGTTATTTTATCATCATTTATGTTGAAATTCATCATTGCGACAAAATCGCAGGACGCCTTTACATTTTCATGTAATGACCCATTGATCTTGTCTTATCATTGTTTTTGTGTGGTCTTATTTTGCCTTCCTAGTTAAAGGTCTTATTTTGCCACCCTCATTTTGCATCAATATGACAGGTTAAATATTCTTGCGAACATAAAATCCCATGACATTGACGTCTTGCGACAAGATCGCAGGACGTCCTTACACTTTCATGTAATGACCCATTGATCTTGTCTTATCATTTCTTTAGTATTTTTGCCTCTCAGATATTTCATTTGCGACAATATGACAGGCCTAAATGTTCTTGCGAATATAAAGCCCCATGACATTGCCGTCTTGTGACACTTATCAGCTCCCTAATGGAGGGTGCCGCCCTTATCATCTCCCTGGTTGCCCCTTCAAGGAGGCGTACATCGCCATACAAGACTAGCTCCTCCCATCCGGCCTTAACAACAACCAGTTGTTTTCGCAGCCTCTTATCCCTTATACCTATAGGGTTTATGGTTACGAGACTGCACCCTAAGTGGAGTTTTCTTCGGCCGAGTGCAAGATGTGCCAAGACTTGCCAAGAATGGCCGAGACACTTCAAATGCCCTGCACTCTTGGCTCAACCGTGTACCTCGGCGCCTTGAGCATACACTCGACTCCTTGGAAGAGACCCTCGGGGTCCAACTGTGGTATAACCTTATATATATAGTTGGAAATCCAAGGTATCTCTCCCGGATAGGCTTTCATGGGCCCCAAATCTCCATGACTCAAGTTCCAGGAGCGGTGTAACCTTTTCCCGAGCCATGTCAAGAGATACCCCTTATATGACGCACTTTAGGTCTTACATTTGCCTCTCTTGCGAAATATCATTCGCGAACTAGGTGTACGCCATAAAGGTTCGTCCCATTCACTCACTCTTTCATTTTTGTTAATTCATTCAATCATTCATTTTTGGTTTTCTCTTGTTATTTGTTTGCGAAGCTATCGCACAATCTTGCATTGTTTATTCATTTTTGTTTTTCAATTCTTCAAGCACACTTTCATACATTCTGATGGCTTCTCGCGATGTCTTCTTCAGATTTTCTTCCTCTTTCTTCTTTATCATTGCTTTTGATTTATTATTCATTTCTTACACTTTTTGCTCCCTGCCGTCTCTCGCCTCTCGCACCATTCAAACCTCTTAATGATTCCTTTCCATCATGATTTTCCACTGTTTTCATGCACTTGCTTCGCAATGTATCTTCACCTCTTGTATCTATGGTATCCACCATCAACCTTTCTCTTCTTTGTTCATCTTTTATATTTTGCTTCCAAACCCTTTCTTTGCAGCTCTTTCCTCGCAACTCTCCACATCAATCTCATAGCATTTTTGTCCTTCCATCCAATCTCCTTTATAACTCCAACACCGCTAGGATGAGGAAACTTTATACACTGATGATAAGTCGACGCTACGCCCAGAATTTCGTGCAACCATGGCCTTCCGATCAATGCATTATAAGGGGACTCCACATCGACTACACGTAACAAAATTTCAGCTTGATAATCCTTGCAAGGGTATTCTCATATGAACTTCTCCTTTAGGCTTATTCGTTGTGCCATTGAAACCGTATATTTTGTATGTCGAAGGTATCAACTCTTCATCCTTCCCACCCATAGTCTTGTAAGTATGGTAAAAAGAATGTTTACCGAGCTCCCGTATCAATTAATATTCTATTGATCGCCCAGAATTTTCTCGCTTCATCATCTTCGCCATCTACAGTTTTGGATTAATTTCCAATTTTACAACCAATGGGTTATCATGCGCCTCTCGCTTCAGAATCTCTTCTTCGTAGAGGAAAGAAATAATTTGCATTTGCCATTCTTTTAATCTCATGATGTCCTTCGCGATGTTCATCACTTCTTTATCATCAAAGCATCCCTCGCAAAAACCCTACTGAGAACATTATCATGAAAATCTTCAATTGCTCTATATGAATGTATAATGGAGTTGCAAAACAAATTTTTGGCTTTTGTTCCAACTTCTATTACGAATGTTTCTTTCCCTTTGTCTTTGAATTTGTCTTGTGCATTTCTCAAGTGGTGGTAACGGTTGAACCTTCTCTTCACTTTTTAGAAAATGATTCACTTTCCTTGGTCAATCATTTGAGGATGATTCTTTTTATATTTCTGCAGTCATTTGTTAGGTGTCCATGAAAGCGGTGGTAAGAACAAAACTCGTGACTTCTATCACTTGGTGGTGGCTCATTCCCCATATTCCATGGTGCAGGTATGTTTTCCATCAAGAGTATAGCTTCCCATATTTTTTCCACGCTAGTATTTAATGGTGGCATTTTGATTTCTTCCCATACTACTCTGTGACTTCGCTGCCCTCCATGATAATTCCGCCTTCGACCTCCATAAGTTTCTTGCGGATGATCAAGCCTTTGAATTTTGTTATTGCCGCCACGGTTGTAATAGTTCTTTCTCTTTCATATTCTTCCCGATCACGACTTCCCATAGCTACTATCTTTGGCTGTCCATCATCTATTATCCTTTCTTGTTGCCCTTGCGAAGTGCTCGCTCATCGTATTTATCAATTTGGGTAATAAGCTTGCATTCGCAGATTTGGATTTGTATTCGCAATCGGGTATGATTCCATCTCATTTTGTCTTTCCTCTAGAGCAATATATTCCTCCCGAAGTTCTCGCAACTCAATCATTGTAATTGTATTCTTGACTCTAAAAATTTGAATATATAACAAATTGGTTGCAAACATAGCGTTTATGAATGATAGAATAAGATATCTTTCATCCACTGTCCATCCATTTCGCTACACATTGTCTTCCACCTCACAGCTTAAGTGTCTCAAACTTTCGCCAACTCTTTGTTTCAACCTCCCAAATACATCTTCAATTCCTGGTCGCGAGGAGTTGTTACTTATATATGCCCCTAAGAATATAGCTTGTAAATGATTGAATGACGTGATTGTGTTTCTTGGTAAACCCTCAAACCATTTCAGTGCTTCTCCTGTTAAACTTGATGCAAAATATTTGCATAATATGGCGTCATGATTTTCCCATTGCAGCATACATCTCACATACGCTTTGATGTGTTGTATTGCGCAAGTTGTTCCATCAAAAATGCTGGTTAATGCGGGTAAATTGCACTTTGGGGGTATTCCTCCTAACTGCACCTCTAGTGTAAAGGGGGTTTTCGCAGCTTCTTCGATGGCCTCATCCAATTGTCTTCTTCCTCCTCCCTTTTATTGTTCAACATTCCTCTCATTTCTACCAACTCTCTTAAGATTTGTTCGTTTACATCGTGATTCGAATTTATTGGTCTTTTTAGCTCGCCTCTCCTTCGCGTTCATGTCTACCTTGATTTTCTTGTTCAACATTTTCTTCTCTTCTTTCTCTCGCGACTTTCTCCTTCATCTCGTTCACGAATTCGCACACCATTGTATCTATCATTTTCTCTTCTTGGTTGTCTATCGCTTCTCCTTTGTATTCTTTCATATTCTTCATTGATATTTCCATTGTTGAGATTTTGCTCGCGCCTTCTTTCTCGATTGTCATGATTGTTTTGCCGAATTGCTTCCTCCACCTCGCTTCTTCCATTTCTACTCTTAATCTTTCCCTTTCGCAAGCTAGACGCGCTTGTTCAATATAATGCTTTTCGATGTCATCTTCAATCTCCTTTTGTTTCCTCTCCGTGTTTCTCTCCCATGCAAAGTATTCTTCTTCCTTCTTCCCGATTTTCTTCATCAATTGGACTATTCTCGCCGCCTATTTCCTTGATTTCCGTCATTTTGGACATTCTCGAAAATCTCGTGGACGTGGAATACACACCACTTCCCTTCTTTCGCAGATCCTTCACCGAGATTTGGCTCTCTTTCTAGATTTTCTTCATTAACATTTTCTACAGTAATATTCTCCTCATATCATCTCTAACCGATCCCGATCTTGACTCCGGTATTACTTCTCGACCTTCTATTCTCGCAACCTCATATTTTCCATTCTTAACTCATGGTTTTGCCTTGTTAAATTTGCACGTTCTTCCGCTTCTAATCGCCTTTCTTCATGTATTGTTTGCCTCAATGCTTCTAATGCTACGACTTCTTCATTTCTATGAGTTGTTTCTCCCATCTCTTCTCGATTTCTCTCCTCTTGTCCATTATTTATCAATTGTTGCACTTCTTCTCTTTCTTCCATAGAATCTGATCTCCATGTATGCACACTCACCCTATCATAATCTATTACTCTATTCGGTGCTGGTTGAATTGGTGGTTGAATTTGACCTTCTTCTCTATCTCTTGCGTTTATTCTTGATGGTTCACCTACTTTATTTCTCCTTTCTCCAGCTAATCTCCCGCTTCTTCTTACAATTGTTGGTTGTTCTGATGCATTCCTTCTTCTAGCCATTTATCAATTTTAGTAAGTTGTTGAAAATTATACGAAATTTCTTTCTTGTTACTCCTGATTCTTTCAATTCACAAGGTTGATCTCTACTCAATCCCTGTTTCTAGCGCCATTATGTAGTTGCGCAGGAAATCCTACACTACACCCCTCACTAGAATTTACACAATTAAGTCATTTTAAGATGAATGATTATGATTTCTATTGATTGAATACTTGAATCTTTACAATAAGAAATAGAAATGAGTTAAAGAATTACAATCACTCTAAAACTTTCTCTCTCCTCAAGACTTGCTTAACAATTCAAAAAGAACCCCCTACAACAGATTTACTCAACCCTTTATATAGGGTAGTACATAAAGTGGATGACAAATAAGTCATCCTTTATTTTCGGGAATGTCTTGCGAAATATCGCAAGTGTACATATACCAATTCTCGCGACACTCCTAAATCTTCGCTAGTCTTCACATTCTTCTCATGTTCGCCGCCGTCATTCATTGCGTCATTTATTTTACTTCCCCGCGACTTCCCTCGCAATATCGTTATTTATTAATCTCGCGAGGTATTGATGTCGCGATATTCTGATCCTACAAGGGGGAGATGCCGAAATCAGGGGGAGGATCCAAGGATATGATGTCGACATATTTTACTTCGAAATTGAAACTGTATTGTATTGTTTTTCCATTCGATCGAGAATAGTTTTTCCCAAAGGGTTTTTTTACTCGACAAGGTTTTTAACGAGAAAACACTAAAAACATCAAGTATGTTGAACGTTGAAGACATAAAGATCGTGTTGATATTACTGACAATATCTGAATCAAAGAAATGAACCGCGGTAGTATGTTAAGCACGTAACTTCCAGAATAAACAATAGGGTTTTATAAACATTCAAGTCACCAAATTAAAGTGTGATAAACTCTTTTTTGACCGCATTAGACTAATGAAAATTTTCTAACATCATGGGGAACATCTAAGGTGTGTTGATCTATTTTCCTTCACCGAGGTTGCTTTTTCCCATAAGGTTTTGTTACTCGGAAAGGTTTTTAATGAGACAACATATTTGAGTCCAACTATGTTCTAAGTTTTCTTAATATTGTACTCTTTTTCTTTAGTTCGTGTTTTGTCCCTCTCGGGTTTTCCCCGACGAAGTTTTAACGAGGCAATTAACTTAGACTCGTCAGTTTTTGAAGATCGGATTGCTTGTGATGAACTACATGTAAGGTACGAGACAACATGTGAAGTACTACACGTGAAGAGTTGTACCAAGGTTTTGTCCCACTGGGTTTTTCCTTGTCAAAGTTTAATGAGGCAATTGATTTCGGCACAAGTCATCATGGAGAGGACGAGATTTGAAGAACTAGATTCGAAGTACTATATGTGAAGCACTGCATATGAAGTTCTTTTGGACCGCACAAGTGTTGTAGGGCCTACGTCCCATAGACGTGCGGCCCAACTAGATACCTAGGATTTGAGAGGTTGGTGACTGGGTTAAATCTCTCCTCTTATTTATATACTCCATCCGTCCTTAAATAGATGACCTAGTTCAAGTTCGCACAATTTTTAAGGCAAGGATGAGAGGGGATTATTTTTAAGTATTTTTTTTATATTATACCCTTATGGATAATAGCTAGTGATATTTAGAAATGATTTATCTCTCAAACAATACCACTGATATTCGTAAACTTTGTACCATTGAAAAGCATTTTAAAACACCTATGTAACGAATATAAACATGGATATCAAATTATACATACTCCCTCCGTCCCAAATTAAATAATCTAGTTGTAGTTTCACAATTTTTAAGGCAAGGAGGAAATGGGAGTATATTTAAGTATTTTTTACAATTATACTCTTATGGATAATAACTAGTAAAACTTAGAACTGATTTATCATTTAAAATAAACCACGGTTTTTCGTAAACTTTATATCGTTGAAAAGCATTTTAAAAAACCTATGCAACGAATATAAACATGGCTATCTAATTATACAAATTTCTTATAGTAACAATATTCAATTAAAATGGTAGTTTTAGAAATACCCCTTGATTAGTGAGATAGCTCAACTATTTATGGGACAAAATTTAAAACTAACTAGCTCATCTAATTTGGGACGGAGGGAGTATTTCTTATACGAACAATAATCAATTAAAGTGGTAATTTTAAAATTTTATCCTTTTCTAATGATATATAGGTCATCTATTAGTGGGACAAAATTTAAAAATGAATAAGTTATCTATTTAGGGACAGAGGGAGTATATAGATAAATGTAAAACGAAAGTCCAAAAACGGAACTTTAAAGGGGTATATTGACTTTGAAACCTAATTTTGATATGTTTGACGATAATTTTCAAAGGCGGTGAATAAATACAACCCTCACTTGGGTTAAATACAATCCATATTCAACTTTTAAAATTTTGATGTATTTTACTTTAAAATAATTAAATATAATCCAAGTCACGTCAAATACTAATAGGGCTGCACAAGACCCGCCCACCATACCCAAACCCGTACGTACCCGCTAAAATCGTGGGTTTTTAGTCCATACCCGCCCGTTGTAGGTGCGGGGTTGGTTATGGAAAAAAAAAACTGTTGTCTGTGGGTGCGAGGTTGGTTTAAGCTAATACCCGCCCATACCCGCCCAAAAAACCCGCAAATTATATATCATTAGATAAAACTAATCTTACCCTCATTCACTTTCTACACTCTTCTCTCTGTTCGGCCTCTCCTCTTCTTCCTCCTCAGTTCTTCTTCTTCACCTACGAACGACAATTACCAAAAATCTTCACCAGAAATCGACAACAACAACTTCGAATCTTCACCAGAAATCGACAACAATCAAAAAATCAACCGATTCAACACTTAATCTTCATATGTGAACTTCCTAGGTATGAAAATCAACAGATTCAACACTTAATCTTCATCCGTGCTCATCGATTAGTTATTTATCCGATTGGATTGGGTTTGGATTCAATTTTGGTTTGATTACTAAAGCGGGTTTAAACACATACCCGCCCAACCCGCTGTTTGTGGGTGCGGGGTTGGTTATGAAAAAACAAACCGCGCTCTGTGGGTGCGAGGTTGGTTTTAGCTTATACCCGCCCATGTGCAGCCCTAAATACTAACGATAATCCAAGAATAATTAACCTAAAAATAACTAATCGTTTCTGATAAACCCTAAGATCCTATTTAGGGTTTTCCCTATCTTGTTTAAGGGAAGAAGGGGAATGGGAGACGAGGCATTTGATGGAGGGGAGAAGTTCCCTAGATGAGTTTCCAAGATGGTTGAGATTGATTAAAGATGCTTTTTTCTTCTCTACGCATCAACTACTGATCGGCATGGTAATCATTTCCATTATAACCAGCGCTTGGTCTTGAACCTGCAACCAAATGAATCGTATTCATGCTTTCACAACATTTAGGATCACTTTATAGGCAACATATCTTTTGATACTTGGTTTAATTATGATCACATTACCATCTTTAATAAATCCTTGAAAGGAGTTTCTCATGAATCTTGTCCCTTACACGGATGATCTATCTTGATTAAACTTTTAAACTACCATATAGTCACACTTGTGTTTGAATTTCATTGGATAATGATCCATCTTCAATATTATAAACATAATTTGATTAAGCAATTAATTGGATAACTTCACTACACCATATTCAGTGATTAGTGACAAAAAAATTCGTAACCAACATTATGCCGTCACGAATTTGTGACTGAAATTTCTCACTAAATTTTAGTGACAAATGCATATTTCAATTTACGAAAATGTGATAATTTAGTGACACACATCACGTGTCCACACGATTAGTGACTCATGGCTAAAATTGCAAGTGCGAAATGAGCGTGTGCAGAGTAACACTCGGTAACATGTTAGCCCCGTGTGAATCACACGTGGTACTCCATATCCATTTACTCTCTCAATGGGTAAAAAGAAATCTTATCTCTTCGGTCTTCTCCTCTCTTCACTCTTTCATCAAGCTCGCGATAAAACTAGGGTTTAGTTTTTTCACGAAATCATCACGTAAATCTGCTCTTCATCGATCGATTTGGCCGAGAAACATCACAGAAATCTTGTCAATACCTTTTAATCATCGATCTGTATAAGTTTTAATCGATCTGTTTCATTTTATTTTCAATGGATCTGTTTTAAGCACGACCTTTTCACAAGACCAATGGGTCGTCAAGTATTCTTCTCTAGCTTTCTGTTTCTTTCGATTCCATACTTAGCTTGAATTACAGGTTCTTGCTCGATCTCGATAAGTTAATGTTCACCACGATTTAGGAACAATTTAATTCGTAGGCTTATGTGTTTATGGAAATAGATTTACAAAACAACCGGAGCGCATTTAACTCAGCTAGAACTTTCGAGAACCGAGAAGAAATTTTTTTTTTGGGTAAATGAACCGAGATCGATTCAAAATCAAATTTGAACCCTTTTCTCTCAAATCTTGAACTCAATAACTGGGGTCTCTTTTTAATCGTTCTCCTGTTCTACATAAATCTTCACATTAAAGTTTCAAATCTCTATTACTTTGTAATTGCTACTCATTTTCTTTAGGATTAGGATTTTTATGTGTGCTTGGGGTTTTCATTTGTGTTTAAAAACTCTTTAATTCGTGATGTTATCTCGCTAATGATTTTTTTTTTTGCTTTGATTACGTAGGTGAGATGAAATTAATTCGAAGAGTGGGCTTTACTAATTTCATCTCGATTTGATTTAGGGTTTTAGGGAATTGATTTGAAACAATAATTATTTTTTTCTTTTTTTCTTCTCTATACTTTTAGAAACACCTAATCGTTTGTTAAAATGCATCAAAGAAACACTTTATGGTATATCACCTTTAATTCATTTATTGTGTAACTTAGAATTTCTTAATATGAATATAAACTATTTTACTTTTTTCTTCACTATTCAAGTTTTGAAGTATTTTAAATAGTGTAGATGACTCGATTTTAAAGATATCACATTGGGTATAGCCTTATCGTAAACATAAGGATCACAACATCAAGGATTCACCTTCTCCGCCTCATTCGTTGAACCACGGTAGCATCCTATCAAGGTAAATTTAGTTCTTAAGCTTTTTCACTGTAAATATTTCAAATACATTTCCTTTTAACGGTTTAGTATGTTAGCTGTAGTAATGTAATGTAACATATCTACATTGAACTATCTGCAAACCCATATTTTTGTGGAACACATCAAATTTGAGACCAATGAAAACAATACCAAACTATGGTGCGAGGTTTCATAATTTCTTTGGCTTCGTTTCTTGCCATAGCTTTGTCTTAATGAACCACCAAGCATCACTGCAGAGATGCTTAATTATACACTGGCTAAGTGGTTATTTATCGTTTGTAGGTGATGGAGAAACCATAAGATGGAGAAGAAACTGATGGAAAGACTAGGTGAATGAATTACTTTGCTTTTCGGAAGTATTTTTTTTTTCCGGAGCAATGGTTGGCATCACATTTTCCTGAGATGGGAAGCTATGTTGGTTTTTGTTGTATAGAAGGTCACTATCTATCAAATTCATTTTATTAAAGACAATGATTTATAGTTATTATGACTAAAGCCATAATGATGTACTCGTATCGAGATCATTAAATGATTACTTAGCCAATCATTTGTTTGGAATACGTTCCTCCGTTTTTGTAGCTTGACATTATAGGTAGCGTGTTGTTGTCTAGCCGTTAGAATATTAAATTTAAACATTCTCTATGGCATGCCTTCATGAGGCAGATATTTCCATATTCTTTCACATTCTGTACTAATTTTCTTTGCGTTGTTTAATTTTTAGCCGTTACAAGTATGAATAACTAAGCAGTCATTTGGAAGTTGCAAAGATTTGAAATTTTTATTGCATATTGATTATTTTTTTCCAGTTCTTTATGTCAATTTTATTTTCCGAAGCATGATGTTTTTCAGAAGCATGCCCTTTGCAAAAGGCTTCGATTTATTTCTGTTGGGTGCTGCCAAACTTGAACTGACTATGGTGTTTTTGTTCTTTCAAAAGCTTAATATGGTCTTTTTAAAACGCTTTGAGTAAGTAGGGCATGCAATCGGTGGTTCTAAGAGATCGTTGCTTATCGCCAAATCCTCGAATGCCTTATATACACTCTTGTGAAGGAAACGATTGTGTCTAAGAAATGTTTTTTTTTTGGCTTTTCTGTTTTGTTACTTCTTGCCGTGTCCTTTGGCTATGATTATAGGTTCTAAGAAATGTTTTTTCTTTTTGGATTTTCTGTTTTGATACTTCTTGCCGTGTCCTTTGGCTATATTATAGGTTCATGCACGAAAGATCGCTTATTGAGCTTGACTGAAGTATCTGTGTTTTTTTGTGCAACTTTGTACATACTTTTTGTCTAATACATTCCAATTGTTGTTCAGCACCATGGTTTTATGAAGTGTGTTTAATGGTATTTCCAGGTAGTATCACAAGATAGATATTTTGGCTTACAAGTATTTCTTTGCTTGATATGTCGTGAATTTGCTTATGGATACCATTCCAGATGAATTTGCTTATGGTATAGATTCTTTGGCTTATTGAATTTTAGCCGCAAAAGGTTTGGAGGAACACCCGTATGTTTTGTGAACTTATGGAATTTTAGCTTTATGTTTATGATTATTGTTTATCTTTATCTACTTTCTTTAAACAGGCTTGGTTAGACCCATTTGATTTACCATCGAAAAAATCTCGTACTTGTGGCATTTGTGGAGATCCTCTAAATTGATTGCTCGGAATAGGTGAATTATTGTGGTGGTTTAGCGGTTATGACCTGTCGGTGATTCTCACTAATTTGGTAGCTCAACACCGCCTCGGTCAAGGTTGTGTCTTGTAATTGGCTCAAATCAGGTTTCCTTTAAATTGATTGCTCCTAATTTTGGTGGTTTAGCAGTTGTAGATAGCAATGTCCTCTGGCGAGTTCGAGATCTCTCATGAGGATGAGGTCAATATGAATACGATACTCGAGGTATCCAAAACGATTACTCAAGCTCATTGGTTCTTCCTAAAAAAAGGATGAAGTCATTGAAGCTCATTGGCTCTTAAAGCTTCATTGGATCTGCAAAAACAGGGCGATGATGATAGAAGAAGTTGTACTTCTTTTCAAGTGCGCGTTGGTAAAGCACTCCGAGCATATAAGTACCACAACGTAAACATGGTTGGTAGTATCATGGCAACAGTATACTCAAGACTCGAAGGCAAAACCACTTTGGCCCATGGCAAGTGGATGTCCTTCTAAAGTGATATTCCAAAATGCAACTACTGTGATGGCCCTCTATGTTTTGAGATGCGGGTAGAAAACTCCACAGACTTTATATAGTCTACAATTGCCTTTTTTTCCTCTTGTACAAATCCAAGATTTTGGTTGATTATTATGGTTCAACAACTTTACTAGTTAATCGTAGTCTCGTTATGTGCATCTTCAGCTTTATGCATTTATCCTTTTGTCTCCTACGATCTCCAAATAAGGTCCATATGTATTTTTAATGTCATTTGTGGCTTTTGTTTACAGATTTTGCCACACTTGTATTTCTTTGGTGTGAAGAATGATGTAGACTCACTTGATTGGGCAACGATAGCTGTATGCAGTACACATGTGTAGATTCTTGTGAAACAAGTGTTGCCTATAAGGAGGAATTTGGGTTCAGCTTAACTCTCAAACAAGTGTTGTATTTCCAAGGTACATTTAGCTTTTGTACTAGCTCTTCATTTTGGTGCTTGATCTGAACACAAACCGGTTGTTGAGAAATTACCACCAGTATTGTAGCTCCAAGTTAACTGACTTTGAACAAAATTGAAATTGTAGAAGTATGCCAAACTACGCTATACTTAGCATTTATGGAGTGATAAAAGAGTTATCTCATTAAACTCAACATGAACCCAAGTATCATGTAGCATTTATGTATACTTAGTAGTTATGGCTCATGAACACAACAAAAATTGGTTGAATGACTTCTTTTGAATGTTGGAATGAATGTTAAATTATATTGAATGACTTCTTTTGAATGTTGGAATGAATGTTAAATTATATTGAATGTAAGATTGTATTGTAACAATTCCAGGGGATAGGGTACCTGCAGGGTAAAATGAAAGGGATGGAAACATTAATATTGACCAGGTCAATAAAGACTGACTTTTTTTTTGTAACAAAAGAATTGTGAACGGCACAAAAGTGTCACTAATTTTTTACCAGGATAGTAGGAGTCACCAACGTTGACCTGGTCAAAAATTAGTGACCTCGAAAATTTAGGACGGAAAAATCTTGGTTACTAAAATTTTACCAAAGACAATGTAGTCGGTCAACGTAGACTAAGTCAATGTATTTGTAACCGTAAAAAAATCAAACGGTCTAGATTCAAATCTACTAAATTTTATTTCGTGACACTCAATCGTCTGTCACGAAATGTGTCACAACCTCACATTAGTGACGGCAACATGTTGGTTACGAAAATTTGTTACACACCTGGTTGTAATCAGGTCCGTGAGCGTCATTACCCCATTTCTTCTATCAAATAATGTGTCACAAAAACGCAAAATATGGTGTAGTGCTTGTGTGAAAAAATGATCAGCAAAACGAGTTTGAACTTGTGGAATTGATTAAGGTTTGGAATTTTCGGACAAGCTTGATCGATTTGATCTTAAAGTGCGAATAATCATAAAGCAGTTAAACTCGATTTGATTAATAAGGGAGAGAAACTAGGAAATTAGCTATTAATATTTGATTAACGATCAACCTATGGGTTAAATATAAAAAAATTGGTAGAAGAAACAAGGGTAGTAAATAGCAAATAACATATTTAACGGGGTTGTACTTAGTTAAGGTTGTATTTAACCCAATAGTGGATTGCATTTAGTCACTGCCTTTTCAAAACGTTTTCGCCAGCGATTATCCAACAAATTGTATTAATGTTTAGTATAATTTATGTGAACATTTTTTATGACTTTTCAAAAGGATTTCATGATGGTAATTAAACTAAATTATTCTTATTAATTACGGAGGATATATTTTGCTATAAAGCTAATTTTGATGACAATAAAAAGACAAGCTTTCTTCCATCATATTAGAATTAAGAGACTTGATTAAGCAAGGTAAAATTATTTGAATCCTCATTATGTATTTGAAATTGAACTTTTTTTCTCCGCTTGATTTATCTTGGTGACATCGTGAAAAACAAAACTGTTTGCACAAAACTTTTAACATAACCACAATATATATATTTTTTTGATCAATAAAACAATATAATTTTATATAAAAAAATAAAGAACATATCACAAAGTTACATTACCGAAAGCCAAAATGACCTAAGGTAAAGGTAAGGTTCAAATTTAAACAACAATGCCATTATCTCCGGACTAGTTCTTCCTGTTCGCAAACTAACATTAGGGATATAATAATGTTGCAGAGAGCCTTGGAGGGTTGAGACTAATACAAAATATTTTCCTTTGTATCTAATATGATCTTATTGGCGTCTTTCTCATTAGCTTCTGCGATAAATATGCGGTGATTCCATTCTTTCCAGATGTTCATCAAATAGCATAAGGAAGGATGTTTGAATAAAATTTCCAGCAATTGTAAAATCTGTTCTATCCCTATCTTTGAAGCCATTCTTTATGTCATCTCCTGGACCACAGAAAAATATATTACTCCCTCCGTCCCACAAATAGATGACTTTATCATTTTTAGATTTTGTCCCACTAATAGGTGAACTATATCATTTAACTAGAGGTGTCAAACAGGACAGCCCGGCCCGGCCAGGCCTGGCCTATTTTTTCTTAGCCTAGCTTGGCCTGAAGGAGCCTGTCCACTACCCTTTTAATTGATTATCGTTAGTATAAGAAATATGTAAAATTTGATAGTCATTTTTATAGTCGTTACATAGGTGTTTTAAAATGTTTTTCAATGATATAAATTAAGTTTATGAAATAATTTGAGAGATAAATCTTTTCTTTATATTACTAATTATTATCCATAAGGGTATAATTGTAAAAATACTTAAACATACTCCTCTTCCCATTTGCCTTAAAAATTGTGCAAACTTAATCTAGGTCATCTAATATTATTATTGGACCGAAAGAGTACATGATAAAATCCAATCTTCAAGCCTGCCCAACTTATCAAATGCAAGTTCTTACTCTTCCAAAAGAAACTCTGGATCAATTGGGTCATATTCAAAGAAACTTTTGGTGGAACAAAAATGGGCTCAAAAGATAAGGAGGATTCATTAAAGTTTGGGCTAGTATTTGCAAGCATATATCTCAAGGAGGTCTAGGTATTAAAAACCATCACCAAATCAATATAGCGCTCCTCACAAAACTTACCAATAGACTTATTACTGAATAATATCAATTATGGTCCACTTAAAGCTAAATATTTTCCAAACACTCACCCATTAGAATCCTCTAGAACTTCCAATCTATCGTGGATTTGGACAAGTATTCAAAAGAAATTGAGCACCATCAAAAACAATTTTGTTTGGAAAATAAAAGATGGGGTGTCTGTAAAAATATGGGAGGACATATGGGAGGACAGATGGACTCCTAACGAGGATATAATTCTCAGACCATCAGATTTCGGAGAATCGACACCGCAAAGGATGAAAGAGTTGATGATAAATAGAGAAGAAAACCGGGATATAGGGAAACTGGATATATAACTACTTCTCTCCAAAAATGAAGGTTTAAATAGTGAATACCAATAAAAAATGGAAATATTTCCAAGTATTTTAGGGGCATATTGTAAATAAATAATTACTTTAATGGTTTAGTGCTAAATATATAAAAAGTCTCTTATAGGATACGTTCTTCACCCTTGCACTTTTCAGCTTAGTTCAATCCGTTTTTCTATGTGAGATTGTACATAGCTATGCCTTGTCTTTGTTATCACCTCAGTTGTGTTCTCATGATTTTCGGATGTCCCTTGTTTTACTAGACAAAGATTTGATCAGCTATTTGATTTCATGGTAGAAAATGGGCTAATTTGTTGTGTTTGTTATTGAAGTTGGAGAACAGGCACCATAGAATATTAATCATAGCATCAACAAGTCTGAGGAGCAGTCAAGTTGTAGTAAATGCCGTATAAATTTGGTTAACTCTACAATTTACACTTGTCTAATTTTACTTCTTTCACATTTACAATTTGTTTCATTGGTAAAACATGTAATACACTTGGATGCAGCATAAGCATTCACGAAGAACATGATCACGCTTGGGTTTTCGCAGCATCCGAATATGATCACACTAGTGAGGTAATCGTCTTGTCATTTCCCCATTTCTTTTCTGCATTTTCAATTGATTCAGAATTTTTGACTGCTAATAGTAAACAACTAGGTGTTAATGGTGAATTTGGGGTAATTATCTCTTCATTTGATTTTATTCAACTAGGAATTTGTGTTACATATGTAATATGGGAAGCTTAGTTACTTCCTTGGTGTTAGAATACGGGCATCCAACTCAGAACCAATTGGCTATGAGCGGAGAGGCCCTAATAGATTATAAACCGCAGGATCTTAAATAACCCAACCATGTGGGACTAATAATCTCAACACGCCCCCTCACGTGTAGCCTCGGCGGGGTCTTACAAACACGTGGACAATTAAATCGGTGACGCGAGTAAAGGTGCGGTCAATCGACTCACACAAATAGCCTCGCCTCGATACCATAAAAGAATACGGGCATCCAACTCAGAACCAATTGGCTATGAGCGGAGAGGCCCTAATAGATTATAAACCGCAGGATCTTAAATAACCCAACCATGTGGGACTAATAATCTCAACACTTGGATTACCCTTTTTGATTAATATAACCTCTTTTGTTAAGAAAAAGAAAAATATGGTGAACTTGGTCATGCTTCAAGAGCTGTGAAATGGGGCAACAATTTTGCTGTCGCCTTTGGGGCAACAAAATCTCAGGGCCGCAACAAAATCTCAGGGCCGGCCCTGACAAGATGTAATGAGCCCTGAGACAAGATGTAATGAGATGAAAGCATCATTCATCAGTAGCTTTGTCAGCAAAGAACAAATATAACTATATAGGGAAAATAAAGAGTTTATAGCTTGTTTTATTGCGATTAGAATTCTGATCAATAGAGTCGTAAATAAGTTTGCAATTAGCGCATGGGGAAGCGAAAATGTCATTTGCATGTATGATAATGCATCCTCTCCTCCCCCACCCAATAAGCCAAATTTTCTAATGAAGGGCCGGTTCTGCTGGTGGGGGCGAAAAACTTTTGGGGAAGGAGCGGTTCTTAACCAACCTATACAGGTAGTTAAGGGGTAGCCCAGAACTTCCATATTAATACTCGCGCACTCTTAAATTCGGAAGGTTTCCCGAATTTAATGGGTTTGTGTTTCGGTGTTGAAGTTCAAGAAACTTCTGCACTTAAGCTGATTTTTCCTAATTGCAATAGGTTTCTTTTTACTGGAAAACTTGGGAACCAAGTTTCATATACATATATATAAATAGGCACTCATTCACAACTTCTCTTATTCGTTTGTGAACAATGGCAGGATCAGTTGAGGAAGTCCAGAATGGTTTGTCTGGTCTCTCTCTTGGTACTAATGGTGGTAGTGCTGGTGGTGATAAGAATACAGGCATTGAAGTAGTTGATAAGTCTAAGGATACACATCATACCTACAAAGTGTTCTATTACAAGGATACAATCTTCACCACCGTAACCCATACAGCATCTGTGGTCGATCAATGGCTTGCGGATCTCTACAAAGATTCCGACGTCAGTAAGTTGAATAATCGTGTTGTGGGTCTTGATATCGAATGGAGACGATTAAGAAGTGACAACACCGGTACACGAAACAAAGTTGCTGTGTTGCAATTGTGCTTGGATGAACGTTGTCTCATATTCCAGTTCTTGGGCCGTGAACTTGATCAAGTTCCTAAATCACTCAAGGATTTTCTCGGTAACGACAAGTTTATCTTTGTTGGATCTGGGGTCGATGCCGATGCTTACAAGCTTATGGTCGATCACGGTTTGATGGTTGCTAAAACTGAAGAACTCGGCAGTTTGGCTGCTTATAAGCTTTCTAACAGTTACGCTCTTCACAGAGCTGAGTTGAAGAAATTGGTAAAGGATGTTCTCCAACAAGATTTGCCAAAGAAGGGATACGGATACCCCCTGTTAAGCAACTGGGAGTATGATTTCTTAAGTGATGAACAGATTGAATATGCTTGTTTAGATGCTGTTGTTTCGTATAAACTAGGTGTAAATTTGATGAGTCGAGCCAAGACGGTACGCAATTATCAGAACAACAAGAACAACAACCGCCAGCCACAGATGGTTCCGAAAGAATCAGACTTTCCAGATCTTAAAACGGCTGTGGAAGAAAAGACTAAGAAGCGGGCTCCTTTGAAGTCTAACGGAGGCAACACCACCGGAGCAAACGGTAAACGTACTAATTGAGTACGTTTTTTTTTAGGAATTAGGGTTGTGATCTTTAGTTCCTTATATTTTGTGATCTTTCAATGACTATTAATATTAATATATTTTGTGCTTTTTCAATGAGTATGTTCTATTAATATTTTGTGCTTTTATAGCTTTGGTCTATTATTATTACGGAAAATGGGTCATTTGTCCAAAAAAATTTAAAACACGGTTCAAATGGACGAGTAAAAAATTTTATGGGTGAATGGACAAAAAAAAATAGCAAGGATGAAACTGGATTCATCCTGGCTTAAACTTAAAAAAAAGCGAGGATGAAACCTGGATGCATCCAGGTGTAAAATAAAAATAAGAAAAAGTATTTGAAAATGGACAGATGAAACCTGGTTACATCCCCGCCTATTTTTAAATTTTTGTCCATTTAAACAATGATCTAAATCATTGTCCTTTTCACCCGGAAATTTTGATTTTGGTCTTTTTAACCATTTTTGTGTTATTATTACCGTCGAACATAAGGGGCCTTTTGACATGACATCACCAGGCATGTACTAATAGAACAACGCTGATCTAACAGAACCTATAAGACAAGATAAAAACATAAATATTGTTTGGTTTCTCAAAAAAACGAACAACCAATCCACCGCCGATTAGTTTTAGTCGTTCAAGTGAAATAACATTCCAAACTCAAGAAGCAACACCAAATTAATTCCATGTTGTCTTCAAGCATCTTCGCTAGTTGGCCTGTTTCCAAATTGCTACCCTGAAACGATGTTGAAAATTCACATTACTACTATTTGGATGTAATTCTAACAACATTGTTCTTTTAAAACACAACTGAACAGTAAGGCCTAATTAGAATAAAACATCGTGCTTGTACTGACCTTCAATTTTTCAGATATGGCGTCCATATTCAGAACTACCTGATTTGTTACTTCTGCAGTTGAATTGATAAAATCATATCGATCGGCTTTGTTTAATTTGATACTAATGGCCGAATTCTTAAAACATCTTGACGTTGTGTGCCCAATCCCCGTAACACGATATCTACCTTCAAAAGATTCATTTTCAAGGGGAAATCTCAACCCCCCTTTTACATTTCGATCAACAGATGCCGACTTTATGACTTTCTCCAAACCATGCTTCTCTTCATCCTACAACATACAAAAAAAGATGTAGAATGCTGCTCAAAACTATGGCCACTAAGAATAAGTAAATATCTATTGATTCCAAAGAAAAATCAGAAACTCTTACGGTGGGTTTGGTAACGATCTTCCTAGTAGAAAGCATCAATCTCAAGTCCAGATCCTTTCCGACGCATGCTATGTCTACTATCATGTGACGCTCATTGTTCGTTTGGATCTAAAAAAATAGAGAAACTCTCAAGTTTAATCAAAGTCGTTCCAGTGAGCTTACAAAATTAATTTAGGAATTGCAAATATACACGAGACTTATTTAACCTTAATTTCTAACATAATATAAAGTATGTTTACAAGTCTTGCCTTTTCAAGCTCAAGTCCACCAATTCCAGTTGCAGTGCACTTGCAAGAAAAAGATACATCTGGACAAGATTTATCAGTCACCTAAAAGAAATAAAACCTTTGGTAAGAATTCATTCATATGGATATTGCAAACCAATATACATATAGGTAACAAGCACATCTAAAGAACGAAAAAAATTACCCTGACATAGTAATACTCTTTTTCTTCCTCAAACTCAACTACAATTCCAGGAACAACCACGTTACGTACTGCTTCTGTAAACGACTTAGGAACATTCGTGTTAAATGACCTCAATATTCGACTCAATGAAGCTTCATATTCTGATCTTTCGAGAAGTGTACCCATGTTGAACGAAGGTATCCTTCATCAATCGTCATCGTGTTGCATACAAGAAAGGTCAGTTTTGAAGCAAAACAAATGTATGTATCATTTGACCAACAAATCGAGGTTTGAATCTTACCCATGAAACAAAACTTTACCAAATCTAGCCACAAAACATATCTTTCTTTCCCCAAACTCTTTGGAACTCCCTTCAACTCTCTTATTTTGAAAAGCAACAAGGTTAGGCAATATTTTTTCAGCGATCGATTTCAAAGGATTCTCTACTGGTCTGTTTTTGTTTAGGTTATTCGTCACTTCTCCTGAAGAAAAAAAAATGGATCAATTGCAGAAGGTTGACCAACCCAGAACCATAGCTTAGTAAAGCTACCCGTAAATATTAACTTGCTTATCAATGTCAATCGAAAATAATTTACATACCTGTTTTCTGACGGCAAGATACTAAAACATATGGGATTTGTCGTTGTTTGTTATATAAAGTAGATTCTCGCGATATGTGCTTCAGTCTAAATGAACCAGGGCCATGATGCTCATCTTCTTCAGTAGACTCAGCTATACACAATCTTGAAAGGCAAGTCTTCGCGTAAGCATACCTTCCACCTAATGAAGCATCCTTACCATTCCTCATGACCCTCTCTGATGAACATGACTCGGAATTATAATTTCCCGACAGTTTCAAATTTTGCTGAAACTTGTGATCAAGTGAGCGTGAATTGAATGACGACCCCTCGAGGACCTTAGCACCATCCTTCAACTGTCTCTTGTGCGGAGGGATATATTTCGCCATAACTTCAAAATTCTTTCCTACAAAGTGGGAGAATATAAGACTCATAACAAAAGATAGGAACACATGTATACAACTAAGTAGAGACAAATGTAAATTAAGTTGGTGCATATCCAGACACATAGATCATTTTCCACCTTCACTTAAAGAGTAAGTAGGTAGTAGTTAAACGAAACTGTGATCATCATCGTTGAGTAATGTTTAATGGAAACCAAAATGCATGAGTATTTCCAAGCAAAAAAAAAAAAAAAAAAAAAAAACAAACAGAGGATGAGGTTTCCATACGAGTATGAAAAGCCACAAATTTAAGTAATGGTAAATAGTGTAAGCCTGTAAGGGACGAGAGTTTAATGCTAAAACCAAATTATGAAGAAAACAAAAATAAGTGAAGATCCATAGAGTTGAGGAAGAAGTAAAATAGCCAACCAACCTGCTGCGAATTCTTAGACTTGAGACTTGAGAGTTGGAAGTTAGAACCAAATATATATATATATATTCACCCAAATAAAAATCTTTTAGAATTTCAGTGCAGGAAAGTCAAAGGTGTCCCAATTAAAAATAAAAATATTAACAACGCATGCTCTACTTTTGAGGTAACCATCAGAGTAATGGGAGAGTAACTGTGACAAGAAGAAAATAAGATACGGATATATACTAGTGTCGTAGACTAGTCTCTAGATCATCATGCATAGAGATGAATTGTCTAATCATAGCCGCCCTAGCACTCGTCACTCATTTCCCCCTCCATCACACCAGCTTTCAAATCTCTCTTACGTGGAGAAGCATACTTTGTCGTGCTATAAATAAACATGCAGCTTCGAACCATATTTAGAGCAACGATGCTACACACCGGGAATTCACCCACACTCATAGCTCCGGGGCCTCACCCGGAAAAAAAGAGGGTGGGGGGTTTTTGTTTTTTATAGGCCCCACCAATTTTTGTGTCTCGATGTGGAAATCACGGGATTATTAGAACCATTTTGCCAAGGAAATGACAAGAATATGTTGTTTTTGTTTACTCCCTTCGTCCTAAATTATTAGTGCGCTTTGACTAAGTCAAGATATTAAGGAGATCAGAGGAGTGTACAAAACTACCCCTAATAAATGATATATTATGTACAAAAATTAAAAGGGGTATATGAAGTATGTAAGAAAAATACATTGGTAATTATAATATTTATAGAAATATTTAAATAGAAGATAAAAATAAAAATATTTATAGATTGATTTAGTAGATATGTTTTCTATCGAGGAAGATATCATTTAATATTTAGATTTGTAATATTTAAAATAATTTTATAATTGTAAATGTTTGAAGGATATATTTGAGAGTTTGACTAAAAAATATGACTATAAACAGAAGCTGGACAGTAAGGCTGCACATGGTCCGGTAAGATCCGCTTCTCCTATGGAACCAGTCCCTGTACTTGGTGTTGACCGGGACAGAAATTTAAGAACCTGTACCTACGGTACCGGGTTTTTCCCTGATTCAACAATATTCATCTAACAAGTAATAACATACACAAATGAAAACACAACCAGCAAAAGTTTAAGGGCAATTCAAGCCATATTCCGTCCTATTTTACTTCAGTTTTTCATTGCATTTCACATATTTAGATCGCCTAACATACATCTAAGGAATTTCAAGCATTTAACAACATCATCTGATACTTGCAATCACATAAACTTAGCCTTCCAATCACCTGATTCACCACCAGATCTCTTTTTTCCACTCAAACCCATGAACATTAAGATCATTCTTCTCTGGTTCTTTCACTCTTTATTGCAGCAACATTACCACCACAATCCAACATCATCTCATACTTGTAATTCATTATCTCTATATTCATCAATTGTAGCAACAACAACAATATCTCATCGATTAAACCATCATCTTCTTTGCTAAATCTTAATCTAAATTTCATCTCATTGACCCCATTTCACTTTCAACCATCAATCAACTTAAATCTCAATAGCAACAACTTCGTATTCTTTATGCAAATTGAAACCCTAATTCCTTCTCTCTTAAGTTCCTTAATTACTCATCATCATCAAGACAATTAAACCATCAGCAAAGAGTTTATAACATAATTCCATCTATCTATTATCATTAGATCTGTTTTTTGATATTCATTCAAAATCTCAAACTATAACTACAGATTCATCTTATTCTTTTATCTCATATTTCGAACCCCAAAAATCCAACCACCTTCTCAATTCTTCGATTCACAGCGAACCCCTAACTCGTTTCACAATTTAATCTCTCATCTCTAATTTAATCAAACATATTTGAAGTTACCCAAAAATTAGTGAATGAATTACCGACTGTGGAATTGTTGTTAGTAATTGATGGTACTGGTGGTGGTGGCGGAGGAGAAGGTGGTGATGGTGGTGAATATGATAAAGACTCACTGTCTGGGATGGTGAAGAAGAAGAAGAAGAAGAAGAAGAAGAAGAAGAAGAAGAAGTGAACCATGGTTTTCAGTTCTGAGAAAACAAGAAGAAGACTGGTTGTTTACTCGATAGAAAAGAATAAGATGAGTATATAACTAGGATCTATGGCCACGATTGCTTCTAACTAAAATATCTAACGTGTATTATTCACCGGGACTTTCAAGCCGGTACATACCGGTACTTCCCCGAATCCGGTCCCACGTACTGTGTTGACCAAATCAAATTTGAGAACCAGTCCGTGTACCGTTTACTCAGGTTCCGGTACAGTTCCGATCTGATTCTTTCGGTTCCAAGACGGTACAGGGACTCTACACCGGTTCTTGTGCAGCCTTACTGGACAGTATTTTAGGACAGACGAAAATAGAATAGAGGACATAAATTTTAGGACAGAGGGAGTATTAGATTTTGCAGTAAATCAGTATCTGCGTATGGGGAAGCGAGCCATAATGTTATGTGTACGAGTGTCCTCCATCACCCATTTAATCTTGCTCATGATTATTGTAAGGGTCGTTACGCGTAAAAAAGGGTTTAACCGGACTAGCCTTTCACGGTGTCGACTTTGTTTTCCTTTGTTAACAACCAACGAAGTTGGTTTCACCCTCTTAGAGCAAGCTGCAATGGAGCGACTATAACCAAAGACTAAAAACCAAAAAAAAAAATTAAAATAAATGGGTTTATTCCGTGGTGCGACGCTACGGTGGGAGGAGTAAATTTGGTGGCGCCCACTCTATTTATTTTTTTATTTTTTTCTCCACGCGCAACTTCCCGATGCGCCCATCATTAGACGCAACTTTGATCTCATTACGCCCCATCATCGCGCAACTTTAATCTACACCCCAATCAGCGCAATTTTAATCGCCCAGACCAAAACCAAACCAAAGACCAAATATAGTTTGGTTTTTGGTTTTACTCTAGTATTTGCTCTTTACTCCTCTCCAGTAGCGTTAGAATTTTCGACCAAATATTTGGTTATAGTCGATGATTGTGGATGATCTTAACGACCAAAACAACCAAAACCTTATTCTTCTTCTCATCCGCCGATCAAGTACATTTTTTCAAAACCCTAGTTGCGTCAGCGTTCGAATAGCTTGTGGGCCACAGGTTGTGGCTCTTGTATTATATCGTTAATAAACCTGGCTAAATTGGGGCCTATATCACTTAATTGGGGCCTATAGCTAGATGACAAAAAAGGTCATTAGAAATCACCTACACACCACCCCTTATCAAAATAATTACCTAACTTCCTATTTTACCCCTGATTAATTAGTACTAATTAATCGAATTAGGGGTTAATTTTGTTTTAGATTTGAGATTAACTAATGTTAGAGATTTCATCAAAAAATCAAACTTAAATTTTTTGATTTTTTTTTCGTGAACAGTACCCAGAATCATTTTACGTTCATGCACTCATAAACCGATTCTGGGTTGATGTTTCAAAATTATCAGAGGACTTCCAAAATCGGTTGACTTTGGCATATGTAAAATCCGATTAGGATAATCGGGGTTTTATGTGACATATATAAACCGATTATTTACTTTCATAAGCAATCTTTTTTCATTCATTTTCATTATTGTAGGATGCATTTAGCACATGCATCATGCCTTTAACCCCTAGGCGACCCTAGTGGACGAGTTATAGTCTCGTGAGGGTTTACATAGAGGTCTACCCACAAAACCCATACAAAAACTTCTAAAGCCATCAATCTTCCTCCGACGAAGACGATACAACATCCAAGTAGTCCGGGTTATCCTCCGGGATTCTTTACTCGCCAAGAAGTGATAGCTTGCATCGAATGCGAATGCTTCCCCTTTTCCTCCAAGTAACGCGCTTTCACGACTTCGTCTACAAAAACACAAAAACAAACTTACATTTGTTAGTGGTGTTTCATTGGAAGATAAAACAACATGGGTTACGTAAAATAAACCACAAAATTACTTACAAATTGTGCAATGGACAAGGTGAAGGGGCAAGTGTTAAAAATCCGAGGTTGGAGAGCTAAAAATCAAGTATCGCATTTTCGATTACTAGGTGCCTAGCGTGCACTTGTTAAACACTTCTTGCGTTAAGATTCCCAAACTCTTGGCTAAATTTGTTGTGTACCCTAGCCCAAAAGGTAGTGGAATCCACCCTTTCGGAGGATTGACATCTCTGTCGTTTTTCCGCATACCAAGCTTTGGTGATTGCCAAATCTTCCATGAGTCGAATGATGCCATTTCTTGTATGTATATGTATGAAATGAGTAGTTGTGGAGTATATGGAGTGAGGGGGAATAAAATGATCAATTTTGGGGCAAATGGGGTCCAAGGGTGAGGTCTCTATTTATAGAGAAAGTCCCAGCATTTACTATTTTTTTTTAAAAACGTGAAATAATTTGAAATAATCGGTCTTTTATAAGGATTGTAAAACCCGATTGTATTTACATGGCACAAGGAATCGGTCTTTCTTATGACCAATGTAAACCGATTAAAGACAGATTTAAAGTTTAAATTTTCACCGAGCACAAATCGGTTTATATATTTTCATATGTGATCCGATTCTAGCTTGGCTTAAAAACATCCACGAAGAATGGCTTGCACAATCGGTTTATGTGGCCATATCGAGTAAACTGATTGTTCGCATGTCAGACTAGAAAATTTTTAAACATTAAGTGCATTAAGTTCAACACAAGATCATCCAAAATAAAAACATCAACCACACAAATATCATCCAAAATACAAACATCAACCATCTCAAAAGACTTAAAACAACCACAAATCTTATAAACTTTAAGTTTTAGTATTTAAAAGTTAAACTAGAAAATTTAGGGAGCACCATGAGCATTTGCAGCAGCACCAGCATCAGGAGCAGCTACAGCACCACCAAGCACCGGATCGGGAGCAGGCAAAGAAGATCATCAAGAGCAGCAACTTCTGCATCATCCATGGCCATAAATTCAACCATTTCTTCATACCTTCCAATTCTTGGTGGACATTCCTACCAGCTGAAATAATCCTAGCGTTTTTAGGGGCCACTAAAAAGGATTTAGGGGCCAACAATAAAACAAAATAGGGTCACCCAAACCTAAATTGAGTTCACCCCTTATCCTTTTTTTTGTAATGGCAAAATTACCCTTCAATAATCGGTAGTTAAACATGAATTCGTTAGTAACTTTACATTTAGTTATTGTTAGCGGAAAAAAAAAAATCCCGAATTTTGGTTCTACCATAATCGGTAGATAAAAATCTATCTTATCTACCGATTATGGATAATGTTCTTGGATTTACACTAGCAGAAACATAATCGGTAGATAATAATCTACTTTACCTACCGATTATGGTATATAATAAGAAACGAAGAACATCAACCATAATCGGTAGGTAAAGTAGATAGTTATCTACCGATGATGTTTCTGCTAGTGTAAATCCAAGAACATCATCCATAATCGGTAGATAAAATAGATTTTTATCTACCGATTATTCTTGATTCAAGAAATTCAATTTTTCTGTACTAAAAATTAAGCACAAGCGGTAGATAATGAACACCATTAACTACCAATAGTGAACATAGAAAATTTCAAAATTTTATTAAGTTTTGAAAATTTGAATTTGGGACGTGAACACAATCGGTAGATAATAAACATCACTTATTAAGACAGTTTACTACTGATTATGGTAGTATCAAAGTTCAAAATTTTAGGATTTTGTCAAAATCTCATTTGGGGCCAATATACATTCGGAAGTTGAATTTACTACCGATTATGGTAGTGCCAAAATTCGAAAATTGAGTACATTCGGAGGTTAAAGTAACACAGTTTACTACCGATTATGGTAGTACTAAAGTTCGAAAATTTTAGGAGTTTGGGAAAATCTCATTTTTGGGCCAATATACATTCGGTAGTAAACTGTGTTACTTTAACCTCCGAATGTACTCAATTTTCGAATTTTGGCACTACCATAATTGGTAGTAAATTTAACTTCCGAATGTTTATTGGCCCCAAAATGAGATTTTGCCAAAATCCTAAAATTTTCGAACTTTGGTACTACCATAATCGGTAGTTAATGGTGTTCATTATCTACCGATTGTGCTTAATAAATTGAATTTCTTGAATCAAGAATAATCGGTAGATAAAAATCTATTTTATATACCGATTATGGATAATGTTCTTGGATTTACACTAGCAGAAACATAATCGGTAGATAGTAATCTACTTTACCTACCGATTATGGTTGATGTTCTTAAGAAACAAAGAACATCAACCATAATCGGTAGGTAAAGTAGATAGTTATCTACCGATAATGTTTCTGCTAGTGTAAATCCAAGAACATCATCCATAATTGGTAGATAAAATAGATTTTTATCTACCGATTATGGTAGAACCAAAATTCGGGGATTTTTTTTTTTTTTTGCTAACAATAACTAAATGTAAAGTAACTATTGAATTCATGTTTAACTACCAATTATTGAAGGGCAATTTTGTCATTACGAAAAAAAAAGAAGTGAACTCAATTTAAGTTTGGGTGACCCTATTTTGTTTTATTGTTGGCTCATAAATCCTTTTTAGTGGCCCCTAAAAACGCTAGGGAAATAATGTTTCTCCTCATACTGGAACTCTTTGTGGTTTTCTCATAATATCCTCCAAGGTTAACTCTCGATTGTAAAATGGTAGGTGTCCGAAGTCCATTCTACACAAAAGATAAACAAAAATCAAGTAAGAAATCGGTACATATACAAACATAAGTAATCTGATTCTGGGGAGACAACAAAAATCGGGTTATGTGGTACATGTATAAAACCCGATTGCGGAGAGGAAGATGAAAAGACTATATTAATCGGATTATACATATTACATATATAAACCGATTCTGGTGATGAATTTTCATATTTCATTTCTACCTCGACCGGCTATGTTAATCATCATGTAAAACGATTCGTGCATGCTCTTCATGGTCGAGAACAAAACCTTTAATGGTTTATTCGATAGGTCAATAAAAACCGATTCCGGGTGTAATCAGAGTTTTGATTTGTCAAAAACGAAGATTTAAACATGTAAATCAATAAGATAAGAAGAATCATAGAATGGGTTGATGGAGATTTACCTTCTTCTTGGTTGGATCGAAGATCGTCTGAGAAGAAGATGATTTTTTTTTTTTTTTTTGATTAGGGTTTTGAGAATTTGGAAAGTTTATGATGGAAATAGAAATTTTTTAGGTCTAGGTTTTTAGTTTTTGGATTTCTTGAAAATTGAAAGATTAGAAATTATATGAGAGAGTTTTAGGAATTAATGTGGGGGTAAATTAGTATTTGTTAAAAGTTTGGGTGCCTATAGTAATTTGGTGGTGTGGGAATGAAATTTTGATAGGCCCCAATTAAGTGGTGTAGGCCCCAATTTAGCCAGGTTAATAAAGCAACCATGGACGTAGTTAGCTAGGAATTATCCCAAAAATAAAATTAAAAAAATCAACCAACAAAGTATATAGACATTGAAAATTCTCGATAACGAGAATTAGGAAATTAAGCGACCAGGCACTATACAAATAAAATGTCAACTAGAGGCACTGCATAAGGCACTTTATTGGAAATAATTAGTCAAAGCATATCAATTAGTATTGATATGCTTCCTTATTTAGCTTTTACGTTTTATCTCCTTTCCTTTCTTTCTAGTCAATTAGAATAATTTGTAATTAAGAGTGATTGAGAGTGATTGATGTAATTACATATTCTTTCCTGAATTGAAGTTATTCTTTATTGTAAATTGATTGTAATCTTCTCTATAAATAAGAAAGTCTTCAATCATCTGCTAAACATACAAAGAACAACAATTAGATCGTGTCATAAGTTTTGTTATGGTATCATCCTTCTAGGTTGATCATATCATATCGTCTTTGCTTTCAAAAACTTTTTTCTTTCTTTGCACCATGGATGGTATGGATTATTCAAGAGGACCTTCAACAATGCTACTTACAAGAAACCAAATGAAGAGCTTTATCGATGGAACTGCCAAGAAACCAACCGATCGGATCGAGTTGTGCAAATGGCAGCGTCATAACGACATGGTAAGTAATCGGCTTTTAAGTTCTCATTAATCCACGATATTCGATCAAGCATACCGTATGGTGCAACTGCCCATGACATTTGGGTTTTTATCCAAGAGCGCTTTGCGCAATTACACAATCTCACACAAGAAGATATGTCTCGTGTCTCAGTATTATCAAAAATTCAAATCCTCATGGGATCAGTTAGACTCACCTAACTCCTTTTCTCATATGAAGTCTGTCATGTTAAATGTTCATGAAAATCAACATAATCCAAGTGAGCCTCTAAATCATTCTACCACTAATTTCAAATCACGTCATCCCAACAGGGTAAGACGTTCTTATTGTGACCATTGTGGTAAAGTGGGTCACACTAAATACACTATTGTTACAAGGTTCATGGAGTCCCCCAATATTTAAGGAAGGAACTGTGCTCATTTCTTCCTCACAAAATTTTGAGATGAACACTCCATGTTCATATAAGCCACTATTTACTCTCACTAACAAGCGGTATACTAAAATGCTAGCTCTTCTTTCAACTATGGAAGACCCTTCTATGCCAAGAGCAAATCTTGTAGCCGTACATCAAACAAGTGAATCTGCTATTCCTATTGCGGAGTCGGCTACATCTGTAATGATTCTCCGACAGATGCAAAGAACGGTCCCATCCGCCAACTTAGTAGGTATGGTTTTACCATCTCAATCCCCTTGGATTATTGACACTTCAGGCATCGAAACATATATGTTCTTCGCTTTCATTATTTTCTACATATATAAAAGCTCCTTTAGATATATATGTACAGCTACCTAATGGTGAAAATTACCTTGTTTCTCATATCGGTACAGTGGTTTTCTCTCCCACTTTTCAAATTCGAGATGTTTTTTATGTACCGTCTTTTAAGTTTAACTTCTTTGTCTATATCTCAATTAATGACCTCTCTAAAATGTGTTGTGTTTTTTAATCAATCACATTGTGTGTTCCAGACCCTTCACGAAATCGAAATTTGTCGGGGTAAAGCCAAAGATGGCCTCTATTTTCTATGCTCAACAAAGAAATACTCTGTGTTTCAGCTTTAGTGTTGAATAAGTTTAATCTATGGCATTGGCGCTTAGGCCACCCATCGGATATTAGATTCAAATTTTTATGTAAGACTTATCCTTATATTAAGTCGTCTATGAACTCGCTCTTGTGATGTATGCCCCAGGCAAAGCAATCTCGCTTAAAATTTAATAAAAGTACTAGTTCTACTACTCGCGCATTTCAACTTATACATTGCGATATTTGGGGACCATTTAAGATTCCTTCCCAACTGGGTGCACGATATTTCCTAACGATCGTTGATGATTATACAAGGTGCACGTGGATTTATTTAATGTCCGCAAAATCGAGACACAAAAAAATACTTGGTGTATTTTTCAAATATTATAAAACTCAATTTCAATCAAAAATTGATATTCTCCAAAGATGGTAATGGTGATATTTTTATACCACAAATTCAAACCATCCGGTCCGACAATGGTACCGAGTTCCTCTCTAAGGACATTAAATCATGGTATTCCCAACATGGAATTCTTCATCAACGTAGTTGTGTTGATACACCGCAGCAAAATAGTGTCGTTGAACGAAAACATCGACATCTTCTCGACGTTGCTCGTGCCCTTCGATTTCAGTCGGGGCTACCATTATCTTTTTGGGGAGAATGTATCCTCACCGCTGCTTATTTGATAAACAAAATGCCAACTCCTATATTGAGCAATTCGTCTCCTCACGAAATGTTATTTGGCACTCCACCATCCTATTCAACACTTAAAGTTTTTGGATGTCTTTGTTTTGCTCGAAATACTCACATTAAAAATAAATTTGATGCCCGAGCTAATCCGGGAATTTTTGTAGGTTACCCTTATGGTCAGAAAGGGTATCGTGTTTTTGATATTGAAACACGCAAAATTATTATTTCTCGTGATGTAGTTTTTCATGAACGAGTATTTCCATTTCTCGATACGGTTAAATATAATCAAAATCGGCACCAGTAGTCGATATCTCTTCCGATTATAAATGATAGTCCATGTATTTGATTATGTTGATTATTCTCATAAACATAATTCAACATCAATTGATCCCAATATCACTTTATCTCTGGAATCAATATTAAGAAATGTACAAGCATCACCCATACAATCTCCAAGTCCTTCCCACTTGGACATAAATACCGATGGGAACTCTCGGCCCATATCAAATTCAAATCCACGTTCTCCTTCAAGGTTGGAAGTTCAAATCCCAAATATTGATGTGAATTCTCCATTCACATCAAATTCCGATTCACATTCTCCAGGTCCTTCACAGTAGACCCAAATACTTCACTTTCTCCTAATATTTCTACATATTTGGACAGACCTTCTCGACAACGTCAACCACCTAAATGGTTAGAGAATTATCATTGCTCTAGTATCTCTACAACACCATATCCATTGGCTAATTTTATTTCACTTGAATCATTTTCTCAAACTCATCGGGCTTTTTTATCTTCGGTTCTTAATTCCACTGAACCAACTTCCTTTACTCAAGCCATGAAAGATCCAAAATGGCGCGATTCAATGAAAAGGAAATTTCACTTTAGAAGCTAATAATACTTGGATTATCACCTCTTTATCACTTTATTAAACAACCAATAGGTTGTAAGTGGATCTATAAAATCAAATATCGTCCCGATGGATCCATTGAACGCTACAAATCTCGACTTGTAGCTAAGGGATACACTCAAGTCGAAGGCATTGATTATCATGATACTTTCGCACCAGTTGCAAAACTCGTTCATCGTTCGTCTTCTTCTTTTACTCGTGCGGTAGTAAAAGGTTGGTCACTTTATCAATTAGACGTAAATAATGCTTTTCTTCAAGGTGATCTTGAAGAAGAAATTTATATGAAATTACCACCCGGATTTTTCCGTAAGGGGGAGAATTCTGTTTGCAAATTAAATAAATCTCTATACGGCCTTAAGCAAGCTTCTCGACAGTGGTTCTCAAAATTCTCTAAGATCCTTATACAAAAGGGTTTTATTCAATCCAACGCTGATTACAGTCTCTTTACATATAAAAAGGGTTCAATTTCTCTTTTTGTTCTCGTTTATGTGGATGACATAATTATCACCGGGAATAACGAAACATCAATTTCCAATCTCAAGAAATTTTTGGAAAAATCTTTTTCAATTAAAGATCTTGGTAAACTTCAATACTTTCTAGGAATTGAAGTATCTCGTTCAAGTCAAGGTATATTTTTATGCCAACGAAAATATATTCTTGATATATTAAAAGATACGGGCTTGATAGGGGCTCGCACTTCTGAATTCCCCTATGGAACAACAACTTCGGCTAAACCACGATGATGGTCAACCTATGTCCGATCCAACTCTCTTCCGCCGCCTCATTGGTCGATTATTATATCTTACCGTAACAAGACCGGATATCACATATGCACGTTAATACTACGAGTCAATTTATGAGTAATCCTCACACAACTCACATGGATCTTTCAAATCGCATTCTTCGTTATCTAAAAGGTACTTTTGGAAAAGGCCTTTTTCTATCATCCAAGAGCCCTTCATCTAAGTGGTTATTGCGATTGATTGGGTTTGGATGCCCAACAACCAGAAGATCCACCACAGTTATTTTACTATGCTTGGTGGTAGTCCAATTTCTTGGAAAACCAAGAAACAAGCAACAGCTTTCCGCTTCTTACCACAGGGAGTATATCGTGCTCTTGCCACACTTACATGTGAAGTTCAATGGTTAAAATATATCCTAAATGATCTTGGTATACCTCATTCAGAACCAATTTCTATTTTTTGTGACAATCAAGCAGCAATCCACATTGCAAAAATCCAGTCTTCCACGAGAGAACTAAACATATTGAATTGGATTGCCACTTCATCCGAGAAAAATAATCTCAAAATTGATCGCACCCGACTATGTTCGCTCCATTGATCAACGCGCCGACATTTTCACGAAGCCTTTAGGAGCTGAAATACATCGCCGATTAACTTCCAAGTTGAGTGTGGTCGACCTTCCTTCTCCCACGCCAACTTGAGGGGGAGTATTGGAAATAATTAGTCAAAGCATATCAATTAGTATTGATATGCTTACTTATTTAGCTTTTACGTTTTATCTCCTTTCCTTTCTTTCTAGTCAATTAGAATAATTTGTAATTGAGAGTGATTGAGAGTGATTGATGTAATTACATATTCTTTCCTGAATTGAAGTTATTCTTCATTGTAAATTGATTGTAATCTTCTCTATAAATAAGAAAGTCTTCGTCACTGCTAAACATACAGTGAACAACAATTAGACTGTGTCATAAGATTTGTTACACTTTACTAATATTAATATAACGAGCCGATCAAGAAGTACGAGAAAACAAAATAACATATGGTTTTGTTTTAAGAAAACGATATTCATCGTCAGTTTGGCAAAACAAGTCCACCACCCATTAGTTGTTCAGGGGAAACAACATTCCAACCTTAAGAAATGATTCCAAATCATTTTCATGTTGTCTTCGAGCATCTTCGCCAGTTCGCCTGGTTCCGAATTGTTATCCTGAAACAATGTTGAAAATTCATTATTTGTAAGTAAATTCTAACATAACAACACTATATTTATTGGGGTAAGATCCGTTGACATGGTTATAATGACATAATCTTGACATTTTAGCGCCATTTTTTCTACCAAACCCAACGGGCAATGAATTCGAGGCTAATTTTTTGATGACATGTTCTTCTTATAAGTCTCTACACTCCCACCAAAAAATGAGATCATTCTGAGATGTTTAAGACCACCATCTACCATTTTGAATATCAACCGATTTGAAGATTAACGGTTGAAATTAAAATGTGTGGATGGTGAAGTTTCGATTTCTAATTCTCTCATTTTAGTAGAAATGTAGAGTTTTATACTTAAGCGAATACGCCGCTGTAATATTAGCTTTAAAGGGGAGGGATCGGCTAACAGGGTCAGTTTGACAGAGCTTGCCACAGCCCCTCATGACCATTGGATCTTACTATTTTTAATGGCTGAGATGTATTAATAAAACACGGGTCCTCTTTATCGATCCATAACCCAGTTATTTCACTCTGTCTTACTTCGAGCAACGCAACAGATTTTTTTTGAAGCAGCAATAGATCTTATTCTTCTCCTTCCTTCTCTGTTCTCTCGATGCTCTCTTCTGATGAGATGCAGTAAAAAAAATTAAGAAAATCTTACCATTAATTGATGAGTTTTTGATATAATTTACTGAGAAAATCTTTCAATTTTGAAATGATAGTAAACCAAAATTGGTATATGGATTCTAAACAATTTTGTTTTTAGGGTTTTGAACTCTTGATTGAAATTATTGGGATTCAACTTTTTGAAACTTAATGACCCCAGTTGTAACACAGAACCCACATCAAAATTTAAATGCATGAAACTTTGATGGAACATGGACTTGATGAAGAAAGTTCTGTGAAACAAAAAAGCCTGTACTTATTATGTTCAATTGAGAAATTAAGCTTGTACAAGTAGTGAGAAAGGAGCCATGTAACCTTGACACATGATTGTTGAGGATTATCCAGTTCACTCTAAAACGGCAGCTTGGATATTTACTGCTTGAATCGGTACCGACAACAAAATTCAACGAACAAGAAGCTAATTAAATTTGAATTCAATAGCATCGTCGAGGTTCAAAAAAATTCTCATCAAAACAATTCCAAGAACTCATCGACTGATAGCAGGATTTTTAATTTTTTTTTATAATAATTTGTTATCGTTTCACCTCAGTGGAACAGATTATCGAGAGAGAACGAAGAAGAATGAAATCTGGTGCTGAAGAGAGAGAGAGCGTGGACGGAGAAATAGAGAAAGTGAAAACTACAAAACTGTATTAACCGGGTCATGGATCTAATAGATCCGCGTGTTTTATCAATAAATCACAGCCGTTAAAAATGTCAAGATCCAATGGTCGGGAGGGGCTGTGTCAAACTCTGTCAAACTGACCCTGTTAGCCGATCCCTCCCCATTAAATAAAGATTTCCAATTTGTGCTCTGCTCAACAACGTATCGTTCAGTAAGTACCGCCTCGCGTCGCCTCAGGGACATGAAGTGGTCCTAAAAATAGGTTTTAGCTTCAAAGACAAAAACATGGTGTGATTTTGTATTGGCTACAGGCCCACTGTTATTCAAGGCCTATTGCAGCTTAGTTTTAATCATGTTTCAAAACTAAAATTTTCATATCCGTCCAAGCACATTTCAGTTCTCTATGCGTTCGCACAATGACGGACTCATATCTACAGAAGACAAGACCTCGGATTGTATTCATTTGATTGCCAGTCTTACTAACAAAGAGTAAGAACTAACAAAAAAAAAAAGGGGAAATATCATGCTAGTACTTCTGACCTTCAATTTTTCAGATATGCCGTTCATAATCAGAACAACATGATTTGTTACTTCTGCAGTGCGAGTAATAAACTCATACCGATCCGATTCAGTAAATTTGATCTTAATGGACGAATTTTTGAAAGTTCTCACAACACTGTATCTACCTTCAAAAGACTCATATCCTAAGGGAAATCTCAACCCTCCTCTTTCATTTGAATCTACAACTGCAGAATTTAGGAACTTTTTCAAGCCATGCTTCTCTTCATCCTACAAAAAGATGTAGAATGAATAAAAAAACTTCGGACACAAAAAACACGTAAATATCTATAAAGTTCAAAGAGAAATGAGAACTTCAAGTAACCAAGGAAGGAGCACTCTTACGGTGGGTTCGGTCACCATCTTCCTAGTAGAAAGCATCAATCGCAAGTCCAGATCCTTTTCAACGCAAGCTATGTCTACTATCATATGACGCACATGGTTTGTTTCGATCTAAAAATATAATGAATATCTTAGGTTTAATCAAAATTGTTCCAGCACCAGGTGAAAATACAAGTTGATTCAGGAATTACAAATACACATGAGACTATGTTGAACATAAATAGTTCAAATATAAAGCAAGTTTATGAGTCTTGCCTTTTGAAGCTCAAGTCCGCCAAATTCTGTTGCAGTGCACTTGCAAGTAAAAGATACATCTGAGTAGGATCTATCGGTGACCTAAATGAATTCCCAGGTATTATAACATACTCATGAGAATACCAAGCACAGGTAACGAGCAGATGGTGAATTGAAAAAGAAAATTTATACCCTGACATAGTAATACTCCTTTTCTTCCTCCAACTCAACCCCGATTTCAGGAACAACCACATTAAGTACTGATTCTGGAAAAGACTTGGGAATATGAGTATTAAATGACCTCTTCATTCTACTCAGGGAAGCTTCAAATTCTGATCTGCCTCGAAGTGTATCCATTTTGGACGGAGGTATCCTTCATCAATCACCATTGTCACATACAAGTAAGGTACTAAGGTCAGTTAAGAAGCAAAACAATGATTTGTTCAGTTAAATTCGCATATTAAAAGATACCGTATATACAAGACATATAACTTCTTTTTCTAAAAGCTCTGTCACTGACCAAAGAATTGAGAAAGGAAACTTACCCATGTAACAAAATTTTGCCAAATCTAGCCACCAAACGTATCTCTCCTTCCTTGAACAATTTGGAAGTGCCTTCATCTCTCTTACTTTGAAAAGCAAGAAGGTCAGACAGTATCTGTTCAGTGACAGATATCAAAGGATTCTCTACTGAGCTGCTCTTTTTTGGCGTATTTGTTCCTTGTCATGAAAGAAAAATTAGGATCAATGACATGTCTATATACATATCAGTAAAGAAAATAATTCAACATAATACACACATAATATCCTACAAATAATTATATGTATCTATAAGTACAGTTGCAGTCTAATTGACTTCATCATATAAAATATGGAGTAATTTACATACCTGTTATCCTAAGGGAAGATGCTAAAACATATGAAGTACTTCTTTTGATTTCATTTCACCATATAAAATGGATTCCGATGAAATGGGGATTAGTCTAATTGAACCAGGGTACTGATGCTCTTCTTCTTCGGTAGAATTAACTATGAACAATCTGGAAATGCAACTCTTTGGATAAAGATACCTTCCACGTAATAAAGCATCATCACCATTCCTCATGACCCTCTCTGAAGAACATGACTCAGAATTACCACTTCCTGACAGGTTCACTTTTTGCTGAAACTTATGAACAAGTGAACGTGAATCGAGTGACGACCCCTCAAGGGATTTGGCTCCGTCCTTTAACTGTCTCTTGTGTGGAGGTATATAAGTCGACATAACTTCAAAATTCTTCTCTGCAAATTGGTAGATTTAAGACTCATGATAAAATATCGGATGCTAAGCAGAGACGATTATAAAATTGGTGCATTGATCGCTGTCGTAGGCGTCAAAAATAAATTACACTTTCTTACTACTCAAAATATATAATGAAGCAAGGGCAAGAAAGGATCGTTCCCACAGAGAGGTCTAGGTTGTCAAATTGTTTCGGTTCCTATAACTAACACCGTAGTTTTGTGATTTTTATATAATAAACTAAATAAAAGCAAATAAAGAAAAGTAAACAAATCAAATCAAGGATGAGAAAGTATTGGTCATGGATTTCGTCTTCAATCACAAACATGTTTTCAACACAATAACTAGAATTGATATTTTAATCTCAACTTTTATCAAAGGCCCTAGAATACCTTGATCGCAAGTATATCCCGCAAATCTCCTCATGTCATCAACAAACACATTAAAAGATGCGAATATGAATTCTATCTAAAAGAACAACCTAACGTGTAAAAGCACTAATCAAGTTTAATTCCCTAGATGCATTAAGTTCTATGAAATCAGGCCAATCAAAGCAATCGAACGTGTAAAAGCACTAATTCAATTTAACAAAGGTTATGGTTCACATATGATCATAAGAATATATCACTACAAACTATAATCATATTTATGCTACTTGCAATCCGGAATTATCACTTTTTCGTAGAACAACCCTAATCTAGCAATAAAGATGAAAGCAAACTCAATCGATTCGCGACTTGACTAAACAAGCATTCAAATCATGTAACAATATTAATGGTGAATCATAAACAATAATATGAGAGAAAATTAATTTATTGCACAAAAACTCATGTTTGGAAATCCAACTAATTCATAACCAAAAGAAAACTCTAGCTCATATTCATGGAGTTCATAACAAGAAGAAAGAGAAAAGACTTCATGGTTCTAAACCCTAGAAAACAAAGTAGAGGCAAAAAAATCATAGATAAAAGATAATAGTCCTCTCTTTATATGTTTCTCAATTTCCATAAAGGATACTCCTTCCAATATTAGGTCTTCTCAAAACCCATCTCCAAGTGGTCCACCAAGCCCATGTGTGAGAAATACCCATGTGAAATTATGTCCAAAAATCGTCGCCGGAAAATCGGGATTACGGTAGGAAGGTCGCCCAGGAAAGTAGCTCGGAGGTGGCCGCAAATTCAATCCGGTCACCGGCCAACGGTCAAAACGGTCGAGGTCACCGAGTCAACTCGGGTCCGGTCGGATGTGAGTCGGTTCAAATATTCAGATTTAGCCGGGCCTCGCTCGGTCTGATTCACTTTTTGCTAGGCCATTTGCACCGGCTCGACTTTTGCTTTGCACCATGATTGTGCTTCCAGCCATGTTGGCCGTGTATTCTCCCATTTCTTCCCCTGTCTAGCCATCAATTCCATCACGAGCAAAGCAGAGATCCGCCAAATCTCGCTTTGTAAAGCAACAACTTGCAATAACCTCACAACCAACCGCAACCTGCCATTGCACAACCATACAAGCCTCAGAAATGTAGCTTCCTTCAAGAACTCACACCATTCTTCTATGCTCGGTTCCATATCCTTTGTGTCTCACACTCACAACACCCCGCCCAAAGATCACCACAATGAACAAGAAACCATTTCACCTAACCATCTGCAGCTTCAACATCTGAATTTCAGCTTAATCCCCATCCACAAGCCATCTCACAACTCATAAACACCAGAACCCTTGCTGCATCACCAAAGCAACATTTTGTCTTGCTACAACTCACTCACCGCATCATTTCCTGCTAACTTTACTCCTCATATCCTCAATACTAGCAACCACCAAAGCGGGCATCACTAGCAACAAAGCTTCTTGAGACAAACCCATATCTCATCAAAGAACACAGACTTCTCAAGCTACAACTCCTCCACCACCACAGCCCATCTCTCATACTAACTTCTTGCACAAACAGAATCGCGCAAACCCGCAATCGCATCTCCCTTTCCTTGCCAATCGCTGTGCCTCCTTGGCTTAGTTCCCCGCACAACCGCCATTTATTTCTCATTTGCAAGTATAAGCTCAAGCCATTCATCCATTTGCCTCTATTAAAAACACCTATTCAACCACCCGAGCCACCATCAATTCACATCCCCGTATTTCGCCCATTTGGACAACATCATCAAAACTTCACAGCCCGACTACCGACTCGGCTTCTTGATACCTAAATCGCCTTGAAGCAAAGACCATTCCATTGTAGCCAATTGCATTCACCCCATACAACCATGAGCTTCAAAGACTTCATTCATTCTACACCGCACACATCGCCATCATCACCGCTCGCTCAATTCTCAAAGAAGAATAATTGCTCAAGACGCCACCTTAACTCGGATGCAACATAACCATTAATCTGTTTGTCTTCATACTCATCGACGTATTGCTTCAACAAAGCAAAGACACTCTTCTTATTCCTCGTATTCTTGTCTCCGAGTCCATCTCTCGCTCAAATTCGACCGCAACAACAAATTAAACCCATCTCGAGTCTCATCTCAATTACCACCATATCTTCTCCGTGATTTCAATTTCACCAAACCCTAATCCGAGAATCTAGAACATCAATTTATCTCAATCAATCTCGAGTTCAACCATGAATCGCCAAACACCGATTCCTCTCTTAAACCCATTTAATTGTTCTCCGATTCCTCAATCAACCACTTACAATCCACAAATTCATCTTCTAACTCTTCTCTCACACATCGCTTTGCAACGACCAAATTCAAAGCGAACAAATTCCTCGATCTCGGATGGGGCGTTGCCTCAATTTCCTCTTTGTCCGAATCTCTGCTCAAAACCCAAACTCAAGTCGTCTCTTAATCTAAACCCGTCAACCCTAGACTCCAAAGTTCTACCCTCTTGGCTCACGGCAACAAAAGAGTATCACTACAAGAAAGTTAGTGTATTGAAACATGTTCTTTGTGTGGCAACAACCCGTATTTTGTGTTGCAATAACTTTTTGTCACACAATTTTTTTGTGCCACACCCTGTGGCAAGAAACTGTGTGACAAGAAGTTATTGCCACACCTAAGATGTACTGTGGCAATAACTGTGTTTTTTTTGCCGCACCCATTGGTGAGGCTAAAACATGAGGCAAAAAGGTTTTCTTATCAATATTATTTTATTTAAAAAAGTCTTACCGCATTAATGGGTCAAAAATATTTATTACCATTTTGTTTGTTCATGATAACAATAGTAATTAATTTGACTTCTTTATTAATTTTGAATCATTCCATAAATGGAATACAGAAAAGAATAACGAGGATAAAATTCTAAATTTGTTAATTTATTTTATTTCATAGCACATATATACATGGTATATCTTTGATCAAAAAAAAAAAAAAAAGACATGATACATCATGGGATAAGACCACATGATAATTTTCAGGAAAAACAAAGAGAAAAGAAACTAAACTTCGTTCCTATCTTGTTCTCTAATCCTGCAAAATCAACTCGTTTCAATCTTGTTCCGTGGTGCTGCAAAATCAATTTGTTCCAATCTTGTTTTTTTCTCCTGTAAATCAATGTTCAAGAAAGATAGTTATTTTCATAATCAAATATACATAGTTCTAAATAATACCCAAATATAGATTCTAATTTTGGAAGATCAGTACCTTTTCCCGGAACATTCCAAACTTGATTAATAGTATCCCCTTCCCTCGGGCTCGTAAAATCAATGAGTTTATCAGACTCGGGTCTAGTTTAAGAAGTGAAAACGAAAGAGAAAACCCAAAGTTTAGCATATTATCAATCTAGAGAAAAAAAAAACAATTATGTGATTACAACCCATGATTATAAATCTAATCTCGATTAAATGACTCCGTAAGATTTTAAAATCATTGTAAAGATTATATTATTTTTCACTAACCTCGGACCTTAAGAAAGTTTGGATCGAAGAAATTTTCTAGAATCATCAGAACTTCATATACCTTTTCCCAAATCAGTAAGTTAACAACTTAACCTGAATGCGCAAGCCCTAAAGAAATCACAACCTGGAGAGCTTGTTTCCTTCCCAAGAGATTAATCGCAGCAACAAAAGAATGTTCAAAAAAAAAATTACATGTTAGATCTCACAGAGCTTATGATAAAGACAAGTGGAGAAAGGGAATACGAGAGCTTATGATAAAGACAAGTGGAGAAAGGGAATACGAGAGGTTAAAGAGAGAAAGTGGGGAGGGAGGGGGATGTGTACGTGGAGAGAGTGGACTTTGAATCTTTCCATACTTAAATAGATTTTCTTTTTACACGATAATTATAATATAATAGTAAATAAAGGGAAATAAATTACCACGATTTATCCACACCTAAGTTGTGTCACGTGGCAATATACCATCTTTTAGCGGCACACCTAAGCTGGTTGTTGCAAAAACTTAGTATTTTGCCTCGCTAGTTATTTTCATGTGGCTAGAAAGGCATTTTTGCCACACTAAGATGGAACTGTAGCAATACAAGCATTTTGCCACATACACTCAAACAGGTGGTGTGTCTATAGACTGCTTTTCTTGTAGTGTATAGGGTAGTGATCTTGGTGTTGTTGAGAAAACAGAGGGCTAAATGACCCTCGATCTAGTTCCTAGGCTATAGAACTGGGATGGCTATTGGCACCCGTTTGATGGTTAAGGGCTAACCACTCATACATGGCTTGTCGGTTTCAAGACCGACAGCCTAATTTCTCGCTTTTCTATGAGATTTACAGTTTAAATCCTCTTGCATGACTTAGCCTGCTCCAAATATCGCCAATGAATTGGCCTTTTTGCCTTATACGCTCCAAATGGATGGTTTTTCCTTCTTCTGATCCAAATGACTCCAAAATACCTGATTAGCTCAAAAGCACACATAAGATACACAATTCACACGAAAAATAGCAAAGAAAGCATAAACTCTAGACAGTAAATACGGTGTATTCTACACCTATCATGCATGTGTAGATCAATTTTCCATACAACTTACTACATCTCGTTATTTGTAAAACAAAATTAAGATACTATATATCTTAAACACTTATCGATATAGGAAAAGAATTTGCTCTCATGCAGTGCAGTGCATTTTCGAACTAGCATATATACGACCATTGGATCCAATAAGATATGATGTCATCTAACTAACAATTAATCCCGTTATCCCCCGTATTCGTGTATGCTAAACGAGATATTCGTTTTCTTCTTTTCCAAATACGTGATAGTGCTTTGTGATAGGTGTTGTAAAACACCTAATTTTATATCTATTGTTTATGCTTTCTTTGCGAGTTTCTTGTGAATTATGTATCTTATGTGTGCTTTTGAGTTTATTAGGTGCAATGGAGTCATTTGGAGCAAAAAGACCAATTGGAACTCGTTCAAATACAAGATTTCTACTTTTCATTGTGTAGAGGACGAGAAGATGAAGACAATGCCGAAAGAACGGAGTCATTCCGACATCGTATGAAGAAGTTATGGGCGAAACAAGAATGAAGTTGAACTAAACTGGCGGGCCTTCCAGGATCGGCAAATGAATGAAGATCGCTAAGGGACACCCTCATGTTAAGGGGCGGACATTTTCAAAGGAAGTGCTAAAGGGAGTCGAGTTTTATTCACTGGGGGGCTGCCAGATTCAAATGATGTTAAGGGCACCCACTTATTATCTCCGGGCACTTCTTCTTCATTATTTGTAAAATAGAACCATGCAAGTTCAGGGAGATGATGATGCTGGTGTTCGTGATGATTTCGATGTTGCTGGTAATGACTAAGATGATGATGGAGTTCAGCTCGAGACGAAAATACAGAGAGCGCCAAGAACAACGTGGAAGAAAGAACGACAAATCCGCCATTATTGGTAGTTGACGATGAGAGTAATAACAGAGAAGATGAAGATGGTGAGAATCGAGCTCGAGTTGAAACAAGTGGGTTGATGACGCCGAGAGGATGTAGAGAAATATAGAGGGCATGACAAAGGACAATGATCATCGGCGAGAGATGGCAGCCATCATTGGAGTTGGAGCCGTTTATGGCAAATTCGTGTTAATGGAGTTGATCACGGGTTTTAGCTATCTCTCGGTGATCGAGTTTATGAAGTTATGGACGAGCTCAACTAGAACAGAGAAAGATGGTGCTGCTACTCGGGTTGTGGAAAAGACTTGACATGGAGTCAGTCATGTCGATGATGGTTATGGCTTGCTGCCATTGTTGATGCTCGATGGAGTTTTCAGAATTTGCGCAGTGGACGAGATAGAGAAGAACAAAAGTAAGTTGTCATTGCCAGATCGGTTATAGAGAGATTAAGATGGAGTTATGGATCCTGGACGAGGATACGGAGGAGTTTGAGAATAACACTTGAGGAGTTAGTTTTCCATGGGTGGAAACGATCACGGTAGTCTTGTGGTCGTGGTGATGATGTTCTCTCGCCATTAGCAAACGAATGACGATAGAATGGGTGTTTGAGCCGGAGATTGCCAAAGTGAGTGATGGAGTCTCGTTGATTGAAAATGGGGTTGCTTTGCGCGACGATTGAAGTTTATGGAGTTCGAGCTACAAAAGAGGAGATGGCTCGAGTCTCTTCTTTCGCTATTGTTTCCATGGTGGAATAGGTTTCACCGAGACGCTGGACATGCAATTTGAGAACGAAGGAGAAGTATTGGCAAAGTGATGATGCCGGTGGTCAGCAGGGAAGGTAATGCTCGAGTTTCTCTGGTGAATGATAGTTATGGCTTGCCGCCGTTGATAAGGTAAGTATGGTACACGAAGAAGCCAAAGAAGATAAAAAGGGCTCGACGAGCAAGTTCATGGAGCCGATGATTACCGATCTTCGCCGAGTATGATGATGACGGTGATGACGAGATGGCCCGTGGCCGTTGTTGTTGCTTGTCGACGATGCAGATGTCATGACAAAGTTGAGAGGAATATGAAGCGAGTTTGGTGGATGAAGATGGACTGACGGTTTATTTCATCGAGGAATGGATGATACTCTATGATGATGGAAGACTTCGGTATTCTTGTGGTGGTTCAATGTCTGTCTCGGTGATGTTGGGCGGGTTCGAATGGAAGCAAGAATCAGAGGAGACATACTACTGGAAATTCCACCGTAGCAATTAGAGAAGTTGGTCGTGAAAGAAGAGGAATAAAATTTACTGTCGGCCTCCACGAATCGACAAAGCCATTTACAAAGCTAATGGTGTTTTGGGCTGGATTTTGCGAGACCCGTTTGGATAATTGCGACTACATTTTCTCGACTCACCTTGGACGTGAATGATATTTGGAATTTTGGCGGGAGTTTGGCAAGCCAATTGCACGGGTTTGATGCACGGGACACAATTAAGGAGGTGCACTTTCCTATTTTTACTAGGTTTCCTAGTTTTCTTCAAGAAGAGGTTACAAAACTCTATATATAGAGAAGCCTAGGCACAATTTGGGATATCTTATCTCTTATCTTATATCTCTTAATATCTTTATTATCTATTCTTTTGCCTCTACTTTGTTTTCTAGGGTTTACAACATGAAACTTTTTCTCTTTCTTCTTGTTATGAACTCCATGAATATGAGCTAGAGTTTTATTATTGGTTATGGAATAAGTTGGATTTCCAAATATGGGTTTTAATTCAATAAATTAGTTTTGTCTCCATATTATCGTTTATGATTCACCATCAATATTGTTACATGATTTGAATGCTATTTAGTCGAGTCGCGAATCGATTGAGTTTGCTTTCATCTTTATTGCTAGATTAGGGTTATTATACGCAAAAGTGATAATTCCGGATTGCAAGTAGCATAAATATGATTATAGTTTGTAGTGATATATTCTTATGATCATATGTGAACCATAACCTTTGTTAAATCGGATTAGTGCTTTTACACGTTCGATTGCTTTGATTGGCCTGATTTCATAGAACTTAACGCATCTAGGGAATTAAATTTGATTAGTGCTTTTACACGTTAGGTTGTTCCTTTAGATAGAATTCATATTCGCATCTTTTAATGTGTTTGTTGATGACATGAGGAGATTTGCGGGATATACTTACGATCAAGGTATTCTAGGGTCTTTGATAAAAGTTGAGATTAAAATATCAATTCTAGTTATTGTGTTGAAAACATGTTTGTGAATGAAAACGAAATCCATGACCAATACTTTCTCATCCGTAATTTGATTCGTTTACTTTTCTTTATTTGCTTTTATTTTATTTTATTTTATTACATAAAATCAGAAAATCCTCGGTGTTTTATATAGGAAACCATAACAATTTGACAACCTAGACCTCTCTGTGAGATCGATCCTTTCTTGCCCTTGCTATATTTATATTTTGAGTAGTAAGAAAGTGTAATTTATATTTGTGTCGGCTGACAACCGGTCACTTTGTTCTCCTTTTCCAAATACGTGATAGTGCTTTGTTCTCCAACCTTGTTTTATCCATGAGAAAACTAATTTCTATTTTCTTTTTGGGAGCCTTGAATATTACTTTATCAAATAAGGAAATCTCCAATGAGAGCGAGGACAGAAAGCTTGATGGTGTTGTTAATGGTGATGATTTTGTAGCTAATGTTGTTGATGTTCTGTTAATGGTGATCATAATAACCATGGATGTCTATGATGTCGACGAAGAAGATGTCAGATGAGATGATGATCACCGCATGTTTGACTGAGACCTTTACAAATCAAGGCTGAGATGAGATGATCAATATGAGATGATGATGAATAATTGAATGTTGTTCTTGTTTGGTATATCCCTATATCTTCATTGAAGAGCTAAAGTTGAGAAAAAAATTAATTTAAGGTGAATATGTATATGGTCTTCTAGAACTGGAAGGTACTGATTCAGACTACAAACCTAGATTAACATATAATCTTCAGAAAATTAATCATAATTATTATTGATCAGGGGCTTTGATTGATTAATCTTGAAAATGAAAATCAAACCCCGTATATTGCATATAATAAGCAAGAACGTAGGTAAAGGATCAACATGCTTAAGCTTTCCACTACAAGAATGAAGTGATGAAAGCAAAAGAAGGGATTTTAATTTTTATTTGACCAAGTATTCGGTGAATTAACAGGGTTAACTCTCAGTTAGATGACATCGCATCTCATTGAATCCAGCAGCTATACATCTGCTAGTTCAACAAATGCTCTCGCACTGCGAGAGCAAAATCTTTTCCCAGATATAGATGTTGCAAAATGTTAGACAACTAGCCAGTTACTCCCAAACTTAGGTGGCAAAGAGACATGGAGCCAAAAGAGCATCCCTGGAATTGGGGTTCTAGATGCAAGCTACATCATTTGCCATCATAATTTGGGAGTAATTAGCAAGCATGCTAGCAATTAAGTTTAACGAAACGATGACCATAGATCAGATTATTAGAAAATTGCTATTCTTATACAAAATACTGATGAATACATCTTCAAAAACCAAACTGCATGGGTGTTTCAAGGAGACTAGCTATGGATGAGGTTCCCCTTCAAGTCTACTAACCTTGAAATTTATGCAATGGTGCAAGGGATGATGTTTCATCCCACATTGTATCATCAGAAATATGCTACAAACATGCAAATTTTATTTTTTTTAAAATGTAGTGAATCAGTATTAGTGAAGATCCATAGAGTTGAGGAAGGATTTAAGAAACCAACCTGTTGCAAATTATTGGACTCGAGAGTGAAGAGTAGGAACTTGGAAGCTGAAACTAAAAATATTTCCACATAACATAACCCTTCATGCAAATAAATGGGGAAATGAAGAGTTTCTTGGACAAATAAAAGTCATGTACAACCTCCTGGTATTCTGAGTCTAAGCCTTAGAGCATCCACAGTCGTCGACTAAAACCAAATTTTTGGTCGAAAACGCAGACACTACGGAGAGGAGTAAAGACCAAATATCAGACTAAAACCAAAAACCAAACTATATTTGGTCTTTGGTTTAGTTTTGGTCTGGCGTAATTTGACATTACGCCTGATTGGGGCGGAACTGTAATTTGCGTTTGGTAATGAGACGCAAGTTTAATCTACGCCTGTTTGAAACGCAACTTTAATCTACGCCCGATGGGACGTAGTTTACATTTGCGCCTGATACCAAGCGGTATTTTTATATTACGCTTCATCCAGGCGTAGTTACAAGTTACGTCTGACCGGGCGTGATTTTAAAGTCCGCCTGACTACAGGCGCAAGTTATTTGTTTCGCCTGTTACTACATGGGGCGCAATTTAAATCTACGCCCATCCTTCTACCAATTTCTATGTATTACACTAAGCAAGATACATGGATTACCACGTCTAACTGCAATTTTAAGCAACTGTAATGGCTATAAAAAAGATGCTCGTGATGAACCTGTACTAACCATGTTAACGTGGCTGCCTAATTTGTCACCTTTCCCGGCTGAGATGGTTCTGGAACTTTCTTTTACTTTATTTTGGTTTTTAATCTTTAGTTTTACTCGTCCCACTGCAGTTGCTCTTAGGAGAGTCAATGGTCTGCCAATTCAAATTTTTTGATTTTAATTTAATATCAATAACCCTGCTCTACTTTTTAGCTACCCCGTCAGAGGGGTGGAGTAATGGCCTAATGGGAGTGACGGTGTGACTGTGGCCGGGAAATCCCGTCGGCGTCACCTCTCCCGAGTGAGAGAAAAGCTAGGTGAGCTCCAATTCCGAATTTCCAACACTGTTACGCGCTCATACTTTCAGCTCCAACCATTTTCCCCATTGTCGCGTCCTACATCTTAAACCTTTTTGAGGCTAGTGGGATAGCGACGGGCCACCTTGAAAGATTTTGGAGGCAATAAGTGGGGTACGAAGCATTTTCAATTCCATTCATAGGCACGGAAAAGTTATAAGGGTGCGTTTGGGGTAAAAGAAGTTTCTCCTCATTTAAAACAGATTAATACACAATAACAGAAGAAAAATGAACAAACAAATAAACCCACATACATGTCTCGTAATGCGACTACTAGGCCACAGTTGTTTAGCTAGGAATGGTAGGATTCAATGTGGGAACAAAACAATTCACTATTTTTGGATCAAAGGTTTAAATGTTGTGTAGGTGTGAATAATCCACAGTGGACAGTGGAGCCATCCCGAAAATCGAGGGCGCACCAAAGAAAGCGAAGTAGTGAAAGCACCGAATCACCCCACCGGATCTGGGGCACGAGAAAAGAGGGATGAAGACGGGTCGAGAGATCGAGGCAAAAGGGGAGAAAAAGTTCTGATGTGACGATCCTCGGGTTCGAGGACATTTAATGCTCTGACAAAGTAGGTAAAGAGATAAGGAAGACTCTGGTCAAACTCGGCGAGAACCTAGAAGGCGACATCGATCAACATCACCTAACAAGCAACATCGGATGCAGCCACCGCTCGCCGGATGCTTCAACTCGGGCGAAGGGAAGATCGGATGAAGCATCGGGTAGACACCCGAAGAGAGCATCAAGGAAGATGTATTAGGCCCAATACTGTAATATCGTTGTATCACCATTTTATGGCTATAAATAGGAATCGTGTATAGGGCTAGAGAGGTAAGTAAGAAGGGAGGGAAGAGAGTACACCAAGAGCATAGAGAGAAAGCATACAATTTGTAATCGGAAAAATAGTAATAAGACCATCCTTTCACCCCGTGGACGTAGGTAATCATGCCGAACCACGTATCTCTTGTGTTCTTCTACATCTCTTCTTTGTTTGACTTCTTTATGCATGTATGAGATCCTTTGGATGTAGTGGTAGGATTTTCTACATCTACATTCTGGCGCCGACTAAGGGGAGCGTATAACATCTTCGGATACCTTGAGATCGTTACCAAAAGAGGAAAATCCGAGCTCCTAAGCCACTTTGTGTGCTAGTTGACGCTAAGGGAGAAACTCTTTTGGTTCTTTACCTTTGTTTTCATAACAAAACCTGGCGGAGTTTGATTCTCGCTCTTTATCTTTGTTTTCCTAACAAAACCTTGCGAAGTTTGATTCTTGCTCTTCATCTTTTCATTCATACCAAAACCTTATCGAGTTTGGTCGTGAGTCCGCTTTGTGTCCCCGTTTATTGTCTTTACGTCCCACAGTAAGACATGTCTTTCGTTCGAGACAAAGTCGTCAAGACAAGCTTCAATGAAATAAGTCGCTTGCTTAAGACACCCAAATGAGTTGTTGGAAGATCCGCGAGCTCCCAAAATAACATCTTTCGATGTTGGTAGAATCTAGAAGGAAACCCCATCTCGCGGGATTTATCGTTTGAGACCTCGATAAAAGAGAGATTCAACAGCTCTTATCAACATCCGTTGAAAATAGTTGACGCTTAATGAAAAACTCTAACGATCGAGACGCCTAAGTCCGCTTAGATTTACCACCTTCAGAATTTAAGGATAGACATCGTTACATTTGCCTTCATTTACTCGCTTCGCTCGTTTAAACCCTTCCTTTTAACAAGTTAAGCAAAGTACAACAATGGTAGAAGCAAGACTAGCTCGGAATCGTTGAGTCCTGTCTTCGGAAACCATGGTGGAAGGATTATAGTGAGCGGCACATTAACCGAATCTCATTTTGATCCTACACTGAAGCCCTACAAAGACGCCAGTAAAATCAAATATCTCATGATTCACTTAAAGGAAGACCATCAAAGACGGAGGTTGTTGAGGGTCGTCGTTACTATCCATCGCCGCCAAGGAAGAGACCTTCCGATTTAATGTACGGGTGGTCAATGACTCCTGGCGCAGGGAATGTTAGGACAAATAATGATTAATGCATAGGGAAGTACCGACGATGTGTCGGGACATTTTTGAAAATTGTCTTTTAGGGCCAAAATAACTTGACTGGGCGAGACCAACACGCTAGCGTAAAACGGGAAGTGTACTATAAAAAACTTGTCCCACCTCACGCTGCTGTTGAACTCGCTGTACTTCATCCTTAACCTTTTCGAAAGCGCTTCAAGTAAGTGTTGTGTCCTTTGCCGACGTAGGGTACGAACGGATAGGCGAGCCGAGGAACGAGGACGATAACAAAGGTAATGGCAAGTACCTCCAGGATGAGCAGGATCCCGAGGAACCGGGTCACGGCGGGATCTAGCGGGCAAGAAGGACTCACGGATTCTCGGCACGAAGATCGTCGACCTAACGACCAGGGCGAGACTCAGGCGTTGATCAAAGGCATGGCTACGGTCGACGAGGAGGTCGATTTGGGCCGAGATGACGATTTCCCACCCAGATGTTGAGGATCAACCCGAGCCGCGATGGGGCCGAGGAATGAGGGCAGCATGGAAGACGGAGAACAAAGACGGATACCGAGGAGGAGGAGGAAGTTCAAACAATGCGCGAGGAACGAAGGAGAGAAAGACAACCGACGAGTACCAAAGCGAGACCTAGAACGAGAAGCCGAGAGGCTTAGGCGAGTACACTTGGCAAGGGGAACCCTAATCGGGACATCCCCCCGGTAGCGGTCGACCGCCCCGCAGCCCGATCGTTCCCCCGATCGGCTAACCACCTCGCAGCTCCGATTGTTCCCCAGGTGGCGGTCGATCACCCAACAAATTCCGATCGTCTCCCCTGTCGTTCTCGCTGCGAGACCCCCAACCGCACCCCCTAACACAACGGGACACCAAGTGAATGGTCACTCCAGTCACGAGAGCACCGACCCGATGTTACTTGTTATACTGGCAAGCCAAAGAAGACAAGAAGACCTAATGAGAGAACTGCAAAGGAGAAACTCGGCGTTAGAATACGAAAATTACCGGCTCCGCAACGGAGAGCGGGGTCGAGAGGATCATCGAGCCGAGGCGCCTCTAGCAACCACACTCCACCGAGGGACTCCCCACCCCCTCACCAAGCCGAGAACGCATACCCGACCCTAATCGGCCAAGAGAAGGGTATGGGCCAGTAGAGGATTCTTCGGTAGATGAGGAAGCAACCAATGAGAGTACGGACGCGTCCACCAAACAAAAAAATCGAGCGGCTCGAGCGAATGGTTAAAAACTGACCGGAGATAACGAGGATGATAAGTTAGCGAAGTAATCAATGAGGCCTGATGACGCCGTTTACTAGGGAATTGGACCGGACTCCGTTTCCACCAAAATGTACGCTGCCGATCTTCCCATCTAGGTTCGATGGCACAGGCGACGCAGGAGAGCACATCAAAATGTACGGCATGTCCTTGGTACAGTGGAAGAATCACGATGTGGTCATGTGCAAATTCTTCCCTGCCAGTTTGGAGGGAGAGGCAAAGAGTTGGTTCTACACCCTTCCCGATAAATCCGTTGGGAGCTATGCAGTTTTGGTAGAAACCTTTCTCGAGACCTACATTGCATAACAGTATAGCTCGGCCCAGAGTCGACAAGTTGTTCACCCTGGCACGAAGACTCAGGGAACCGTTGTGTTCTTTAACGGACAGATGGAGGAAGTTATGTACGGATATAGGGAAAGCACCGGTCGATCAACAGATATTCGGCTTCGAGAACTCGCTAAGAAAGTCGGATCCCATCTGGGTGGCAATGTACACGGAGAAGCCTAAGACACTAAGGGAGATCCGGAAGATGCAAGAGCACTATATCGCCTTGGAGGAGATCCAGGAAGGAGCGCAAGATAGGGGAATACAAGAGGCAAGCACTGCAGAAGAGGCCACCCCGCGAGAAGCCACGAAACGATCCGAAAAAAGGCCCGGTGCCCAGCACCAGGGTGAGAACAAAAGAGTTTGGGTCGAGAAAGGAAAGAAGCCTCGCCACGAGCCAAGATCTTATACTCCGCTAAATGCGCCATTGGAAGAAGTGTTCAAGGAGGTTGAAAAGAGGAACGACATCCGTTATCCCAAGACTCGGGGAATTCAGTTCGACGGGACAAGGAACCACCCGGAATTCTTCCACTATCATCGATTCCTGCGGCCATTCAACCAATGATTGTAGAGAAGTGAAAGACATCGTCCAAAGACCGATCCGTGATGGGTACTTACGGCATTTCGTCAAGACATCGCCGACACCCGCCGAGCCGATGTCCCAAAGGCACCCGTATAAGAATTAACCGCGACACCCGGGCCGCGTGTAACACCATATCACACTCTCGAACTCGGGGTACGACTCCGGGAACAGTATCACCTCGAGAATCCATAAGAGGGACCGATCGAGCAAAGAAATCCTCGGTGTGGCCAAGACCCTACCCATGGAACCATGGATGATGCAGCCAATCACCTTCTCGGCAAAAGACGTCCCATTGAACGGCCAAGCATACGGGGATCCCCTAGTAATAACCCTACTGATCGAGGAATGGGGCGTCCGCAGATATTAATGGACGGGCAGCTCGGTCCAAGTCTTGTTCTACGACACTTTCAAAAGGATGGAGTTGTCCGATGATATCCTCGGTCCTGGGCCCACCTATCGAATTTACGGCTTCAACGGTGCAATAGAATGACCAAAGGGAGAAGTCACCCTCCGAGTCTCGGACGGGGAGGGGTTCCTTGACACACTCACCACCTTTTGCGTGGTCGATGTCGTGTCACCATACGAAGGCACCCAGGTCGGCCCCTGGCTTGCGGGAATTAAAGGGGTCGCCTCGGCTTATCATCAGAGATTGCGGTTCCCATCTTACCGAGGAGTGGTAGAGGTACTAGGCGATCCCCAGGCGGCATGGAAATGCGTGCAAATAGACGTTCAGCAGAATGAGGAGAGGCGCTCAAGGAAACGTCAAGAAAAGAAGAAGTCAAAGGAAGTAGAAGCGGGCGAGGAGCTGGAAAGGGTAATGTCGCAAGCCATCGCTACCTATGAAGCCGGCGAGAAAGAGACCTTATAGCAATCACAGGGGCTTGTAACAATCGGCGAGCCAAAGCAAAATTTCTCGGCCCTAGAACCAACCCGACAAGTCAATCAAACCGAGGAGGAGCCGAGATTAGTAAGGATAGGGTCCCTCTTGACAAGTGAACAATCCCAACAGTTGATAACCCTTCAAGGAGCACATGGACATATTCGCTTGGCAAATGCACGATATGGAAGGAATTGACCCAGTGTCTGCTCGCACCACTGCGGATAGACCCCAAGTTCAAACCAATCGAGCAAAAGATGAGAAGAATCGCACCCGAGCTACAACCGCGGTGGAGGCCGAATTGAAGAAGTTGTATGCAGCAGGGATCATTCGAAAGGCCCAAGTACCCACAATGGATATCTAATATGGTGATAGTCCCTAAAAGAAACGGGGGCGTACGAATCTGCATGTTATAGTGACTTGAACAAGGCATGCCCAAAGGACAGCTTCCCTCTCCCCAGCATCGACCATCTAGTGGAATCCATTGTCGGGTATAAGGCGATAACTCTCATGGACGGATACTCAGGGTACAATCAAATACCCATGGCCCCCGAAGATCAAGAACATACGTCCTTCTTCACACCAAGAGGGTTGTGTTGCTACACCAAAATGCCATTTGGATTAAGAAATGCCGGCGCCACCTATCAGAGGCTGGTGGAAGACATGTTCGAAGATAAAATACACGACACCATTGAGGTGTATGTGGACGATATGTTGGTCAAAAGCAAGGTGGCCGACAAGCACATCGACGACCTTCGAGGCATATTCCAAACCATGAGAAGATACAAGATGAGGGTCAATCCGGCCAAGTGCACCTTTTGGGTCACCTCGAGCAAGTTCTTAGGATACATAATCACCAACAAAGGAATTGAGGCCGACCCGGATAAGGTCAGGGCCGTGGTGGAAATGCCGTCGCTGTAATTCGTAAAAGATGTGCAACGATTGAACGGGAATTTGGAGGCCTTGGGGTGATTCATTTCGCGGTCGTCCGACAAGTGCAAGGGATTTCTTCGGGACGCTACGAAAAGGGAGAAAAGTTTAAATGGACCGAGGAATGCGAAGAAGCGTTTCAAAAAATCAAGCAACATCTCGCGAGTCTGCACGGTGTTGCAAAGACCCGAGCGAGAGGACATACTAACGCTATACCTTGGGGCAACTAGTCACGCCATTAGCGCCGTCCTAGATAAGAACGCCGGGGAAGAAAAGCCGGTGTATTTCATAAGCAAGACCATGAGCCCGTAGAGGAACTACACCGAGATCGAGCAACCGATATTAGCACTAGTGTTCGCAACGCGAAGCTTCCGGACATACTTTCAAACCCACAAAATAAGGGTGCTTACAAAGTCCCCCATAGAGTCAGTACTCGACAGCGCAGCCAGGTCGGGGCGGATCTCCAAGTGGAGCGCGCAAATAAAGCAGTTCGACATCGTTTACGAGATGAGAACGGCAGTAAAAGCACAGGCAGTGGCCGATTTCCTGGAAGATTTCCCCCTCAGCGACGAAGACGAAGTAGAAGACATACCTGGAATGGAGGAAGACAGAGAAGACCCGTCCGACCTGCTCGAGTCATGCAGCCCGACACGGTGGGAGGTTTTCGTGGATGGGTCATCTAATAAAGATGGGTCGGGCTTGGGATTGGTCTTCACGACGCCAAAGGGGAAAAAGATGGTCCACTCATTTAGGCTCGAGTTTAAGGTAACTAACAATGTCACAGAATACGAGGCAGTGGTACATGCCATGCGCTTAATAGTGGAGATGGGAATCCAGGAGGTACGGCTTACAAGCGACTCCCAACCGGTGGTCCTAAAATCAATGGGCGATCGCCATACATGACCCTCAACTACTGAAATCTTTTGGAGCTCGTCCAATTCTACATCGGCGATACCGAGCATCAAGTTTCGACACATCTCAGGAAGGACAACCGCCACTCGGACGCCCTAGCATATATTGCTTCCATGTTGACAGACTCCGGCATTGAAGGTATCGAGAATCATGAGGGTCCTAATGCCTTGATGCCGAGATCGCGGATATCGGCGCACAAGTCGCGGCGACCACTACCGACCAATATCGGGCCGATGATTGGAGGAAGCCGATCCATGAATACCTTGAAACAGGAAGGTTGCCCAAGGGGAGACTCCGAGATCAACAAGATCAAGAGTAAAGCCGCTGCGTACGAACTTCGAGATGGCGCCCATACGAGAAAGTCATATCTAGGGCCATTGCTAAAGTGCACGAGTAAGGAGGAGGGCGAGATGATCCTCAACGAATTGCACTATGGGGCTGCAAGGAAACCACAAATCGGGTCGCAGCCTAGCGGCACGAGCTAAAACCATGGGATACTTCTGCCATACATGAATGAGGACGCTTGAAGCATATGGACATCGTTTGCGCACGAATGCCAAAAATTTGGGAAGAAGATACATGCGCCGGTAACATTAAACTCGTCATCAGTCCCTGGCCCTTCGCTAAATGGGGAATCGACATCGTGGGACCATTACACGTCGGATCAGGACAAAGGAAGTACTTAATTGTAGCCACCGACTATTTCACCAAGTGGGTTGAGGCCGCTCCACTGAAACACATACGGGATAAAGATGTTTTTCGATTCATCTGGGAACACATCATATGCCGCTTTGGGGTTCCGGCAGCAATCGTCTCGATAACGGAAACAATTACAAGGTAAAAACATCGACCTGCTATTCAACACTTATAACATCCGAAAGAGCAAGTCCACGCCCTATACCCCAAATAAATGGATGTGCCGAGATCACAAACAAGACTATCGCCGATAACATGAAGAAGAAACTTGACGGGGAATATGGGGAATGGTGTGAAGAACTCTACAACGTCTTGTGGGCATATAGGACAACCCGCAGGGAGGCAACTGGATTGTCACCTTTCATGTTAACATACGGGACCGAAGCCATCCTGCCCACAGAGGCGATGATACCCACCACAAGGACCGAAGCATGGAGGCGAAACATCTCGGCGAGATCTTATCTTGGCTAAACTCGACGATCTAGAAGAAACAAGAGAGATGGCCTGCGCGAAGATGGAGAATTACCAACGAAGGATCCAAATGAATACAACAAACGGGTCCGACCCAGAGAATTCCAACCAGGATAGTTGGTACTAAAGCATTTACCCAGTTATGAGTGTGGCAAAAAGGGCGGTAAGCTTGCGCCACGGTAGGGAGGACCCTACACAATTGTTGAGAAGGTCGGAGAAGGGGCATATAAGATACTAAAAGCGGACGGAACACCCGAGCCACGACCGTGGAATGCGGCGCGACTAAAGCTCTACCATCCATAAAATCGGGTAAGATATCTTGTCATTTATTTTAGTGAAAGGCCGCGTGGGGTTGGAAATATGACAAGTGCGTCTCGAATGGTCGTTTCGAACCCGGCGATGGCATTGTGCAAGTGCCGGGGCGACTTACACTAACACGGACTATTCGAACTCGGGGCGATGGCAAAGTGCAAGTGTCGAGGTAGTCCGGGGGGCCACGGCGGTTGGAAACCAAGGTGGCCGATTGTCGAGGCATGAGTACCGACAGTCGAGCAGTCAACATTGCTCTCCTCGCAAGTGGCCGAAATCACTTGCCCAAGAAGATTAATCGATAACTTCTTGGGATGTCGATCCCATAGAAACTAGGAAAGACCAACTACCCTTCCACTAGATCTCGAAAGACAGTGATGAGATGCCTCAATCGGGACATGGCATCGGGCCCGATGACCCTCCTTGTTGAGTGTGTTCGATTTAAACGGCATTTATGACTAACCTATCTATTCGTACATGCACACATAACAAGGTCACGATAAAGAAAACACACGTCGTCAACTCAACATAAATAAAGATAATAACATCGATGGCGTAATAGCGTCGAGGGCAAGAAGAACAAACACACTGGCGACGCAAAGACCCCATAAAAAAAAAGAGAGTTGTGCAAGAAATTAAAAGGTGTTCAAACGAATTATAACCCAAGGGAAAGGGTAAGAAAGCGACGCGAAAGACCGCAAAATACACGTTCACTCCTTCGAAGGGACGGGTCCCGGGATCGCCTTCTTAGCAGCGGCATCGGCTCGCTTTTTATCAAGCACTGCCTTCACACCGGCTTTAACCTTCGAGACAAGTTCATCGCTAAACTTCGCCTTCTCAGCAGCAAGATTCTGCGCCAGCTGTACCGACGCCGCTTCAGCAGTGGCCACTCGCTCGAGCAGCTGAGCCTCCCTCCCCTTCAATCGGACGTTCTCCTCCTCCAATGATGCCGCCTTCTTCTGCTCGGCTGCCAAAACAACAAAGACGGTCAGTCACACAACAATAGCCTTAAGACAACGACAAGAAAAGCGCAACATGGGGCACACCACCTTCCAACAAAGGGGCAACTACCCTAATGGTCTCCTCAGACTCAGACAGGCTACACTCGAGAGAAGACAGCTTTGAAGAAAGCTCTAAATATCGCTGCTCGTTAAACTCATTGGTGGGGCAGTACTTCTTGTGATCGCTCCACTCGGCCCTCTGTCGGGAGTGGGCTACCTGCAAACCTGATAGTTGAGAACGAACCCACTCCAACTCCTCGGAAACCTTTTTGGATCCATTAAGTTTCTCAAGGGATTCTCGGCTGCACTTCTCGGCAGCATCCCTCTCCGCCAAGATCCGAGACGATCTCGCATGCAAATCTCGAACACAAGTCTCAACCGACCACACCGACCCTCTAAGTTGTCGGCCAACAACGTTTTATCGGCTGTAATCCCCTGGAACCGAGCCAAGTTCGCCCTAAGGTTGTCAATTTCCTCGGGAACGTACTCGAAAGTCTCATAGCGATGAAGTTTGGACTGAAGATCTTCGATATCGGTCTCTAGACGATCGATCTTAGCGTCCTTGTTAACTATTCTACATTGCAAGTTCGAAACATGATCCCGTTCTATGTTCACTTCCCTTTTCAACAAACGACACCTCATGGCAGCGTCGGCCTCCGCACTAGAAGATTCGGCTAGGCAGGGAGTACTAAGCTCAGGATATTGGCACTACAAGATCAATCATGACTAGTTAAAAGTAAAATAAGTACCTTGGACCTCGGCCAACTCCTTCTCCAACTTCCGAGATCGCTCACGTTCCTGCTGTAACAAGAGGCGGAGATTCTCCCTCTCGGCGACCTCCCCCGCTACGGGAGAGCAGGCATTCAACAACGAGCGGTTGATGTCCTATAAACAAGACCAACATGGTCAAGACTTACCTAAAATATGAAAGCGACACCCGAAAAACTCAACTCACCAGCAGATCAAAGGTACTTTTCATACCAGCTTCATACAACGAAACAGCATTAATCTTCTCCTCGTCAGGCAGGGAGGCGAAATCAGGAGAAATAAGTGCCCCGAGGGAGTTGCACATAGGGCCCGAGACAGTGAAAGGAGAATGCTGCTGCCCAATTAGGAGCCACGGAAGGAAGAGTCCCCGGCGGCCGCTCCCAGGCAAAGAACTTTCTCCACATCACGGTTGATCACAAGGTTCCCACTACCACCCGACTTCTCCGCCTGTCTCGACTCATCTTCATTACCAAGGGTATCGCCCTCCTCATCGAAAAGACCTTCATCATCATCACCATCGGACATAACATACACCACGCCATCGGCGAGAACAATCCCTTCATCAGCCACCTCCTGGGGCACAGTTTCCTCCGGGGCAGGCACATCCTCCTTGGGTTCCTTACCCCTTCCCTTGGGCTTCTCACCTACAAGGGTAGACGAAACATCAGAAGGCTTCTGAGGCGACTTCCTCAGGAAATGTGATAAAGGTAGCCGATCATCGGGGTCCTCACCGTCCTTCGCCGAGGTACCACCAGCCTTGTCAACCCTCAGTTTCTGTGCATGAGCCGATGTCAGAACCATGCAAGGCAACAAATAGGGGCACGTACATGTACGTCAAATAAAAAAACGAATAAGTATATTTGTTACCTTCCCTGTCTCCTCCTCGGCTCCTGCACCTCTATCCCTCTTCCGATGAACAAGAGTCCCAGCAGGAACACCCTGGGGCTTAGTCTGAAAAACACCAAAACTAAAACATCACCCCACGAGTCGCCCGAGCCGATCAATCAAGCTAGGAAGACAAGGGAATACACTTACCCGATCAACATTGACTACCCAGAAAGGATAAAATTCGAACGGAGGAGGAAATTTGCCACTTAAAAGAGGACCGGAAATAACCAATGGAACCCGATCCCAAGCCGTGTCATTAGTATGACGGGCGTGCTTGTTGGAACCCTTCCCCTCAGGATCCTCATCCAAAAGAAGTCTCCTAACACCTTCGGGAAGAGTTTTATGGCGATGAGGGCTGGCAGCAAACCCGGCGAGATCGCCATTGGTAGTAGTCCCATTTCCGATAATTATCAATGGCCCGGCGGGAGTATAGTCACTCGCACGGAAGGATCGTAGGTAGACCAAGTGGTAGGAGCACATTCGCCTCGGCTACGCTTTTCCCACTCGGACGGGATACGAAAGGTGTTGCCGTTCCAGCGAGCCAAGGCGCGGCACGGCGAATCTTAGAAAGGGCCTCGTGCTGAAAGGGCGGCTAGGATCATATAGAGGGAAGCGGCCCGAGCTCTAGCTGGCCCCTGGTGACGATGGTCGCCTCGGCCGAATGAGGGAATCTCAAGACATCGTCCCTCTTCAGAACACCCTTCTGGCCTGACAAGAGCCCGACGTCATATCCATGGAGATCGAACTCATCCTTCAACTGTTGAACGTATTGCTCATCCGACAAGTCTTTAGCAGCCCTCTTGTCATCCCTACAAGAAAACGAAGAAGGTTTATCAGTGAAGATAGAATCTAGAGCGCGGTAATCATACTTGGAAGGACTCTCTACAACAAACAGGGAATCAAGTGAAACGCCGTCTTCATCAGAAAATACATAACTCACACACCTTTTTTCCGTCATCGAAGGAGTTGAAGACGCCATGAAAATCAGTAGGAGAAGTGACAGAAGGGGCGGAATACGGCCGGGATCGGAAGTTGCAGCGGTGACGGAAACTGAGAAGATGCAGAATGATGGAGAAGAAAGGAAAGAAACCTGTGGAAAAATAGCGGATGACAATGAAGGAGAGGTAGACAGGGAACGGAGAGAAATAGGAAGATGGCAGAGAAAAAATAAAGAGGGAATGAGGTTTTAAAGTCAGGTTTATAAACCTCTCCGATGGTAACCGACGAGGGAGGTGAACCGGTTGCAACGCACGAAGGAAGTGGGGAACAGCATGGCGGAAACCCGGCATGACCGAGGACGTGGGAAGACGAGGCGGTTTCTTCCCCACGTGTCGATCACACGAGTGGAAGAAGGGGCATAAATGTAGGTGTGAATAATCCACAGGGACGGGTGGAGCCATCCCAGTCGAGGGCGCACCAAAGAAAGCGAAGTAGTGAAAGCACCAATCACCCCACCGGATCTCAGGCACGAGAAAAAGAGGGATGAAGACGGGTCGAGAGATCGAGGCAAAAGGGAGAAAAAAGTTCGATGTGACGATCCTCGGGTTCGAGGACATTTAATGCTCTGACAAAGTAGGTAAAGAGATAAGGAAGACTCGGTCAAACTCGGCCGAGAACCTAGAAGGCGACATCGATCAACATCACCTAACAAGCAACATCGGATGCAGCCACCGCTCGGCCAGATGCTTCAACTCGGGCAGAAGGGAAGATCGGATGAAGCATCGGGTAGACACCCGAAGAGAGCATCAAGGAAGATGTATTAGGCCCAACACTGTAATATCGTTGTATCACCATTTTATGGCTATAAATAGGAATCGTGTATAGGGCTAGAGAGGTAAGTAAGAAGGGAGGGAAGAGAGTACACCAAGAGCATAGAGAGAAAGCATACAATTTGTAATCGGAAAAATAGTAATAAGACCATCCTTTCACCCCCCGTGGACGTAGGTAATCATGCCGAACCACGTATCTCTTGTGTTCTTCTACATCTCTTCTTTGTTTGACTTCTTTATGCATGTATGAGATCCTTTGGATGTAGTGGTAGGATTTTCTACATCTACATGTTGCATGTAACAGTTTCGCTTTTGTCAACACTAAAGAGTCAAAGGACTGTAATATACCTTTTGTAAATCAGACCGTAAAGATTTATCCAACATGGTGTATTACTATCACCTGTTGAATATATGGGGACTTTTACGGTATCGATCCCTGAATTTGTGACGACATTAATTTGTGCAATGCACATGAATTTACCCTAAGCATTAACCGCACATTGAAAATTAAATTCATGTTAATTCGAGATGTATATTTTTATAGAAACGCGCAATTGGGGATACATAATCTAATTGGGGATATGACTAAATGACAAAATAGGGATCCAAATATCTAGCTTGGGTTACCCCTTATCTAAATAAAATTTTAATTCCTAATTTAACCCTCACTAATCGGGATTAGTTACTAATGATGATTAGTAAAATATTAATGATTTGGGGGATATAATGTGTGTTTATGTTTATTTGAATTTGTGTGTTTTAGTTTAAAGGGAAAAAAATTTTGAGTAGAATTTTTTTTTTTGAAAATGGAAGATGATTGTGATGAGAGACTTGCATTTCTTGAATCTTTAGCTCAATTACAACAACAATCATATCTTCAATCTTCGATTAATGATAACAACTCACAATTGTTGTATGATGAACCAACACCTTTGAATCATTATTTTCTTGACCATGAAATGTTTTGTGAAGAACCAACTCAAGAAAGTAAACATGTTCAGCATACAAGCAACCCCAACACACAGGTAATGCTTGAAAGAGGTCGAAAATTTGATTTTTTTCTTTTGAAACCGCCATTTAAATCGAAAAAACCTTTGTCTTAGGCATGCTCGTGGTTTGAATACTATCTGCGGTATCATGTAACAACATAGTATTCATATATATATGTATCTGCCGGCACTAAATTTCCCAGGTATTCAAGAACATCGGCGTGGTATTCAAACCAAGATTGAGTCTTAGGTACAAATTTATTTTTTACCTACCAGTGAATATTCTGAGGAATATTCAAACCGCGATGTTAGTACATGACATTCTATATGCGGTTTTTATCTAAACATAGAAACTTAAATGTCGAAGATCTTAGGTTTTACATGAATAACATCTGAAGCTAATGATATTTTGAACTTAAATACTAGGCATTTAGTTCTTTCAACTTAGTATCTTAGGAACTTGATCTACTGCGGTATATAGAGTCAATTACCGATTATCGGTTCCTAATAACGGCAGTCTCATTTACTTATCGACAATGCCGGTTTTGAACTAATCCAAGTTTCTTTTCATTCATTCCTTAGATTGTTACCTACAACGATCAACCAAACTCCAAACCGCTCCATCGGGATACGTCGGAGTACTATAAAATGCAGCGGGTATGTTAACAAACAATACTTTCACCTAGTGCTTACAATTTTATGTTGGGATTTGCTTGTAATCTCTATAATGTTGTCCTTATGTAGGGAATAAAATATGAAAAGGAAGCAATTGCTTGGGCAAAAGCAACGGCTCTTAATAACATGTGTGTCTTAGTGAGGAATTCCCAACGTTCATCGATTCGTTTTGAGATGGTTTGCGAGAGAAGTGGAAAATACAATGAGAAAAATAGTCATAAGAGAAAGGGTTATGTATATGAAAAGAAGACTAACAAGGTATACAAGACAGATTACGCGGAAGGATGACTGCCCTTTTAAAAGCTTGTATTCTATCTAAGAGGTTCAAAAGTAGAAGAAAAGAATGGGAATGTAAGGTGTGGTTTGGCCGTCACAACCACCCGATCGAATGATTTTGAAGGTCACTCCCTAGTTGCGAAGCTAAAACTGATCAATTCGAGGATGTAAAGATGATGACCAAAGCATGTATCAAACCAAGAGTGATTCTCGAGAACCTTCAAGGAAAAGGATAAGACCAACGTTTCTTCACTCGGTACAATTTATAGCGCACAAGCAACCATTAGAAGGTTGGAATGGGAAGGGAGGAGTGTTATGCAAGAATTTGAAAAGATAGCTTGGGATCACAATTACAGCGTATCATTAAAAGAGTCCGGACAACAAGCCGCTTCAAATATTCATTTCGCATCCTTTGCTTTCACAATTGGCTCATACGTGTTGTGATGTTCTTATGATGGACTGCACATACAAGACAAACAAATACAACATGCCGTTGTTCAACATCGTGGGGCAAACATCGGACAAGGTAACATTCACATTGGCTTGGTGTTTAATGGAGACCGAGAGGGATTACAATTATCATTGGGCATTGCGGCAATTGAAATTATTGTTCCCGGAAAATGGTTCTCCGAAGGTCATCATAACCGATCAATTTGACGCACTAATGAATGCCATATCCGGCGTATATCCGGATGCACAAAATTTCCTTTGTACATATCATATAGGTGAAAATGTGAAAAAACATTGTCATGCTTTGTTTGAACCCTCAAAGGCTGATATTAAGAATAGAATGATTGCTCAACTAGAGGAAGATGTTCGCAAAGAGAAACTATCACCCGAAGAAGAAGAAAATGAAAGAGGAAAGATTAAAGAAGCGAGTCGACAAAGAACACTATGAAAATCATAAAAGGTGGTTGGAATTTCTAAAGGATTGGGAGAAAGTTTATTGGTCTCTTCACCGAGGACATGTATGAAAAGAGATTGAACAACTTTATTGCCAAATATAACGAAGTGTATCCAAGTGCCGTCTCATATTGTCGGGATAATTGGTTGGATAAGTTCAAGGAAAAATTTGTGCGTGCGTGGACAAATCGTTATAGACATTACGGGAATGAAGCAACTAGTATAGCGGAGTCCTCTCATGGGAGATTTAAAGATCTCATCCCGTCCGGCCAGGGAAATGTGGTTACGGTCACCGAGGCAATGGAGCAACACTTTAAGGCCGATATCGATAGGATCAAGAAGGCTTTTGAGAAAAGCTCAATGGAAAGGATGACTCAATTTCTTGAACATACTAAGTTGCTCCAAGGAATAGAGTTTAACGTCTCCCGTTGGGCAATAAAACATATGATGAGACAAATGCAATATGAGAAGCTTAACGGAAATCCGGGTGATGTGTGTATTTGTCCCGACATGTCTTCATTGGGGCTTCCGTGTCGTCATATGCTTGTGAAGTATGAAGTAGTGATACCTATTGATGTTATTGATCCTTTTTGGAAGCAATTATCTTTCGACCTTCCCCCTACCCAGAAGCTCCCAGGACAATCACCATGGGATACAAAGGAGGCTTTAGAATTTTATGAAGCTTACTCACGTGGCAAACTCGGCTACCCGACAAGTATTGTTGAGCCAACTAAGACTAATTCCACGGCCATGGATAGCACAAAGTGAAGAGCCAACAAAAGGAGATCCGGCGGGTAGACCACAAACTAAAATTGCAAGGAAGAAACAAAGAAAAGAATTAAAACAAATGACTCGACGTGAAGAGGAACTCGCGGCAACTAAAAAACGAGATCTATGTGCAAGTGAGATTTGAAGCAAGATTATTTGAAAGCGACCGTTCCAAACAAGAGGGTAGGCCGAGGAAGGAACCGATATCAAGTCAACAACAATCGGCGAGTTCGAACCTACACCCATAGTCGATGTATCGGAGGTTAAGAGGAAAAGGGAAGGCCGCCAAATGTACCAACATTAAGCAACCAAAGACAACAAGGTGAGCATTCCGAACCTACGCCAATAGTTGATGTATCCGAGCTTCAAAAAAAAAAAGGGAAGGCCGCCGAAGGTACCAACATTAAGCAACCAAGGACAACAAGGTGAGCATTCCGAACCTACACCAATAGTTGATGTATCCGAGCTTCAAAAAAAAAAAGGGAAGGCCGCGAAGGTACCAACATTAAGCTACAAAGGACAAAAAGGTGAGCATTCCGAACCAACACCAATCGTCGATGTATCCGTTGTTCAAAAGAAAATGGGAAGGCCGCCGAATTTACCAACATTAAGCAACCAAGGGCAACAAGGTGAGCATTAGAACCTACACCAATAGTCGATGTATCCGCGGTTCAAAGGAAAAGGGGAAGGCCGCCGAAAGTACCAACTTTAAGCAACCAAGGGCAACAAGGTGAGCATTCGAACCTACACCAACGATCGATGTATCCGAGGTTCAATTGAAAAGGCGTAGGGGTAGGCCAAGGAAGTATAATCTCCGTCACATCACAGAAGACATTTGTAGGGTAGAGATTGCGAGAGGATGGTTTGGATATAATTAAGCTAAAAGTTGGTAATATGACGATGTATAAGGATTCGCAAACGGGTAGGACTTATAGACACTACCATACGAAGATAGAGTCTTACATAGATCAACTTCACGAGGTTATTCGCGAGTTTGTTGTGTACACGGATGATGTCGATGGAGATGGAAATTGTGGCTATCATGCCGTCACTTTGAACAATTAGGAATCTTCGAGACGGCTGTTAGTAAAGGAATGACACCATGCCGATATGCTAGAATGAGGATGGCCGATCAACTTGTGAAGAAGAGGAGCTTTTATGAGCAATTGGTTGGTCACGACGAGGTGTTTGATGATATGTGTGCTCAAGTGCTAGGACCCGAGCGGGAGATGGCATTTCTTCCTTCTCAATATTGGATGAGGATGCCGCTTTGTGGGCATCTAGTAGCGGATACATTTAATTGTGTTGTTCATTATTTTACCCCCACCGTAGTCACTACATTTACACCAAAATGGCAAAAATGCGAGGATCCCTTAAGACGAGAAGAGTTGTTTTGGCGTACGTGAGCGGCAATCATTTCGTCGTTCTTAAACTCGGGGACAATTGTCCATTGCCACTGTTTGTGGGATGGTTAAAAACAAGGAACTAGATCCAAATATATGGAAGGGATGGATGGCGTTGAGCGAGGAGAATCACCAATTATGGGATGCTTTGGCCTTATCAAAGAAACCTCTTGCGAGGAGGAGTTGCAACTTCATACGTGTGGAAGCGATGATGAGTAATTTGGATTAATGTTGAGTAATTTGGATTAATGTGGTTCACTAATACGCCACCTTTTGTTTTTTGGAAGTTTGAATTGTAATCATTGAACCATATGCCATGTACGTGCCATTGTGATTTAATTCAAACTTTACTACGGCGGTGCTCGTCCGGCGTTGCAAAATATGTTCTCGTTTGTCTTTGGAATAACAACTTAAGTACGGATATGCAAAGACCAAATACCATAAAATAACATACGCAAAGTGTAAACAAACCAAATGTAAAGTTAAGATGTTCCAAACCGAAAACAAATGAAGCAAAGATGTTCAAAGTTTACCAATCCACACAAACAAACATAAACCAAAGTAACACTATTAAAGAATCACAAGATCACTCGGTTCTTGGCCTCTTGTATACCCTCTTCTTCTTTTAAGCCCCACAAGTCTTTTGCCTCGGTATCTTCTATTTGGTCTATCTTTTTGACGACGTTCTCCATTTCTTTACGGGTCACAACTCTCCTTTCTTGGTCTTCTTCTTAAAGAACCTTCCCAAGTTTCCAATTCGCTGTTTGTTAGCGGATTTTTTCAGCATGTATTTAGTACGTACAAATTTATAAGTTGGTAGATATAGATTAAGAGAATAGTAATGAGCAGCACCAACAACGTAACAGTTGTAGAAGTCCGGGTACAGTATCTGGAGTTGTGGAGGGACGTGCTGGTGGTGGAGGGACCTCTACCGTATCCGGGCGTACAACATAAGGATGTGAGTATTGTAGATGCCCGTTTAGGAATGTTGGTTCACTATCAAAACCGTTCTCAGCCAATTCCCAATCACCCTATCCAGCACAAGTTCTTCTTCTTCCCTTTCGATCCAATGTGCGAGAATTGGTTCCGGGTCGTAGCATACCATAGTATGGTTCTCATTTGATTGGCATTTAGTAAAGTCGTGAGAATATTTATGATAAGATGTATCCGTGAGATCTTTCTGCTTGTAACCGAGTTGGCGCATCACGCGGAGAGGGTTATGCATAACAAATCCTTTTGGATGAAAGAACGGTCCGTTGTAAAATGAAACATTTTCGTGTCTCTGAAGGTGAACTCCTCTGACATTCCTATAAGGGTCGAACACAACGTGTTCCACAGAAAACGAGTCCAGAGCCAATCTCATTTGTAAAAACCGTTTCTTGTTAGGCGAAGGGTATTTTTGAAGTAGTATTTACGAGCTAGAGCCATATTCGGTTGGTAATCATGCCAAATTTCCAATCCTTTATACCCTATGAACAAATCTCGGAAGTGTTCATAAGCCCACACACAATGCCCATAAATTTTATAAGAAAATAAACATTTGGAAACTAACAAATGTAACGATAACAATCACAAAATAGGTAGTTCACCTTACCTGAATCACGGTGAAATTCCCATTAAATTGACGGCCTTTCGCCTTAGAAGCTCGACGCATTACTACCAAAAAATGAGCCAAGAAAGCGATTGCCCCATGAATACTTATGAACGTCTTCCAACGGATCCAAATGCTTGTAGGTTGTTCATATGCACTCTGTTACCATTAGAGTCGGGGAATATAGCGGTTCCCAAAATGAACGACATATATGCGGCGATTTGTTGAGCTTGTGCGGGAGTCAATTCCACTGTTCTTCGTATTCCCAAACAGTTGAATGAGTTTGACGAATGTTATAGTCTTTAATCTGAGCGGTTCGTTTCTTGTACAAATTTGCCAACGTGGTTTCCTTGTTCCATCCAAACAACTTTTACGTGAGTTCATAGATCTTTTCCCACCCTAGGTCCTTCGACTTGTCTCCAACCTTAACCGGTTTCCCAAGAACCTCTAGTCCTATTATCCTTTGGACATCTTCGGGGATAATGGTCATCTCGCCAAAATTAAAATGCATGGTGTCGGTTTCACCATAAAACCTCTCCAAAAAGCGGTTTTGCGGTGACGGTATCGGTGGCCACATAATTTTCTATCGCATGATACAACCCGGATGCTCGACTATTTGTTGAACAATGGGACACTCATCCTCCAAAGGCCACACATCCGATTGTTGATGGCGGCTAACACGCCGAGCTTTCTGTGGTCCTATAAAAACACAACAAACTTAATTAAATTGATCACAAGAAAATAATATAATAATAAGATACAAACGTCTTACATAAGTTTGATAGATCCAACGAGCCCAAGAGTCTTTATACGAAAATAAAAGTTGCGGGTTTATCGGTTGACCCCAATGTTTGCCATCATTGCGGACAGGAATCAACTCTAACTTATCGGGGAAGTGAAGAGGGGTGCCTTTTCATCATCGGTTTGTCCTAAACCACCTGCTTGTGAGGATGAGCCACCTGCTATTACCGGTTACGGTGGAGTTTCCCACTCATCATCATCATCAGTGCTTGTTGAGTCGCTTATAGGATCCCGAATTGTGACCTTAGCAGTAGCCGGATTTTGACGTTTACGTCGAGAAGACTTACGCTTTGATTCTTCAACAGCTTTTCCTTTTCCTTTGTCCTTTCTTGGTGCGTGAGACCTATGTTCCAACACGTTAAATTGAGTTACATACTACATGTCGGCATACAAAAGGAACATACTTAAAACCGGCAGCATAAATAGACATATACGAAATGCCGGAACTGATACCGGCATCTTAAAGAATATAACGGAGAATGGGGTTTGGTTGAATGTATCCGAGGATTCACAAATTTTAGGGACAGAAAACCGGCATATCAAAACAAAATACGACAATGCCGGTATAACTTCCGCATTCCTTAAAAAAAACTACTATGCCGGTTATATTGAATTATATGTAGAAAATTCTAAAAGCCGTATGAAAAACAAACCGGTATAAATTGTTACCATACATTAAGTGCCGGAACATATCTGGCATATTCAATATTAATACGTTGAATGCCGGTTTTGGTTGAATTGTATCCGAGGGATTCACAAATTTTAGGGACCGAAAAACCGGCATATCAAAATAACATACGACAATGCGGTATAACTTCTTCGGCATTACTTAAAAAAATACTACTATGCCGGTTATATTGAATTATATGTAGAAAATTCTAAGCCGTATGAAAAACAAACCGGTATAAATTGTTACCATACATTAAGTGCCGGAACAGATACCGGCATATTCAATATTAATACGTTGAATGCGGTTTTGGTTGAATTGTATCCGAGGATTCACAATTTTTAGGGACCGAAAACCGGCATCGAAAAATAAAATAAGATAGTGCGGTGGCATTTCGGCATTCTTAAATGGCAATATATCTATGCTTGGGTTTTACGTAAATTTTACGAGTTCTTAGTGTTTTTGGGTTTTGATTTTCAAACTCAATTCAATTGACTAGAATTGAATTTCATCTTACTAGAATTCAATTTCAAAACCCTAATCAGAATTTTCAATCCGTCATGAACCCTAGCATGTTTGACTTTGTGTTATATATTATTGGGTAAACCCTAAAAGTACTTCAATTCAAAAGGAGACTTTGTGTTATACATCACTTACCGAATCAAATCTGTTACGTCCGCTTCACCAGGAGACTCTTGAGGACTTTTTTGCGCATCAGGTATTTCTGGATTGGGTTTGCGACGAGCCATTGCTTTGGTATAGAAGACGAAAAAAAAATCTAAGGAGAGATTGAATAGATTGAATATTTTTCTTTCCAAAACCGTCACTTATATAGCATGAGTAGTTTGAAACCGACGAGTTGATTGAAATTGTAACCGTCAAACAAGTTGAATGAACTTGTAACCGTCAAACAAGTTGAATGAAATTGTAACTGTCAAAACTAGTAGGGAAATCGTAACCGTCATAAATCCGGCATAGAAAAATACATATCAACTATGCCGGTATTACAAGTTGATTATTTTTGTATCATGCTAGCAAAACAACATAAGCCGGAACTCTAATTTATTTCAAATGTAATCCTTGTCGCAGGAAGCACGAATGCACTTAGCACGTGCATCAAGCCTTTAAACCACTTGGTGACCCAATAGGACGAGTTATAGTCTCGTGAGGGTTTACATAGAGATGTACCCACAAAACCTTACGAAAAACCTTAGCAAATACAACTAAACTTTCAATCTTCTTAAGAAGAATCCGTTTCCGATTCACCCGGTTTGGTGGTACTCGGTGACTTTGGTTACAATATGGTTCACGTTGGCTTCAAACATGAATGGTTCTCCCTTTTCTTGTAAGTAGCGCGCTTTCACGGCTTCATGCTACAAAAACAACACACAAACTTTGTTGGTTACATAAAAATTGAAAAATAGTAGATTGTGCCGAATTATTCATAAAGATACTTACGAGTTGTTGGGGGGCAACCTATTGTGATGAGCGTTATCGATCCGGTACTTCATTTTTAGATACTCAACCACGGCATTTAGGATGATGTCGTGTCGTTGCTCGATTTGTTGAGCGGTTCTTCCTTTTCGGGTTCCGTAATCGTGAACAAACTTCCTAAAAATCTTCAACCACATGGAATCCCGCGTGCTTGCTATCTATAGTTGAAGGACGAGTTTCGGCGTACCATGCTTGGGTGATTGCTAAATCTTCCTCGGAGTCAAAACGATGCCATTTGTTGTATGTGGGATTAGGTTCTATAATAAGCTATTTATAGATCACTATTCTAGGGTTTAGGGTTTCTTAAGTTAAGATTCTCAAGGAGATATATAAGAACACACGAATTTTGGGCATTTGGGTTCAAGTATTAGCTCTCTTTATATAGAGGAAAACCTCAACGGCTAGTTTTTTGAAATTACATTAATTCCGGCATTGTAGTTAATGTGTCATATGGCGCCGGTACAAGTAAATTTCTTATCAGAGATTATCCCAAATATGTAACTGATACCGGCATTGTGTAACAACATGGTTCCGCGCCGGCAACAAATACCGGCATTACATGTATAATTGCGAATACGCCGGTACTTGTTAATTTCAAATAAAACGGCTAGTTTTTTGAAAAATAAGACCGTTGGTGCTTCAATTATACATAATAACACCAAATCCGGCATAGTTAATTACATACCAATGATGCCGGTATTACAATTTAATGATTTATTGGAACGAGCTTGAACAAGTAAAGGCTGCTTGAAATGCCTAAAGGCTCTTTTCTCCACTTCGTATATGCATCCCGAGCTTCATACCTATCACCATTGTATCTTGCAAGAAATTCGTTGTATTTGAGACATGATTTGATGAGTGCGTTGTTCGAATGCGTACTATTTGATGTGCGTATTCAATTATGCGTTTCTTACGGTCAAACTTGTTATGCTTGTAAGAACCGGTCATTACAAGGCCCCAAAAAACATCGAAGGCGTTGATCCTCCCAAGCAAATCCGATACTATGTAGTAATTTCTAATCCACTCTGTTTCCTCCTGAACATCTGCTTCATCTTAGCTTCTTTTTGACGTTTAACCTCTTCCTCGGCTTAAAAACTTTTATCTTATCTAATTTTTGACAATAACGTTCAAGCTTTGCTTCCTCTTCTTCTTCTCTTTTTCTCTTAATTATCTCTTCTTCCATTGCGGGAATTGACTTGGTGGTTTCTTCTTTCCTTCTTAGTTTTTCTAGTATTGTGGCAACGGAGTTGGTCGTGGTTGATGATTGATTTCCTGTTGGGGTTGACAATATTTTCCTCATGTGTTTTTCTTTCTCCAGTGAATTGATGAACTTGTCAGCTGGTGATTGATAATCCATTGGAGATATATCTGTGCGGTATCAACTGCAATGGGTGCATCCATTCCTTTAAATAGATGTGGACATAACGGATCTTTTCCACTTTAGTGACGGCACTCTAAGTAACTTATATCCCACGCCGGAACTATTGTTTTCAAGTGTATTGTTTAAAAAACTAGCCGTTAGCATTCAATTTCCGAAATTAGGCATACTTAGGTGGAACTAAATATATGCCGGTATTATGATCCGGCTGCATGGTATAACACGATGATGCCGTGTGCGTAAAATCTTTACGAAACTAACAAAATATGCATATAATACCGGCATTTTTGTTTAGTAATATCTATCTTAGGAGCAGTGAAAATCTGAAAAAAAAAAACGGCTACTTTTTTGAAAAATATGACCGTTGGAGCATCATTTCTATATAACATCACCCATTCCTTTGGCAAAACCCACACAAATCAAGCACCAAATAACATCTACCTCTATTTGCAACACTAAAAAAAACCATTCTCTCAAGTAAGCAAGCACGGCTCAAAGAATGGGGGATTCATCATCTACCTCTATCTGCAAAGTAAGTATATTTCCTAACAACATGCTCTTCAATACTATGACGGAAAACTAATACAATTTTTTATTACAGAATCATCATTGCAAGTGTCAAATTTGCAAGTCACCTTCTCACCTAGCCATGGACTGTCCATTTATTTATTCAAAGTGTAGAAATTTGTGATGGGACACGCCGGTTTTGGATTGCAAAAAGCGATGATGCTTGAAAATGGAAGAATGTTTAGAGGTGTTTGAATCACCCAAAGTGCGATGAGTTTCAATGGTTTGACAAAGCGGTTGAACTAGCGAGTCAGAAAACCACAAGGTCCATTGTAAGCCTATCGATGGGTGTGATGGGTGTTATATGAAGGGAAAGGAATACGTTGAAAAAGAAGAAGAGCCAATGAGGATGATCCTTGACACCCCCATTCGGGACGATGTCTTTGAGCAGTTAGGGAATTGCTCAAAGGCTCATAATTGTTGAAAAGGGATGGAAATAGATTATCTTTGAATCGGTGCAATCCATTCAACATTTGTTGTTTTAATTTAAAGTTTGTAATCCAATGTAGTCGATTACTTGAACGAAATAAAAGAGAATTTGAAATGAATTAATCAAGGTGCCGGCATTGTGGAAATCGGATCGAGCAAACCGGTTTTATGTCAACTCTAAAAGATAATTTGGAAATCTAACATCCGGCATTGTCAAAATGAATCTTACAATGCTTAGGTTTTCTATCACATTTTCAAAAGTATATAGATATTTGCAATACCGGCATTCGTCTAAGCAAACGTAACAATACCGGTACATGTCTGTTTCTATACAGGAACCAAATAATTTAACCTGATTGTTCCGGCACCAAAATTTCTATCTTAGGACTAGGTTCCACTGATGTTTGAGCATGCCGGATATGCGGTATGTGTACATATATTTCTGAAACTGACCTCTACTACGACGGAACATTTTAACTTGCAAACTACAAATCTTAACATGTTCAACATAAACCAAAGAACTAAACAGTTAACCCACAGTACAAACCAAAACAAGTTTGAAATTGTTTTTGACGTAACCAAACTCCTAAAAAGTTAACCATCAAACATTGGCATCAATTCTCTCAAACTAAATTAGTCTTTTGTTTCTTTTGTGTCGGCGCCTTCCTTGTTTCCCCGTACATAGCTCTGACAGTAGGGTGGGTTTCTTCAATTCTATGAAGCTTTTCCTCTAGTTCCTTGATTTCTTGAAGAGATAGCACCACCCCGTCATTATGCTTGCAACCTAACATCTTCGTAACCTTGCCAAGCCGACGTCGCTATATTAATACATCAAACACATATTAAGTACATATGTTAATATATGATTATGTTTACATTTAATGAATATAAGCAATTAAGAAAACTTACCACCATTGCAAAAGTCCTAAGAAGGTTGGCCATCGTAGGTTGTGGAGGTGGAGTAATTTCAACGGGAGGGTTTTCTTGGTGTGGAGCTTCGACGGAGGGAGGACGTACGACATAAGGATGTGACCATTCCAGGTAATCCCTCATGTAGCTGTCATCAACTTCATAACCATTTTCCGCACTCTCCCACTTACTAATATCAACCAAACGACGTGGCTCTCTATCCCTCAATGTGTTGGTTCCGGTTCGAGATCATACACTACATGCAACTTGTTGGGAGTTGAATTGCAGAGAAAAGTAAAGATGATAATTATCAACGAGTTCGACCAATGACGGGATAATTGCTTAAATCCATGTTGGCGCATCACACGGCATGGATCGACCATGATGTATCCTTTTGGGTGGTACAACGGCCCATGGTAAAATGCAACATCTCTTGGAATTGGACGGTACCCTCTAATCTCCTTATAGGTGTCGAACACAACGTCTTCCTTCCTCATAGCATCCAGAGCCAATCTCATATTGATGACTCGACCTTTGTTCTAGGGCTTCGGATTCTTTGTTAAACTCAAACCTCGAGCTCTAGGGGTATCGGGTTCGGGAAAGGTCTTTGATCTTCAAGAATTGGCGGTCCTTGAATAAGGTTGGGAAGTGTTCATAACACCACACCTAATCCAATTTGAACAATATACATGTGAACATAAGTAAAAAAATACATCTCAACAATAGATTAAAGAAATTTGTACACAGGTAGAGTGAAATTCCCGACAAATTGGTTTGTTTTAGCCAATGAAGCCCTTCTCATCTCCGCCATCAAATGTGCCATGACCGCGGTGCCCCAAGAATAGCCATGGACACCTTCCAACGGGTCAAGGTCTTGAGAAAGTTTGCACTTACCATGTTGCCGTTAGTGTCGGGGAATGCCCTAGTGCCCAAAATGTATAACGGTATGCGGCGGGCGTATCTCGAATCGTGCGGGTCCCATCCATCCTTCGAGCTTCTAGCCTTTGTATTTTCAAACATCTTCTTAAGCATCGTCAACTTGAATGTCTTCGTCTTACTTCCGTTCGATGCTACATAAAAACTATCAGAAGAAGTTTTGAAGTCCCAACCAAACGACTTTTGGGTCAAATCGTGCAACTTCGACCATTCTAGGTCCCAATACTCAACTCCCTCTGAAATTGATTTGCCGATAACATTCAAGCCTAGAATGTTATGAGCATCTTCGAGGAATCAAGGTCATCTCACCAAGCGGGAAGTGCATTGTATCTGTTTCACCATGGTACCTCTCAACGAAGCAATTGGCCAGTCCACGATGTCACGGATTCACGTAATTTTCAACCAAAGAATACGGACCCGAGTTCTTTACTAATGTTTGGACATCTTCATGCTCCAACGACAAATCCCAATGAGCCGCGGCTTGGTTTCGACAAACACGCACAGCCTTAGTATGATCCTACAAATACGAGATAATACGATTAAGAGATGATGTAAAAGATAAAACAACGTACATGCACAAAATAAAAAAATGCTTACATAAGTTTGAAAGATAGTACGAGCCCAAGAGTGCTTGTATCCAAAGAGTACTTTCGGTTCGGAGCTTGTCCCCAAATTTTACCATCATCGCGGTCGGGTAACATGTCATCAAGGTGAGGAAGGTGACAACCTTTAACTTTCGGTTTTCGGCTGCCCTTGCCCTTACCTTGTGTTGGTTGTTGACTAGTCCCACCAACTTCGCTTTGGCACTGCTAATTGACTTGGGGAACCTCATCATCTTCCTCCTCACTTTCCACTCCATCATGCTCATCGCCCTCATGTGTTCCGGTGCGTTCACGGATTGCAAGTGCACTACGTTCACCACCACTCTCCCAAATTGACCCTCTTGTTTCAAACCCCAAACGTTTCTTGCGACCGCATCTTTCCCCGTGGAGCGGGGGCTGAGGAGTATCAAGACCGTCCTTCCTCCTTCTCTTAGTGAGGATAGGACCTTTATCTTTCCTCGCTTCTTTGGCTCTTGACCTATAACATAAACAAACATTAGAAAAGGCATGGCGGTTTAGGAACCGGCATACCAATTCCTAAACAAACCAATACGGTAACATGAACCGTGATCACACCATAAATATCGAGCATGCGGTATCGTTGAACCGGCATTGTCTGAGAAACTAAATTAAATGCCGGTATTAAGCACCATTTCGGTGATGTTCTGTATGTTTTAAGTGTAATACCGGCATTGACGAACTGAACTAACATATCCGGTTTTAAAATACGGCAATCAAGAAACCTAGATATAATGCCGGTACATCTAATTAAGTTCTGTGTGTTTTTAGTTGCAAACCGGTATGGTAATCGACCCAAATTCTATCTTAGGTATAAAACATTCGATTTCGGGAATGAAAACCGGTATGGTATTAGACCCAAATTCTATCTTAGGTATAAAAAAATCGATTTCGGGAATGCAAACCGGTATGGTATTAGACCCAAATTTTATGCGGGTATCTAAACCGGCTTGGTATTCAAACCAAGATCCAATGCGGTTTTCTCTTGTAACTCATCGGTTTCGGCTATTGTGTGGCGATTCTAACCTAAACCCATGGCTACAAATCGAGTAAAACAATCATAAATGAGTTCAAAAATCACTTACCTTCTCGGAGAAGCCATGAGTGTTTGATCATCCGGGTGCTGCTCTTTGTCGTCTTCTAGTTGTTGAGCAATATTCTCGATTCTTTGTTCATGTGTTTGTTGAGCAGCCGTTTTGGTTCTCGATTTTGCTTTCGATTTGGTTCTTGGAGGCATGGTTATGTTATGTTAATCGGCGAAGAAATTTTTGATTCAACGATTAATCGTCGATGAAGAATGAGCGATGAGGAAGAAGATGAAGAATTTTTTTTTTTTTCTAAACAAAGCTATGCCGGTTCGGAATTGAATTGGGGATATATGATTTTGGTTATTTGATTTTATGTTTTAGTTGAAAGGGTATAACAGTCTTTTCATAATATTTTTAATTAATCTAAGGGTGTTTTAGTATTTTCGCCTCCAAAAAACACCCCTTAACAGCCACCTTTGGTTGGGGAAGTAATTCATATCCCCCAATTAGATTATATATCCCCCAATTGCGCGTTCGGTTTTCCTAAATATTATCATATAAATTCCGGTAACTATATAAAATCTTATGTTATCAAAGCCTGAATTAGTGATCTTCTCGTGATATTCCTAAATATTTTCTAAGTTTCGCAAAATCAAGGGGGGCTATTATTGTAAGACCTAAAAAATTCCTAACTAATATGCTAATTTCCCTAAAACTAGGGAAGACAATTGTCCTCACAAGTACAAGCATAGCTCCGTCACTGTCTATGAGTACCCGATTATTTGGAACCGAATCGGACCTGGACGAATCAAGTTCTGTACCGGGTCCTAAAATTGGACTCATTCTAGCAATCTTTACCAGTCGAAGTACTTGCGGGTGTCGAGTACCCGTAAATTTGTCATTTTTTGTTAGTTAATTTTACCTAAAATGTAAAGTGTCGTCCAATTTTGTGAATTAAAAAACTCGTTTTCATTTATAATATAAATATAACAATAATTTGATACTAAAAATTATTAAATACAAGCCAACATGGCGAATATAAAAATAAATAAATAGCAAAAAGTATAATTAATTTTTGAAAACCAATAAATATCTAAACCCCACAGGTATTCAATATTTTTATTGGGTCCGATTCCGAGTCCACCATATTAAGATTCAGACTTCCGCCTCCAGCAATTTCCGTGAGGAATTCATCGGACCTATAACAACCCTGACTATAAAAAAGAACATAACATTTGCCATATGGCACATTTACTATGGGCACTCCCAAAAAGGGCATGCTCTCATTTACATTTATACTCTTACATGGACAATACTTTTTTTTTTCTAACAAATAAACCAAGGGATTATCTTTGCAGGTCTATGCAAGTGGAGCTCATTTTGGGAATGAGATTACAACTCTATCACTGCTCTTTTTTATTAACCAAGTCAAACTATAAATGGTAAAAAAAAAAGAACTCAAGGAAAAGACAAGTAAAATTATAAAATTAACTATACTAGTTACAAGGACAAAGGACAATCTCCTCAAGAACGCACCGAGTGGAAGTTTCTTCAAATGAAGAAAACCACGAGGTCAAAGAATGTAAAATTATAAAATTAACCATACTAGTTACAAGGACAAAGGACAATCTCCTCAAGAGCGCATCGAATGGAAGTTTCTTCAAATGAAGAAAACCATGAGGTCAAAGATTGTCCGAGATTTTTACTAAAGTCCTTATTTAGGTTTTTATTGTCCAAGTTTATATCTTGTAATATTGCTAATTAATTCAAAAATCAAGCTTGAAACCAAAAGTATGGTCGAAAATCAAACTTAAATTCTTAGTTCAGCAAGACCTTTAGGCTTATACTTAATTAATTAAAGTTGAGAATTAAGAAGTTAAAGATTTACTTAATTAAAACAAGAGGGGATTGTATTTGGGCAACATTTTTAAGATATCATAACAACTTCCATACCGAAAATATTTTCCGTATACGTGAGTCAATGCGCTTGACATCTTTGTTCATTATTTACGAAAACAAATTCATTAAAAATCACAAATAAATTTTAGTATTAATTTTTAAAATTTGGTATCCGTAAATGGTTACCATCTCAATATTGTTTTCACCACTCATTCACCTTTGATCGGCTTGCATTACCACAACAACATACAAAGTTACTAGTGATTGATTTAAACAAAGCTGCTATTCAACATATTTGCACCACGATTATAAAGGTTCATTATTTATTCTTGAAATTGTTTTAAATATGCTTTTCCACATTGTTTTGCCTTGTTGTTATGCACCATCGATAAAATCTCAAGAAGAAAAAAAAATCCCCGATAATGCATTGATCTTTGGCAATAATATTTTTCACTCTGTTTTCTTCTTGGAGTATCTTAAATATGTGTTCTAATATTATCTCTGTTAACACGTCTTTGATTTTCGACGGTGTGTTGGTTTTCTATGAGCTCAGGCATGTTAAAACCATAACTTATATTGTGAAAAAGGTGAAAAAAAATTGAGACGTGTTAATACACTAATTATAATTCTCGAAATACGTCTTGGAAGCTTTTGTCTTTAGCTAAGTTCATCGTATACTTGACGAGTTTAGTTGGAGACAATTTATTTATATGAAACTAAATATTAAGTCAAAGATGATCATATGAAAATTACCTTGAACATCTTACATGATTTGTGTGAGACAATCATTTGATGTCAACTTGCGAAGTTTTGTATTGATCGATCAATCACTTAAAAATTACTTTAAGCTAGTAGTATGTGTAAGATTACCATTGTTGCCTTCCAAGGATGTTTCAATGATTAAATGAGAGTTTTAGAATTTCTACCATCTCTGGATATAATACAGGTGTATACTTTATATGCTAACTGTACAAGTCTAGTTCGTGCCTAGAACTATTGTTTTGCGAACTTTTGCAAAAATTTGGTTTACTAGTGAAAAGGTCCAGCCGTTGTTCGTGTACTCGTTTGGGAACGACAAGACAAGGCCAAGTTTGGAGCCGATGTTCGTGTACCCCGTTTGCAAATGGGCCGGACAACACTAGTACGGCTGCTCGCATACTCGCCATGCGAACACAAGGGTCGTTCTAAAATCGGTAAGTGTATGGTTTGTTTGCGAACTAAAGTCCCCGGAACCGAAAAAGCGAGGGTATAACAACCACATCCAATAATTTGTTCTATAAATCTGTATGGACTAAACTCCAATATAATTCCGAGAGCTCCAACTTAAAAGTAAGACTAATCAAGAAATATATCTAAGAGCTTTATCTCTATTTCTCAATGCAATCGGCAAATCGAATGCATAGAAATCCGTGAGCCCGATTGGATATGAGAAATAACTTGACGGTACCAAAGACCAGTTAAATCACAATCAAGTTATATCCAACAAACAAGGTCGGATTTATCAACCGATTGAACTACGCACAACCCGTGATGTTTCAATTATATAAACAAATATAATGCGAAAAATAAATAACACGGACACCATAAATTTTTTTAACGAGAAACCGCAAATGGGTTCTAGTCCAAATTAAGACCACATTGTAGATAAGCCAGCAAAGACATCATCCTACTACAAGTTAACTGGATTGGAATGTAATTGATCCTAACCAAGTCTCACACCGATTAAGGTACGTCGTGTTCCTTACGCCTATCGAACCACGCCCTAGATTCTCGCGCACCTTATTTCCTTAGCTGACCTCACCCACAACTAAGAGTTGCTACAACCTAAAGTCGGAGTCTTATAAACAAATTTGTCTCCCACAAATAAGTCTATTCTGATAGATAAATTTTTCTCCCACTAAAGTACCTATGAAGTTTTGTTCCGTCTTATGATAAATCAAGGTGAACATGAAACAACTAATAATCCCCAGATATACTCCCGAAGAGAAGCCTAGAAATATTAGTCACCTCACAATAACTTAACTATATGGTGGTAGAAGAATTTATCAAGGAATCACAAAGTCTCGAGACGAATAACTTTGTGACTACTTTTTATATCTTACCTATCGGAGATAAATATCGAGCAAATCTTAGAGAATATAGTACTCAATACGATAAATCAAGTAAGATCAGAATACGCAACTACAGAGAAATAGTTGGATCTGGCTTCACGGATCCCAAATGAAGTCTTCAAGTCGTTAACCTAATATGGTTTTGGAAAAACCTAGGTTAAAGGATAATCAACTCTAATACACAACTAGGATACATGAAAGTGTCGGGATTAGGTTTTCCAGTTGCTAGAGTTTTCCCTTATATAGTCTTTCAAATCAGGGTTTCTTACAATCAAAGTTAAGATAGCTAAGTAACAAAGCATTCAATATTCACCCTTAGATGAAATCATGATTTAAAATTCAAGCTAAGTCTGCTTAAAAATAAAGAAACTAATCTCCACCGTTAGATGGTCTTAGCTTGTTACACACAAATGAAATATACCTTCATTTAGATATGGGTAACCGTACCTAAACTTGTATATTGAGTTGTCTCAGTAACATTTAACCGAAGTTAGCCATATGAAAACTTTTGTCTTAACCACATTCATCTAACACTTCTAGATCAAATATGATGATCAATCAAACATGAAAGATAATCAAATGAATCTAATTGTGTTTCACGTAAAGTAGTTTAATTGTTCACTATCTCATAGAAATATATTTGAAAAAATAAAAAGAAAATCGGATTGATTCGTAATCGTACAAAGTACTTATACAAGAATCAATTCATGAACATTAAGTCACGGTTTGCAAAGATTGCATTCATTAATTCATAAATGTTTTAGCTCATGAGTATGAGAATCATACTTAACCGATTTTAGAACCTAAACGCTTGTGTTCGCGAACAACCGTCCCGGACCCAACTCAGGCAGAACCGTTCGCATACTAGGTACGCAAACAAGGTCCCAGACCTGAATCATAACAATAAAGTTCGCATACTAGGTATGCATACCGTGTTGTATCTAGACATGTTTAATTGTTCTAAACTCCCATTTCAATCATTGAAACATCCTTAAAAGACAACAATAGTCATCTCACATAAACTATTAGCTTCAAGTAATTTTCAAGTGATCGAATGATCAATACGAAACTTTCCAAGTCGACATCAAATGGTTGTCTCACACAAATCATGTAAGATATTTCAAGACAATTTTCACATGATCATTTTTGACTTAATATTTAGTTTCCAATAAATAAATTGTTTCCAACTAAACTTGTCAAGAATAATGATGAACATAGTTAAAGAAAAAAGTTTGCAACACATATTTTTGAGAAATAGATAAGCGAGATAAACTCAGCTCGAAATATCAAATGTGTATAATGTAAAAGTATATATAGCTATACGACCTAGTCTCATTAGGATATAAAATAAAATAGACTTCTGAGTGATAGAAAAATTTTAGTCTCCACATACCTTTTGTTGATGAAGTTTCTCCAAGCTTTCCTCAGTAGATCTTCGTCTTCAATTAGTGAACGTCGTTAAGTCTAAAGCTCAACTACACATTCTATCCTAATCCGAGACATAGCTATAAGTATACTAGAAATCAAGACTATAGGTTTGATCAAATAAACTTGAAAAACAAGCTTGAGATAGCAACGCTTGCGAGTTCAACCGAGCAGTTGTCTAACAGGAACTTTAATGATTTAAGGTATGCGAACTTTTTTCCAAACCGTGGCATTATGTTCATGAATATTGGTTCTTGTATAAATATTTTGTACAATTACAAACCAAACTGATTTTGTTTCAAATTAATCACATATATATATATATATTTATGAGATGATGAAAATTTGAACAACTCTCTTGAAACACATTTAGATTCGTTTGATTATCTATCATGATTGACTGATCATCATATTTGATTTAGAAGTGTTAGATGAATGTAAATAAGTTATAAGTGTTAATATGGCTAACTTCGGTTAACTATTATTGAGCCAACGGTTATACACGTTTAGGTACGGTTTACCCATATATAAAGTCGTTACCCATTTGTGTGTATCAAGTTAATACCATCTAATGGTGGATATTGATTGCTTGAATCTTAAATCAGGATTTCATCTAACGGTGAATACTGATTGCTTTGTTACTAAGTTATCTTAGCTTTGATTGTAAGCAACCCTGATTTGAAAGTCTATATAAGGGAGAACTCTAGCATCTGGAAAACCTAACTCGACACTTCCGTGTGTCCCAGTTGCAAACTAGAGTCGATTTTCCTTTAACCTAGGTTTTCCAAAACCATTATTAGGTTAACGACTTGAAGACTTCATTTGGGATTCGTGAAGCCAGATCCAAGTATTTTATCTGTAGTTGCATATTTTGATCTTACTTGTTCTATCATATTGAGTTTTATCTTCTCTAAGATTTACTCGAGATTTATCTCCGATAGGTAAGATATAAAAAGTAATCACAACAGTTCTTCGTCTCAAACTCTTGTGATTCCACAAGAAATTATTCTGTTAATCAGTTAGGTTATTGTGAGGTGACTAGTATTTCTAGGCTGCTCTTCGGGAGTATAATACCGAATTATTAGTTGAGTTTCCTTTTCACCTTGATTTATCTAAAGACGAAAACAAAACCAAAATAGACTTATCTGTAGGAGACAGATTTTTCTTTAAGTCTTCGACTTTGGGTCGTAGAAACTCTTAGTTGCGGGTGAGATCGCCAAGGGAATCAAGTGCGCGAGAGTCCAGCTGGGATTCAAAAGACGTAAGAAACGCGAATGTACCTTAATCGTTGTGAGTCTTGGTGGTTAGGGATCAATTACATTCCAGTCCGAAGTTAGCTTATATTAGGCTAGAGTCTATAGCATCTTAATACAATGGGGTGTTCAAAGATGAATTAGGTGCCAGGGTTTTTCTGCATTTGCGGTTTCCTCGTTAACAAAATTTCGTGTGTCTGTGTTATTTCTTTTCCTCATTATATTTAATTAAAATATCACAGGTTGTGCGTAGTTCAATCACAATTGATAAATCTGACCTTGTTTGTTGGATAGAACTTGATTGACACTTGGGCATTGGTCTTTGGTACCATCCAAGTTATTCTCACATCAATCAGGCTCACGGATTTTTATTTGTTCGATTTTCTGATTGTTTTGGGAAAGAGATAAAGCTCTTTGATATATTTCTTGATTGATTCTCGCTTTTAAGTAGGTGCTCTCGGAATTATATTGGAGTTTAGTCCATACAGATTGTCGAACGAAATATTGGGTGTGGTTGTTATACCCCCCACGTTTTCAGTAGTAATAGTACTGAAATGAATAAGAAGCGGGTCTTAGATTTCCTCTTTTGTATTGTACCACTTCCCAGTATCATCCCTTATATAATCAATTTGATTTCGACATTTGTTCTCCCTATTATCTTGTTCTTCCTCCACTCAAACTCAAGTAAATGGAAAGTAAACTAACTTTTAATCTATTTCTACTCATTAGAGTTCGAAACTTCAAGAAAAAGTTCAATTAATTCTTTTTATCAAGAACACTCAATTGGTTTGCGAATATGCATGTATCAATTGAGATGCAGATTATTTTCAAAAATAAATAAATTCAAATGCAGATTTTAGGATTTTCATTTCCTTCCGGTCTTTCTTCAAAATTCATTCAGGATCGTAGTTAATCATGAAATTGATTAATTGCTTTAAGTGATAGATCTTCATTTATATTGAGATGAGATTCAAATTTTGGGATTTTCTTTTTCCTAATATTATAAAAATTTGGTGAGGGGAAAAATAATTTACAGTTCCAATTTGATGGATAAACTTTAAGTGTTAAGTTTGGTCTTTCTTAAAAGTTGAAGCTGATAAAGATTTTAGTTAACAATTTACAGTAATGCAAAAGATTTTAGACTTATATTTGGGGAAAAAGGTAAACGAGAGAGAATTGAAAAACTTGAAAGATAAAAAAAAAAAAAAAAAAACTGAGAGAGAAAAATTCACGTGAATTTTTAACACATCAGCTAGCCACCTCAGCATGGGCGGTAAGTAGGGCGCAGTGTGGGGCGCTTTGTATCATTGCCGCATGAGAAGACGTGAATCATTTTACAGCCCTTGTATTTGAGTAAAGGAGGCATTTGATATGATTACGAGAAGTGGGTGTCTTACTCATTGTTCACCAAGTGGTACCTTATATTTGATACATCAACATAATAAACTCAACAAAGCACTTTTCCTCTCCAATACACTTTTCATTGTGCTAGACAACACAACATAAGAAACACCAAAAATTTCGCCAAGTGGGTACCTTATACTAGATATTTTTTTTCCCGTGAACTAACTTGTGTTGCAACTATACATGGGTTTGAACATCACCAATAATAAAACTTATTTAAAATTGAATGTCTTTTTTTTTTAATAAATTGTATATTCAAGGAATTTTAGTAGCTCAGCGAGTATAACTAAATTATATGCATAGTTTTAATTGCTTATTTGCTTGTAGTTATCATGTTTGTTTCAACTCATAGGTGTGTATGTGATCACTACCATTAAACCATTTCTTCATGAAAATTTATTTGTTGTCGATTTCATAAGTCAAGAAAATGATAAAAACAGGGTAAGAGTTATTCAATGGACTTGTGCTTAATTGAATATCTTTGTGGGGAATGTGCTTGTGAATTTAGAAGATAACTCAAAAATATTTTTAATTAGTGATAAACCGAAACCGAATATCTTAGTTTATTTCACTTGATGATATTTCTCTAAAAATGTCTCGGTGTATCTTTGATAGGGTTAACCGTGTTCTTCATGGAGTGTTAGATTCTTTTTAAAGGTTATCAAGATCATATGAGTGATATGAACTGGAGTTCTCTTTGTATGCCCAAGTTTTTTCCATAAAATTTAATTTGTCAACTTTTATGAAAAAAGATGAGAACGTTATATAAGATGGGTAAGCAAATGTCGTCATAATTTGATGGTTGGTGGAAGAGGGGGAAATTTATTGTGCGAAGGAGTCATATATTACTTAAAATGTAATAACAATTATGCGATGAAAGCCAATCTCACAAAAAACAGAGCAAGTAAGGACTTATTGGGAGATTATACCATCTGAAGTGGAATTAAAATAAAATAAAAAACCTAATATTTACGAGAAGAACAAAAGATCAAGACAAACCCAAGCCATCTAAAAAACTCTTACAACATGATTGTATCCTCCCAGTTAAACATCAACCAACCAATTAAGCCTTAATTCCCTTAGCGTTGTACTTGAGTTTACATTATATCATCCAACTAATTAGACATTAATTTCTTGACTGATAAACTAATAAAAAAAATTAAAAATAAATGGATGATTAACAAATCTACACATGATGTACTACTTATTACTAGGTCACAGTGAAAACATATTACCTAGCGAAAGAAAAGAAAAAAAAATAGCATTCTCATACAACCATAACTCATATTACCCTTAATAAGCCTCTATACTCAAATTTATATAATTTGTAACGAAATCTTTCGTTATATATACACTTTAAAACCTGAACCGTTAAAATCTAAAAAGACTTGTAAAGCTTACCTAAGTTTTGAAAAGTGAAATTGAAAGTGGATGGTCTGGGTTTGACTATGTTAGAAAACTTTAGTGTTTTCTCACGAATGTTGCAAACCCTAAAAATAACCCCTTAATTCCTATAAGTGTGTTAATTATGTATATGTCGAGAAATAAGTTATAGATTCCTAGTTTATTTCCCTGTTTTGAAATTTATGGTATGAATCTTTTATTTTGCATATGATAATTTGCAAATGATCTTCTTTGCATATAAGTTTGGTTTTTCTTTCACTATTTTTTTTTGTAATTTTTTTATATGCTGGATCTATGTTTAATTTTAAAAAATAACAATTATGTGATGGTTATATGCAGGCATGACTCATAACCTACAAGAATCTTTAGTCTCACTTGAGCAAATGGAGCAAGTTGGTGGCTAAGAAGATTATCGTCCTTTTCGCAGTCTATTTGGTAATCTATCTGTAGTTACTGAAGCAAAGACAGAGGATCCGGTTGTAGTTCAAAGAACTATTTCCTCATCTGAATCTGTTAGCTCACTGGGGTACCACGGGTATCATCAATGACAAAAATCTACGTCTTTGTGTAAATGAATGCATTAGTTGCACTCTTAACAATTTAGTTTCAAATTTGATACGCACTCCTAAACTGCAACCCGGAAAAGTGACTACCGATGTATTTGAATAGGCATGCCCTTGTGTATTTAGAAGATAACTCAAAAATATTTCATAATTAGTGATAAAACTGAAAATCATAGTTTATTTCTCTTGATGGTATGTCTCTAAAGTTAGTCTCAATGTCACTTTCATAGGGATAATCATGTTCTTCGTAAGCTTTTAGACTCTTTTAAAGGTTATCGAGATCATATAAGTGATATGAACTTGAGTTCTCTTTGTCTACCCAAGTTTTTTCCATAACATTCTAATTTGTCAACTTTTATGACAAAAAGATGAGAAAGTTATACAAACGTGTAAGCTAATGTCGTCATAATTTAATGGTCTGTATAAGGGGGAGAAAATTATTGTGCTAAGAAGTCAATCTCGCAAAAAATTATGGTACGTATATTACTTAAAACATAATAATGATTTATGCGATAAAAGTCAATCTCGCAGAAAATAGAACAAGTAAGGACTTATTGGGACGTTATACCCTCTGAAGTAAAATTAAAATTACGAGAAGAATAAAAGACAGACAAACCCAATCGAACTAAAAGTCTTAAAACATGATTATATCCTCCCACTTAAACATCAACCAACCGGGGAAGGAGAGAAGGTTAGGACCGGAAGAAAAACGACCAAAAGGGCTCTGCGACCGCGAGCCGACTCAATCTTCTCCGATTCAGGCAATTTGAGATCTAAATCTTCTGCATGTTCCATTAACATGATTTTTTCCCTTTAATTTCTTAAATCTTCAATTGATTGGTTTATTTGTCAATTATCTAAATTATAATCTTATTGCTTCCCTTTAGGGGCCGTTTAATCTACTGTAATATTTATTCTCTTCCATCTATGGCGCGAATTCCCCCTCATCGTTCGGGCCGGGTGTAGTTGCAACTGTTCAAGCCGAGTCTGTTTTTTACCTTCAATTGTTCATGAATCAGAGATCATTTTTAGGGGTTTTCATCATCCTTTTCAAATCGGTAAAATCACTAGCTTATCTATCATTCCTCACGGTTGGATTTTTAGACTCTTTTTTTCCAAAGCAGAGGGGTTGCTATTGATCTTTTATATAATGAATTTGTTGCTACATTCGTTATATATGGCCAATTTCCCTATCTCAATTTGTCTAATTTTAGCCTATGGGTCTTTATATTTTATCCATTTTCTTCTTTTTGTTTGCTCTTAATCTAATTTAAGATTAAAGTTCCCCTTGTTCTCAAATTGTATATCGTTTTGTGCGTGAGTCACATTCAATTGATGCTTGCTTTCAAAGTGTTTGTTGTTATTAGAGTTCTTCCTAGTCCTGCTTATCTCATTTTAAGTCATCTTCATCATTTTAATTGTTTGTTTTAATTTTTTCAAAGAAGTGTTTTTCGTTTTGCTGGCCTGTAAAGCTCCAATAGTCGTCGACTTCACCAAGTTTTTTCCTCCCTGCGGCCTTACTATTTTGGTTATGTGTCGGATCAATGAATTAAGGTCTTGTATCTTTGTTTTCATGTAAAATAGTTATTACCCAGTGGTTTTATTGTTTTGAGTCGACTGATAGTAGTTTCCTACGATGTTCTCTTACTATTCTTGTGTTCTGTCAGACTAATCCCCATCTGGTTTCACGGCTTTTTCTGTAGAATAGTTATCTCCAAATATCTTTTTATTTTTCCAGCATTACCCAACAATCATCCATTTTTTTGTGTCTTTAAGTGCAGCTAGTTCATAGTCTCAGGAGGTGGTTCCTTTTTGAGACTTTCTATTTTAGTGTTTCTCTTCCCTTAATCGTCCATCTTAGGTCTCTGTTCACCACGTTTTAAAATTCCCAATGTTCAGTTCACGTTTTATAATTTCCAACAATTTATTAGAACATTGTTTTCTTCCTTGGCCTTTTTATGTTGCACCTTTTATACATTACTAACTTAATATTTCGGTGGCATTTCTCCTAAGTCCTTTGGTCTCGACAATGTATTTGGATATCGTGGTAAATCGATTTGTCTCGCTATGATGTAACCTTTTGATAGGTATTTGTGTTAACTCTTGACCCCATCAATTGCTCTCGTCTTTGGCAAGTAATTCTCACTCTCCATCACAATCTCTTTAACAGATACTACATGGATTCAATGGTTTCCTTAAGGTTGTTATGGGGTCGGTAAGTTGTTCCTTTAATCCTGTTATTTTTTGTCTGTAATTGAATTCATATACTCATCCTTACTGTGTTCTTCTTACTGTCAAGCCTCTTTCCATATTTTTTTAGTCTGTTGTACTATATTGTTGTGTAAATTATACAGAGAAGTCTCCTTGTTTGCTCATTCCCATATTTTTTCCCTACTTGATTTGTTTAATCACTTCCATTTTATTTCAAGTGACATTATGAAACTTCTCTCTTGGATTGTCCAATGTATTGGTACTCCAATTACCCAGGACACTTTAACCACCTCAATACTTTTTACAAGCCAGACATAGTCTTTCTTGCCGAGACAAAAGCTCTGTTGTCTAAAATGGAACCCTTTTTTAAACAAATCCCACTTTGTTGACTGGTTTATTGTTCCTTCGGAGGGAATTGCAAAGGGTTAGCGATTGTGTGGCACAACAACATAAAAATGAATTTTCTATCATCAAACCTCAATGTGTGCCACTTCGAAACAAAAATTGGACTAGTAGAGGTGCTAATCACTTGTGTTTATGGTGTAGTTAAGCCACAAGCTAAATTTGAACAATTGTCATATATTACTAACATTGCTCAACAGGTCAACAAAACTTGGCTCCTAATAGGAGACCTAAATGTAATCCTAGAACCAGATGAGAAAAAAGGTGGAAATAAAACTAGCTCAAGCAACAAATCTTTCATAGTCCGAACAATTGACTCTTTGGGACTTCAAGATGCGGGTTATGAAGGAGAACCATTCACATGGTCCAATAATAGAGAGGGTGATGCCAACATATGTGAAGAATAGACAGAGCATTGACATCATTTCAGTGGTAGAGTTGGTTCTGATCATACACCTCTCCTTTTTGATTCAAATCCGGAAAAACAAAACATCGAAAAACCTTTTAGATGCATTAGATCTTGGTTGTCTCATCCAACATTATCAACAATGGTTGCCAACTCTTGGAATTTTCACTCCAATATTACTCAGGATACAAACATCTATTAGAAGCTCCAACTATTATCCTCGGAATTATCTCAATGGAACTCATATGTGTTTGGAAACATTCACAAAAACATAAAATCCATGAATAATATAATTGAAAGTCTACATAGAACCGGCAAATATTTCGAAAATTTAGAGAAAATAAAAAGTCTCCAAGATGAGCCAGGAAAATGGTACAAAATAAAAAATGATTACTACCACCAAATATCAAGAGATATATTTTTTAAAGAATACGATAAAAACACAGAGTACTTACATGCCACGGCTTCTAATAGGAAAAGATTCAATGCTATAAACTCTCTTAGAGAACCATCGGGTCTGTGGATTTCAGATAGAGACCAAATCAATACCCTCTTAATAAATCACTTCACTCAAAAAGGCACATCGCATAATAACAACATAGTGGAAGATTTATCAAGCTTTATCAAACTTTGCATTTCAGAGGTGGAAAATTCTTCATTAGTAATTATCCCATCAAAAGAAGAAATCTGGAATACAATTGTCAATATAACCAATGGGGAGCGCCAGGACCAGATGAGTTTCAACTAGGCCTTTTTAAATCTAATTGGGGTATAATGTGTCCGGATATAATTATTACAGTTCAAGAATGTTTTAAAATCGGATACCTAAATCCAGAATTGAACTATTCATTCATAACATTGAACCCTAAAATATCCACTCCTCAAACCCCATTAGATTTCAGACCCATCAGCCTGAGTAATACAATATACAAGATCATATCTAAGATTCTAGATAACTGGCTAAAGCCAATCCTAAACAAGTAATTTCCCCAAATCAATCCGCCTTTCTGCCAGGGAGACAAATCACGAACAATATTATCATCGCTCACGAGCTTATTCATTCAATGAAAAACTCAAAAGCCATAAAATGTTACTTCGCCTTAAAGTTAGATCTCTTTAAAGCCTTCGACAGAGTGGAGTGGAACTTCAAATCGGTTCTATCAGCACTAGATTTTGGTGACGCGTGGGTAAATCTAATAATGCAATGCATATCAACCACCTCTTTTTCTATCCTTCTAAATGGTTCTCCAGGTCCGAAATTTACCACATCCAGAGGACTAAGACAAGGTGACTTTCTTTCACCATACTTGTTTTTAATTTTCACGGAGATTCTTTCTAGACTTCTAGAAAAAGCAGTTTCTGAAAAGAAAATTTTGGGCCTCAAAATAAATAAAGATGCACCGAATATCTCTCATCCTTTCTTCGCAAATGACTTCTTTTTATTCACAAAAGCTGATCTGGCTGAGGCAAAAAATCTGTTAGACATCATATCAAGATTTGGAGAGATTACGGGTCGATGGTAAACCTCTAGAAATCTGTTTCTACTTCAACGTAGAATTCTCCAAAAACATGGGAAAATCATTGCAGAATTCTAAAAGTTCCCTTAATGAAAAAAAAAAAGATAGATATTTGGGAACTCCTCTCTTCATTGATAAAAAATAGAAAAGAAAATTTTGAACCTCTGCTACAAAAATACTATGCACACTTTAATGCTGGAAATCGAAATTGCTCTCTCAAGCTGGCAGAACAATCCTAATAAAATTCATTCTTCAAGGTTGTCCTACTTACCAAATGCAAGTGCTAGCTCTTCCTAAAGAAACGCTAGATCAAATGGACAAAATCGAAAGAGATTTTTGGTGGAATAAGGATAAGCCCAAAAGAAGAGGAGGATATATAAGGGCTTGGGCCAGTATCTGCGAGCCTATTTCCCAAGGAGGTCTTGGAATCAAGAATCCGCACCAGTTTGACATAGCTCTCCTTAATAAACTAGTTAGCCGTCTCATCTCAGAGAAAGATCAACTTTGGGCTCAACTTCTCAAAGCTAAATATTTCCCAAACTCTCATCCTTTGGAATTCTCTAGATCTTCCAAATTAGCTTGGATTTGGAAAAGCATAAAAATGTTTGGATCTCATTAACGATAATTTCATCCGAGTTAAAAATGGAGCTTCCATAAAAATTTGGAAGACAAAAATGGGTTCCTAACACATATATCATTCATAATCCCATTAATATATTCAAGATCGGTTCCACGGAGGGTAAATGAGTTGATCACTCCAGAAAATACATGGGATCAAGAAAAAACTTGATACTTATTTTGATCCGAAATAAAAGCGAAAATCTTAGCTATTACTCCAAAAAGTCAAGAACAAGACAAAGTCAGATGGCAACATCATCCTTCAGGAACCTTCTTGGCAAAAAATGTTTATAGCTTTTTCATAAACCAAGATCAAGAGAGCAATACTTTAATTTCCTTTCCCGGAAAAAATATGGAAAATCCAAGTAATCCCAAGGATCAAATTATTCTTCTGAAATTATCCCAAAAGCTCTTCCAAGTAAATCAAGACTCGGAGCGCATAATGCAAATAAACACGAGTGTCCAATGTGTAATTCCCAAGAGAAAGAATTAAACAACACCTTTTTCGATTTTTCCCCTTAGCAAGAGCTATTTGGTTTGGTCTTTCTAGAACCGGTGAACACTAGAATTACTTCAATTCCAATGAAAATTGGATAAAAGAATGGATCACGGACCAAGATTTCATTCAACTATCGGATAAAATAGCTACCATATCCTGGTTCATTTAGAAGCACAGATGTTCGGCAGTTTTTGAGAAAATAAACCCGAACCCGATTCAACTCATGGACAAATCAAGAAGTTTATGAACCAAAATACACATGAAAGGATCCAAAAATCAATGAAAATAGAAAGAAGAAATACCCCAAAGAGAAATGGTTTGACCTATCTTCGGATTGGATAATATTTATTGATGCGACTTCCAAAAAAGAGGATTCACCATGGAATACGCTTTCTTACTTTATTCGTGTGGACAAATAAACATTTATGTATATTGAAGCCGGTTCGAGTGGGCCTCCTTAGCCTTTCATGCAGAATCAAAGCCTTGATAAAGGCGTCGCTTTGGTTAAGTAAAAATATATTATCCATTGTCTCAATAGTTACGTACGCAAAAACTCGACGGAGATGATCAACAAGTTTTGCAAAGATTCTCCTTAGAGCTCGGATAACACCATACAAGAAGTGAACTCAATATTGGAAAAACTTCCACAAGCCCATGTAAAGTATATAAATAGGAAAGATAACTTCATGGCAGACTACATTGCAAAAGAAGCTCGAGTAAAGCATCTTCAAAGACATGTTCTCCCACATTCAACACAAGGTTTTCAAATCTAGTGTTATTTCCAATGTTTTTGATAAAAATGAGCTTATAAACATTTTGCACTATATTTGTTGATTAATATAAATCCTTTTTACATAAAAAAAAAAAAAATCAACCAACCAACCAATTGAGCCTTAATTCCGTAAGTGTTGTACTTGAGTTTATATTACATCAGGCACTAATTTCTTAACTGATGAACTAATCAAAAAATTAAAAGTAAATGGATAGTTAACAAATTTCAATATATGTTATCATGATGTACTACTCATTACTAGGTCACAAAGAAAACATATTACCTAGCAAAACAAAAATAAACAAAAAATAAATTAGCATTATCATACAACAGTAACTCGTATTACCCTCAATAAGCCTCTATAAACTAAAATTTATATAATTTGTAACGAATATTTTTGGTATATATACACTTTGAAACCCAACCCGTTTAAAATCTAAAAAGACTTGTAAAGCTTACCTAAGTTTTGAGAAGTGAAATTTTAAGCAAAGGGTCTAGGTTTGGCATAGTGTTTCTGAAAGCTTTCTGTTAAAACTACATCATAAATTAGAAGACAATCCGACGAGCATAATAAAATTTGAGTGTTAGCCTCAAAACAAACAAAACAGACATTCATCAATCAAAACCCTATTAACTCAATCATTCATTAGATAGGGAATAAAGAAAACATTAGGGCCATAATTAACTCCATTTTTTTTCCCACAAATGCTGCAAAACCTAAAAATAACCCCTTAATTCCCATAAGTGTGTTAATTATGTGTATGTTGAGAAATAAGTTATAGATTGCTAGTTTATTTCCTTGTTTTGAAATTACGCAAAGAAAATTTATTTTCCATATGATAATTTGCAAATGATCTTCTTTACATATAAGTTTTTTTTTAATGATATGAAATATATTTTATGCATAATGCATAAAAAAAGTTTGTTAATAATAGTTTAAAAGAAAATGACGAATTAATAATAGTTGACAACAAAACCATGAAAAGTGTATCCG
>JAJJWW010002709.1:0-40621 GCA_023531295.1 Papaver armeniacum | reverse complement strand
GATACTACTCTCCCGAGGAACTGTGCGGTCTCCTTTCTTTGCTTCCCTCCCCAAATCAACCCTTCTCCTCCCGGCTGGCAATGAAGCAAATGCTGGAGCGGCCATTTCTTGGTTTTAAATGGGACTTATCTGGATTGATCTCGAATCTGAAAGTGCTCACGTGCGAGCACATTTGTTTAGGGTTTGAACCGTTTCTCACTCACCTACCGGGAATTACCGGGAAATCGGCGAGAAGCGATTTTTACCCATAAGAAGCACACCTACCATAATCATTAGTCGAATAGTTCATATAAATACCGAATATAGAATAGCCCCAAAATGAGATTTTGCAAAAAAATCCTTTATTTTTGAATTTTGGTTGAGCCTATAATCGGTAAGAAAGGAAGAGTTATCATGACTTAGGTTATACGATGACTCTCTTTGCAAATATCCTACCATAATCGGTAGTGAAAGAGTTCATATTACTACCGAATATAGAGTAGCCCCAAAATGAGATTTTGCAAAAAATCCTCTTTTTGAATTTTTAGTTGAGCCTATAATCGGTAACAAAGGAAGAGTTATCATGACTTAGATTATACATTGACTCTCTTCTTTGAATTCCTACCATAATCGGTAGTCAAAATAGTTCATATAACTACCGAATATAGAGTAGCCCCAAAATGAAATTTTGCAAAAAATCCTCTTTTTTTGAATTTTGGTTGAGCCGTATAATCGGTAACAACAAAGGAAGAGTTATCATCACTTGGGTTATACGGTGACTCTCTTTCTTTGAATTCCTACCATAATCGGTAGTCAAAATAGTTCATATAACTACCGAATATAGAGTTGTCCCAAAAATGAGATTTTAACAATCGGTAGATAACTAAATTACCAATTATGAAGGGGCATATAAGTATTTTCATCATATTTTGTCTTTTTGTTTTGCCCCCTAATTCTTTTGGGGTGGCCCATAAAAATGCTAGGATAACTAATTTCATTTCAAACCAAAAATAGAAAAATATACTTTCATATTTCATAATACTTTTAAAAAGAGTAAATAAAGACATCACAAACCACTACCGTCATTGCCTCGGATACACTATGGATTTTTTTTTCAGAGGCGCTTTCTTGCGCAGCTTCCTTTGCTTGTGCCTCACTTAATTTCAGTTTCGACAAGACCTTGACTTTCTCTAATCTTACTAATATAAAGAAAAGAGGTAATTGTTTGGTAGAAGACCCCTAAATTACTTAGTTGTCCCCATTTTTTATATATTTACATAAATACCATTGTTTTAAAAAATAGATCAAATTTTTTAAAAACTTAATATCTTTTAAAATATATGTCGGATTTTTATAAATTTGAAAAGCTCTTTCAATTATCTATGTAAGCAGTACAAATAAGAATAATAAACTTTTGTTTTAGGAAATGTTTTTCATGACTTTCAAATTTAGTATTGTTGGATGAGTAAAATTCAAGCATGTGCATCGCACATGTGTCCTTACTAGTAATAATGAAGGGATCGGAAATTTGATTAATTCAATCCATGTATCTACAACTTCACCAGGATCTTGACATAATCTCTTTAACGCCACCCAACTCAACATGTTATCTGTACATTCCAATGACGAAAGCGACGGCTCCGGGTCATATTTGGCTTTCCATGAACCGGTGATGCTCTTTGTGCCTTTGCTTCCTTTCGGCAACAACTTGAACTTTTGGTCATCGTCCACGGTCTGTTTGGATAAATCCAAATTGACGGACACTAGACAACAATTGAAACTTACACACTCTCTCTGGATAGAACAACGCGGTCCGTAGTACATACCCAAAGGCATATCTTCGTCTTGAACAACTTCATAAGTCTTCTTCTTGTGTTATATAGTTTAAATTCAACATTGCGCATGTCCAAAGTCTAATTTTTCTCTTAAAAATGTTATCTTTCCGGCATATTCCTCTTCTTATGGTCTATATTTGGCTGAAGTTAGAAATAAATCATCCACGACTTCAATCGGTGTGCTTAATTCTAACTTATGGAAGTGATCATATACCTACACATACGTTAAGGGCATAGGCAAAATTAGAACTATAACATAAACATTGGAAATACAGAAAAAGTTCGGCACGAAATTGTAGCACACACTATAGCATTATGGGCCGAACCTAACAAGAATGAAGTAATTGTTCTGAAAATATCAGGTTCGGCTCATAACTGAATAACCAAGATGGGAAGAACCTGATATTTTGAAAACAACTACTCATTCTTGTCGAGTTCAACTCAAAATAAATTATACTAATTATTATGCCGAATTTTTTTAACCACATGCAAAGTACGCGATTAAAATATCAAACGAAATTAAATAGACTGACGTTTTCTCCAATGTTCCTAGAGTCCAGCCTAGAGGTTGTAGCAATTGACGAGTAATGCTACATTCACCTGGGTCAAGGCAAGAAAAATCCACGTCTCACAACCCCCAGGATCCACGGGAGCTTATAGGGGGGGTGGGTTGTGGTCCCAACTTTTTTTTGTGAGTGCGGTGGATCTCCCATATCCCAGCTACGGTGAGTGTAGAATTATCCTCCAAGTGGTTCCCCAAGGGTACTCATGAACCATCGGAATATCTTTTAAGAATTGGAGATATTGAGCACTAACTTTGTTGCCGGTATGGTCGGGACAAATAATTAAATCTGAGAGTGTACAAAAATTAAGCAGCAGCGGTCTGGTTTACTTTAGTCGTGTCCATCACCAGCCCGAACCATAACTTTCTGCACAGTGGTATCAAACTTAGATTTCAAATGTGTCATCTTTAACGCCTACAACATATTTGGTTTTTTTTTCACGACGCACGCTTTCCACCTTTTTAGTGGCGTAATAAAAATCCAACTTCGGTAGTATCGTGATCCCAACCAAAAACTTCTTCCGACAACTTCTAAAAGTTGTTCCCCATCAAATAAGAATATTTAGCATCTACACTTTTCCTACTTGCTCTAAGACCTATAATCCTTTGATCTTCATCAGGTGTGATTGTCATCTCGCCAAACGGAAGATGAAATGTGTAAGTTTGGTATGAAATCTCTCCGTAAGGCAGAGGCTGCCACTAAATAACAATCCTTTTGTTCATGCTAAATTGCTTTCCATAAACCAGAACTCTCGAACTATAACTTAAACCTAATCAACCTCTTTTGCCGAATCCGAAGATACATCCCTTTGGTGTCTCAAATTTCTGACCGCACTCCCTATGATCTAGAGTCTTATATATTCTTTTTGCCCACGACTCCATGTAACCGATCAAAACCATTCCTTCATATTTGGGCATTCTTAATTTTATATTCTTTAATTTTCATCCTCTGAGTGCCAAATTTCTAACAATTGTTTTGTTTGTTTTTATGGTTAGTGACATGAACTTGATTACCAAATGGTAGAATATTCAATTTGGTGTAACTGGTTTCAGTGAGAAATGCAATTGAGGTGAAAATGTAACTAGTGAAGAACATCAAATTCTAATGTGATGACTATAACATGCGCATAACTATGACTCAAAACCATTTTATCTATCTAACGTTATAGTGCAACGTTATCTAGGGAAATCTAAGATCCTAGCGGTTTATAACCCTTAGAGCCACTCCACTCATAGACAATTGGTTTTGAGTTGGATGCTTGCAGACTTTAATATGGTATCGGAAGCGGCTATTTGTGTGAGTCATTTGGCGCACCTTTATCCCGTGTCACCCGATTTATTGTCCACGTGTTAAACCCAACGAGGCCACGTGAGGGGAGCGTTGATATTATTAGTCCCACATTACCAGGCAATCTAAGATCCTATGATTTATAATCCTTAGGAACACTCCACTCATTCCCAGTTAATTTTAAGTCGGATACTCGTATTCTAACAAAATGGAGTTCTGGGATGCCATGGGGTTTAATTCTTGGAAGGGAAGTAGCTGTAGGCCAGTTTTGATAACAGGATATATGTTTCTGGTCTTTGTTTCATTGTTTGTATATGGTACATGGCTAGAATGCTAAATGATTAGAGTAATCACTAAGTGAGACGTTGTTATTGATTTACGTCGCATCTTTTTTTAGTCAGGGATTTTTTGTTTCCTACTTGTTATCTGAATATGTTCCTACTTGTACAGGAAATGTACGGAACAGTAAACATACGATGTATTGTTAATTTGGTTAAACTCGTGATCCGAAAATAGGTCGGGACCGAATAAGTATGTGTATAATTCATTTTATTAATATGAGTTCGGTGCGAAAATTCGGGTACATATTAAAGGGTCTTCAAGTGAGTTTCGTTTTAAAATGACTATATTCAAAAGGGTCGTGCTATCACTTGCACGGTCGTGCGGGTGTTTTATGAGCTAATTTAATTTGCTGGCCGTTGGATAGGCTGAAATCTATTTATTTTGTTTCTCTATTTTAAAGTTACAGCTGGCGACAAGCTGTGAGAATATACATAATTTTTAGTATATCCTCAAACTTAATTTATATTTATTAAGTGCCCCATTTGTAGAATGTATAAATAAATGAATCAGATTTCTTTTCACTTATTGTTCTATGACTGATGACATGAAATAGGCTGTTTCTTCCTCCATAAAACGTTTACTTGTTAATTAGCTTCTAACTAAGCGGACTCCTTACTGTGGGGTGTAGGTAGTGATAGACAAAGAACAACGTAAATGACGAGTTTTGAGAAAACAGAGTATAAGGCTATATGCTAGCAAAACCGCAAGTAAAGAACAATTTTAAATTTGTGTTTGTAAGGTTACTACCTGTTTGGTCTACAATGTGTAATATGTTAGTTAGACGCATATCGCGGTGATGATTGCATATCCGTACACGGACAATCAAAATTAAGATGAGTAATTCGTAGTAGCAGTACCATCATGACCTCACAGGTGACATTAATCTTAGTAATTTTAGTAGCAGTACAGGGCTCTGATCAGAGTATGCAAATGTATTTCATAAAATAAACCAAAATGCTTGCCAACTAATTCAAATGTGCACAATTAGTTTGAGTAGATTTGAATGTTATCAACGGAAAATTTTGATCTAAAAGAAAAACCAACTACTCATTGCTTCATGCCCATACACAATTATCTTTGCGCCTAACTTAGAGACATGCTAGTTGGTTGCACGCTGATGCTTCCACTTGCTGCACGACCTTGTTGGACTGTGTGGACATAAAAAAGGAAATTCTGCAGTGAGAGTTTTGCAACTGTTGGTTTGGTGAACTCATGGACAAAAGATTAAGTACTATTAAGCTTGTATAATGACAACAGAGTACAGTATGATCAATAGACAATACAAATAGTTATTTGGTGAAGATAAAATCAGTGACAGTTGTAGATTTTTAATGGACGGCTAAAAAAAAAGACATATTCATATCTAACGTTTTAGAAGTTGCTAGCTCATAAAGCCTTCCCGCACAGCCGTGCGGGATAGCACTACCCTAAAAATACATTCAATAAAGTCAGCACCAAATGACCAGCGTAGTGGTTTTAGTGCTAGCCTGTTAAAAAGTTTGTTCCGTTTCGAACCTCTCAGGTTCAGGTGACAAGTGGAGAAACCGACGGCTACAAGGGAAACGAATGTTGGGCTTAAGGGAATTGGGTACAGTAGCATCAGGTGACAAATTGCCGAAATCGGAGAAACAGACAGCTACAAACGAGTGTTGGGCTTACGGGAATTGGGTACAGTAGCTATTGGGCTGAGTAGAAATTTGGCCGACTTAAAATTCCGGGATTATTCGCGAACTCAGATCGAACTTCCATTAGGTCGGTCGTATAGTGCGTTCCCGATTGGTACGCAAATATATCGTGAATTATTCGCGAATAGGTCAACAACTTAATAACTAAGAACATGTTTGTTTTTTGCCGACTCGGGATTCGAATCTGACTCGCCACCTGTATCGATCCGAGTCAAATGTCAGACCGTTTGTTTTCTATTTTGAGTCAGATCTGACTCGCTATCTGAGTCAGACCTAACCCCTGATTTGGACATGTTTGAGTTAGGTAATAAAATACCACTTTGACTCCACAGTAACAAACCAACGATTCATATTTTTTGAGTCGGATGAGTCGAGATCGACTCACAAAACAAACATATTGAGTTAGATCCGGATGAATCGGGGATTTCACTCGGGAGACCCAGTCAGTCGGATCCGGGACCAGTCGGGTAAATCGAGGAGAAAACAAACATGCTCCAACTCTAATGATCTTTTTTTTTTTTCCCATTTCTTAACATCGGTTAAGAATACTTGCTTGGGATTTATATTGCTACTAAAAGTCTTGGGTTTTTCTTTTCCTGGACTTGGGTTTCTCCTTTGCTTTTTTTTTTTTTTTTTTTTAGTTTGTTTTAGCCTCTTCCTATCTAGTTTCATTTGTGTACTTGGTTTTACCTCGCGTAAATTTTTGGTGGAATAAAGATAAACCCAAAAGTAGTGGAGGATTTTTTTAAGGATTGGGTCGGCATTTGTAAACCATTCTCATAAGGAGGTTTCGAATCAAAAATCCCCATCAATTTGATATTTCTCTCCTTACTAAATCAGCTAGCAGGCTTATTCCAGAGCACGATCAACTTTGGGCTCAACTACTAAAAGCTAAATACTTTCCTAATAATGACCCACTAGAATCTTCTAGGACTCCAAAACCCATTAATTCTCAAGAGCCTCTTCCATAGCAGGTAAATAAACTAATTACTCCGAAGATAGATGAGATGAAGACAAACTTGATAATATTTCGGTCAGATACTAAAAAAATAATCTTGTCATATCTCCTAATAGCCAAGAACAAGATAAAATTAGATAGCAACACTGCTCTCGAGAATTTTTGAGGAAAAATGTTTATAATTTCTGGTTAATCAATATCAAAGAAAACAACATCTCTAAAGAATTCCTTTGGCAAAAGAATTAGAAGATTAAGGTGATGATTCATGCACGAGGGTTACCCTCGTGACAACATCTATAAGGTACACTTTCAAACCCTTATATTAGCATCTCGAGATATTTAAATATTTAAAACATTTTTATTATTTTCTCTACTTTATTTACGTTTTAGTACCGGTTTATTTAATTTTATTTCCATCTTACCCCATTTAACATATTCATTCCAATAATCTCCATTTTTATTCTTTCGGTTTCTTAAACCTAAAAACGTTCGTTCTTAATTTTTTTCTCCATCATCGAATGAGAATCAAGATGATTAAATTTGGTGACGAGTGGTTGGAATGACAAGATTGGAAGGACTGTAAATGAACTCCACCTTGGATGGAAAACTATTTGTCCATTTTCTTGAATGATGTCGTTTTAAAAAACACATGATCAAAACTAACAATTACACACCGAAATACTGTTCTTACAGACGTGAGAGTGCATTGATCGCAATTTAAGAGAAAAAAACATATGAACTCCATCGGCATAGTTATTTAAACGTATCCAATAAGAGAAAAAAGACGAACTATCTTTGTACGGTCTCCTAAGCAAGATTAGAAAGCTCATGATTAGTTCTTGAAAGCTATTATCATCAAACAAAGTCAATTCTGTTTCACTGCTAGAAAAAAAAAATATGTAACCTATATTTTTAGGTTTTAGAAAACTAGAAAGGACGAATCTGAGCGGAAGAAATGAAATGAAATAAAATTCAGGATGTAAAAAAAAATATAAATGAGGAAAAACAATAAAAGTATTTTAATTACTTCAATTTTTCTCAAGATTCAAATATATCTAGGATATAATATCCAACGGTTATATGGTGCTCCCTTAAGGATATTGTCACGAGGTCACCTCGTCACAGCATGACTGGTATGGTAATTCCGAGGATCAAATTATTTGTTTGGAAATTAGCTTAAAAAGCTCTTCCAACTAATGCAAGATCAGGGGCGCATAATAAAAAAAAAAATATACGAAGTGCCCAATGTGTAACTCCCAAGTTCAAAAAACAAAACAATATCTTATTGAATCCACGCCCTTTGCTAGAGCTATTTGGCTTGGTTTTCTTTGGAAGTAGTGAACACAAGAATTGGAGCGGACTACGTAGAAAATTGGACTAAAGAATGGATCATGGAACCGGACTTCATACAAGTTTCGGACAAGATTGCAAACATTTCTGGTTCAATTGGAAGTATAGATCTCGGTTGTTTTTGACAAAATCGGTCAATCAATTAACCTAATAGAGAAAATCAAGAGATTCTTACAACAATACCCTCAAAAGAAGATCCAGAAGAGTAAGATTATCCAAAGAAGTAATGATTCCAAGGTGAAATGGTCAAACTTATCTTCGGACTGGATAATATTTGTTGATGTTGCTTACAAGAAAGAAGATTCGACCATGGGATATGCTTTCATTCTTTATTCAGTGGATACAAGACTTTCATGCACATTACAGCAGGGCCTGATTGGGCTTTCCTCAGCTTTTTATGCAGAATCAAAATCCTTACTAAAAGCTTCTACTTAGCTAAGTGAAGATATTTTATCAAGTGTTACTTTAGCAACTGATTGCAAAATGTTGGCCGAGACTATCAACAATACTTGCAAAATCCCTCCTTGAAGTGCAGAAAATACCATACGGAGACTATAACAACTTTGGAAAAGCTCCTTCAAGCTCGTGTAGTATATAAACAAGAAATACAATTATGTAGCGGATTACATTGCAAAAGAAGCTCGACTAAAGAATGCACGCATAGGTCATCTCAACTTAAATTAAGAATATCTAAGTCAAGTATTTTTTCCAATATCTTTGATAGTATTGTCTTGTAAATATAATGTACTATGTTTCTTAATTAATATATTCCTCTTTTCATAAAAAAAAAAAAAAAAAAAAAAAAATCGTGTAAATTTATTTGTGCGTGAATAAAATACTCTCTTCCAATCAAAAAACAAAAAAAGTGGATATATGTTATGGAAGAAAGTGTTGTTTTCAGTGATCCCGTTTTAGTTTTCTCGTGGATGAATTTTTTCTCGGTAAATAGAAATATATTAAGAAAAAGGCAATTTACAAAGTCTGCAATGCAGTAGCCAGCAAACACGGGAAAGAGGAAACACAACAAAAGAAAAACCAAAACCGAAAGACAACTAGGGAGGGTCATAGAACAAACCTCTCCAATTAGAAATTATATCATGATGCAAAAGATCTGTGGAGGTTAATTTTTAGCATCCCAATGAAAAACGCTGATTTTAGAATCAGAAATGATAGCCTCCACGACGCTTCTTGCCATTAAACGTGCGGGCATTTTCTCTCGATCCAAATGTTCCAACAAACGTCGGCAGGGATCCTCTTCCATATCTCCTTCCCATCATTTGGAGTGGCCACAGATGACCAGTTCTTAAACAAATTTAACAGAGAAGAAAAAGTAGGAAACTACACATTTGCCTGAGCAAAAAAGTAAGCCCAAACTTGACGAGTGAATCGAACATTCTAGAAGAGGTGAGTACCAGATTCCAACACATTATTGCACAGAGAACATAAGTTCGTTGCTGAAGAGCCTCCAACAATAGACAAGGCGAAATTTCTACGTTGCAGATTGTCCATGGTAGGAAGACTATCAAGAACAAGTTGCCAAAGGAAAAATCCAATTTTATGAAGCCAAGCATTAGAGCTTCTCCAATGGAATGTTGTGAAGGTAAATATCTAAGTCCACATAGGATAGACATTCATTTTCTTAAAATTGTTCTCCAATCCCAATTTCTTAATCAATGTGAAGATGACATGGCTTAATTTTTGTTAGACATTGTCAAGGTGAATGTTAAGTTTTAGACATTCACCTTGACAATGTGAGGCTATCATAGTAAGATGTTGCTTACTAAAATTAATTCAAATATATTAAATAACCCTTTTTATCTCTAGTAAAATTTAAAATTTATTAAAAATAAATAAATGCATTTAATCCATAGAAATCACAAACAACATCATTGGAGATGAGCTATTTTTTTCCTCTAAATTTAAGGAAAAAATGGTATGAGAATGTCTTGTTTGTGTTTCCACCTAGGAAACACACACAACCACCATTGGAGAAGCTCTTGGACCATATTTTCTTTCTAGAAAAAGTAGTATTGCTGGTAGTCAAGGTATCTAGCTGATAGGCGGACTTAACCTAGAAAGATAGTTGATATACTGGTACTTAATGTCTCACCTGTACATTTATTCCTAAATGGTTTATTTTATATCACTAGTATGCCGAGCACCCACTTTCATGTCAACAGATTAGGAGTTGAAGGGTAATAGTTGGAGTTATCATCCATGGTATATTTCAAAAGGCATAACTAAAAAAAACCTTACTCCAGGGAGGATACGGTACTTGTAACATGGACTCCTCAAACTCGCTGAATCTCTATAGTCAGTAGAGACTAGAGAGTTATAAAAGACGTAAGAAGAAACTTTATCTTCGGAGGGATGTTTTTCTTCCGCAACACCTTTGGGAATGTGCGATCTGATTCTAATTCCTTCATAATACATTCATAAACATTTGCTGACTTGAATGATCATTGACAATCCAGCGCGCCTGTTATAAATTAAAAATCTTTGGCAGTTTGGCTTAGTTGTTTGTCTAATTAGTGGTGTAATCAGATTAAATTGCGAATTTTAAGATGACTTGTTCTGGGTGAATTAGGGTGGAAAAAGTGGCTAAGATCTTAGTGTTTTGTAAAGCCGCAGATTACCAATAAACCAATTAGAAATAATTCAGCAAGAAAAAACGAGTGAATAATTAGAAATATAAATCTCCCCTTTAATGAGAGCAAGACTAATCAAAAGTCAATAACTTAACTAAGATCAGCCGTTGGATTTCCCCACTTTTAAAGATAGACCGTTGGATTACAGGAATATTCCTCAAAAGATTCCCGTCACAGTTACAAATTCCGTGTGAAATTTTTCGTTACTCGACCAAAATACCCTTCCATCTTTCCACAATTTCTTCTTTTGTCCGATCAAACCCAATAACTTGCATCCGCCATTAACCAAATTATTGAGGTTAACCAAATCATTTTCTGTAATGTCTTCACCACCACCACGGCACCACCTCCGCCGTTACTAGAACCACCTCCGTCGTACCATTTTATCACTTAACAAATTCAATTTTGCATCTGCATCTTTGAATGAAACATTAATCACAATCGTCTCTTCCTTGGACAACATTTTGTAATAACTATTCAATCACCATCATGGCATCATCACTATAACTTATTACCACATCATAATCGATTGGTCGTTCACCCACCACCCTCCTACCCCTCTCCACCATCACTGCCGCCGTACCAGTACCACCGTCTAAATCGTCTGCCCACATTGATAATCATCATAACAATTTAAAAACTGAAAAACCAGATTGAACATATTGGTTGACCATCTATATATATCTCTGTACTCTCAACCAACAAATTGAATCCGTTCTTCTTGATTATTGATTGTGCTTAAAACCCTTCCCTTATTTCTCCACCAGTACCTAATAAAACAAGATCTCTAATCTCTTAATTATAATGTCCGTCAAATACTCTATTCTCGAACTGAATATACATGGCTGGGTTTGCGAGACAGATTTGATGAGAAGAGAATTTGTTGATGGTAAACAACTAAACCTTAAGAAAAAGAATGGATAATTTGAGCGAAATAAACGAGGGCCATGGACGTGGGCTTATTCCAAGTGTCCAATTGAGTTACACGTGGATAGCTTCAGGTTTTATATTTGTTGGCTTTACTTTTTACTACTCCTCCGTACATATTTTATAGGGCGGAATATTGCTTTTACATTTGTGCGAGATAGATAGGCGGAATGACAATTTTAAAATGACTTTTAACTATTTTACCCTTATTTAGGTTGCTTGGTTATCATCACAATTGGATTTATGTCACTAACATAGAAAATATAACAAAGGGCAAAACAGGAAAAAATATGGATATTTGTGAAACCAAAAATGTTTCTTAATCTAAGAGAATTGGTCCCTCCGCCTATATATGTGGTACAGAGGGAGTATTTTGTATCTCGAGAAATCCTATCAACCGTCATTTTTGAATTATGCGCATACATATAAGCATTTTGGCTCCGATGACGCGAATTCCGTTGGACAATGCCTCGCCATTATGAAAATTGTAGAAGTTGTTGTATAGTCTCCTTTTCTATAATAAAAGCAGATTGAAAATTGCTTAAAGCTCTTATTATATGTCTTATATTATAAGTGTGTATACTGACACATACACACAAGGAGATGTTTGTTTGTTGTTGGTGGTGGGTTGCCGCGGCGGGAATTAAATCTCTAACCTATAATTTGTGAGTTTAACTCCTAGCCAACTCGGCTAATTCCAGTTGTTTTACTCTAATTTGTTGCCTTGGACTAAAACTAAAAAATTAAAACAACTTGGAAAACAAAGATTAATTCTTGATTAGTATTCTGCTAATGTAGCGTAAATTTTAAAATTCAATTTGCACTTGCCGTATTATATATTGCTATTGTTGCAATTTTGACGTGCAACGCACGTGCACTCTACTTGTTATTGATAATAGATATTTAAGGTACATCCCAAGAATCAAACTAAAACCTTGACAGTTTTGTAGTCTTGACTTGATCCTTCTTCCCTAATCGAGAATTATTGTCGCACACACAACAAAATGGTGAAAGAATGAAAAAAAATCATTGTATGATTGGATGGATTCTGAAATGGATCCAAATCACTACAAAGCATCCTGTTTATTCATCACTTTTATCATCATAACTTCCTGCCAGCCGAAACGGCCTCTTGTAAAATATCTTCAAACGCTCTAACAAACACATCCTTCACAGTGTGATTTACCCTAGTTAAGGCACCATCCCTGTACTGATATACCATTGATAAACTTATCGCCTTAATCCCCATCAACTCCTGGGTTAATGGTAGGTCGGGAATGTTAACCACCGGTATAGGTGGGGTAACAGATTTCAGGCAATCAAGACAACGAACTGCTTCATTCAAGATAATGTTGATTACCGCATCATTCATTCTGAGTAGTTTCTCAACTATATTCGGATACCCTATCTCTTCAAGAAAGATCCACAGGGCTATCACATGCATACAGGTAAATAAATCTCGACCACTGTCAATAACAAGTCGCCTGTAAAGATCTCGATCCATGCGATGAAATGATTTTAGATCCTCAGTTGTAACAGATGAAGCCATATCGGAACCGAAAATGGATTGATGCTGATAATGAATTGAATGAGATGGTAGGTAAGCGGTGGGATATTTGTTTGGGGTATGGCGCCTTTTATAGGTTAAATTATGACTCTTGAAACTGTCTCTTGCCAAGGGTCGTGACTCAAAGTGAGAAATAAATACGCTGAAAGATGCAATGAGTGTGTGCCTATTTGTTTGAGACACGACGGTGAAAATTTCGGGATTTTTTTTTTATCTAGCACACCTTGAATTATTATATATTTCATATTTAGCCCACATATTTATCTAAAAATTATTTTAGCCCCTCTTAGACTTGAGTATATTTGGAGGCTCCGGTGAACTGACCGGAAAGTTTAAGATTCTCTTTTTATTTGGTTTTCCCAATATCCCATCCCTATTTCTCCTGCTTCCTATCCACATAATATCCATCCCCAATAACCTTATATACCACACGTATAAAGTTTTATATATCCTAAATTTCATCTCTGACTTTTCATATACACCCAACACTAAAATCACCCAACCACTAAAAAATGTAAATAAAATTTACAGATTATTTCTGCATCTCCACCACCAACCATTGCATCTTCTTCTCCACCTCCACAACCCACCCTACCTTCAATCAACGTTCCTTCTAGTTTTGCAAGTTTTTGTGTCAACAGATGCTTCCACAATCCACCAAACATATAGTAGGGAATAGCAAAATCAAAATTATACTCCCTCCGTTACTTTTTAATAGGCTGGTTTCTATAAATAAATGTTACAAAAAAATAGGGCTTTGGTTTCCTAATGGGAAAGTCAAATGTTACTTTAGTTTTTAGGAATGGCACTTTTTCTCTTAACTTTTGATGACAAGTGTCATGGGGACCATTTCACTTTCTTTCTTTTGTTGACAAGTATCATGGGGACCATTTCGATTCACTTCTTTTATTGTGAGTGTCATGAGGACCACTTTCAATGATTAGTTTTCTAAATTTCCTTAATTTTGTCAAAAAACCAAACCAGCCTATTAAAAAGTAACGGAGGGAGTAGTATACAGTGCATTTATTGGATATAATGATGTTACTGGATGCTCATGTTTTTAAAAATCTTAATGGGTTCAATACATGCCATCCAAATTGACGTTGGTGCATGGCATTTAAAATGACTTCATCCTCTTTCTCTTGATCGCGAATAGTTTCGGTCGATTCGATTTGTTGATGGTCGATGTAGAAATGTACAAGGGGAAAAATATACCCAACCAGTTCTTAAGAAATAAAACAATTATAAAAAAATAAATACTTATTGAACCGTGGTTGTTGATCGCGTAGCTAAATAACTTCTTCTTGGATTTTCAATAAAATTACCATTATCTTCTTGGATATTTGATTCATCTAAGGTTCGGATTTTTTCCATAGGACTTCATTAATGGAATCTTCCATAATAATGATTTACCAATTAATCATAGATTAATTAAAATGCAGTTTATAATGATTGAATAAAAATCTGACCCAGAGCTTCTAACTTGGTGACTTTTTTAATAGTTTTGTTTAATAAAAATGGGAGACTTACAAGGAAGAAGAAGAAAAATAAAAATGGTAATAGTCATGGTCATGGTCAGAGTTAATTTGACTTTTGTAGGTAGTATATTGAAAAAATCGGAATTGAAAAGTAAATTGATTTTAGGAATTGCGAGGACATGAGAAATAGAAAAAATAAGGGTAGGAAATAGGGAAAGCCTTTTATTTTTGTTGTATATTTAAGCAGTTTCACTAAATAAATTTCCAGAAAATAATCCTTCATTTGGTAAAATCAATGTTTAAAAGATGGAAATCACATATTATTATTGAGTGAAAAGCCGTCTCAACAGAAGAATGTAAAACACATCATGTTGCTTTCAACAAGACAAAGACGAGTAACGAAAATAAAAAGTCAGAAGTCACTTGGAGATCAAACCTCACGCAGTTGGATCCAACAAAGTCGATACATAAAAACTCGAATTTTTATTTAAGTGATGAATTATATTTTACACGCACCACACAGAGACTCAAACACCTTCGCACAAATAGTTATTACCAGCGAAACACATGCTTAATATATTCATTAAATTGATTCTATCCACAACAAGCAAGGTTATGAACCATTATTTATTACATGCATGTTTACAATCTGAAGATATGGGTTTCAAAAGAAGGCTGAAAGAAGATGAAATTGTAGACATATCACAACTCTTAAATCTTATTGGAGAGCTAACTGAACTAGGTAATGAAGAAGACAAGCGATAGTGAGAAAATGGCAATACAAGCAACACCAAACTCTCTATTGCAGCAGCGTACAAGACTCTTCATAATAATGGCACTAGAACAACTAACACAACCACCTTCCTTTACAAGTATGCTTGACAATGTCAAGCTATGCTAGTAAGCTTTTGCTTACCTAAATTAATTCAATATATTAAACAACAATTTCTCGCTCTAATAAAATCTTAAAATTACTAAAAATAAAGTTTACATTTAACACATAAGAAATCGAACTATTTTTCCTCCCTAAACTTAAGGAAAAATTGGAATAAGGATGTCTTATTTATGTTGCCACCTAGGAAACAAACACAACCACCATTGGAGAAGCTTTTTAGATGCAAACAAATTTCGGAGAAAAAGAAATTTGAGGAAGGGTGATTTATTGACCCTTAAGTAACAAGGCCTTAAGTCGGTACTTCTCTCATGATGAGTTTGCTGACATTTGAGTTGGTATTGCCTTGTAGGATGAATTCAATACCGACTTAATCATTTATCTTTTTTCTACGGAAATGATTAACATCCGCGGGTTGGATCCCGCGATCCATCCCGGACAGGTGGGAGTGTGAGAGAGGGTGGATCCCACCCTTAGCTTAGTTTGGTATTGCTTTGCGACTTTTGTAAAAGCACTTTTCTGCATTGTGCGTTCTTTGTCTTGTCTTTGTGAGAAAAAGCGATTAGACGTTTGGTAAAATATTAATTAAAGTTGAAGTGATTAAAAAAGCAATCAAAATGTGTTTGGTAAAATTTGATTCAACCATTATTGTTGTAACAAATGACAAAAATGGACATATCACTCATGGTAGTTTTATTCAATTTGATTGGGTTTAAAAATAATTAATTTTTTTACTATATTATATTAATGTTCATACTAATTACCACTATCATTATGATTGTTAAGAAATTATTTTTACTTAACAATTAAGTAATTATTTAATATTTGTTTTATTTTTCCGGTTGACAAATTAAGTAATTATTCAAGCAAAAATGAAACTAAAATTAAGTAATTATTTAATATTTATTTTTATTTCTCTTGTTGACAAATTAAATAAATGATATATAAAATAGTTCGAAATAATAAAAAATAATAATATTTAAAGAATGCAATATAAGAAATAGTAAAAAATTGATTGTATATAAATTTAAGGGTAACTTTTGTCATTTATAAAATAAAGTAGGGATAAAAAAGATAAATCAAGCATTAAATTTATGTGGACCACAAGACATCTTTTGTAGCTTTTAAAAGCTCATCCTCCCCAAACTTTTTTAAAAATTAAGGAATTTGGGAAGTCTTTGGATAAAAAGCACTTTAGTTTTTTTACCAAACCTCGCTTCAAAATTTATTGAGCGTATATAGGTTTTAAAAGTCTTTTGAAAAAAAATAACCAAACTAAAAATCTTAACCCTCCCTAACTGCCGTCCAAATCTGCTCAGGAGGGACCCCTGTTTTTGTGTCTTGTGGGATGGACCGCGAGATTCAACTAGCGGTTAGTGTATCATTCCCGATTTTTTTGTGAACAACTGCTTATGTGTGGACAAAGACAAAAAATAGAAAAATTCAGACCTTGACTTTGCCGAATGTCCAAAATCGATCCAATTGAAAATAGTTTCCCTCTCATCAGAACTCAGAATTATGTTTCTTCCTTCTCTCTTTGAAAGTATAAACTATAAACCCCAGATGCTCCTTTTTCTCAATATTCAGAGTATAACATCTGAGATCGGTATGTTGTTTACACGATATATAATGGTAAAGATATGTAACTTTTTACTTCTGGCTCTTGTTTACTGCGAAGACTAGTGCTTGAGTAGAATTTGTATACAAAGTTCTTGTTGTACTTGAGTTCTAGATTTGTATACAAAGTTCTTGTTTAGGAATATACTAAGTTCTGATTTGAGGAATTGTGAATAGTGTAAACTATACTTGCAAAGTATGCTTGAATAAGGAGCCAAAATGGATCCCATACTGTTAAAACTAGTCCTACATGATGCTAATTAACAAGTTGTAAGAATTTACAAAATTTGGAAAGTTGGGAACTTACAAGAAAGCTAACAATGGAACCCAAATCGATAACTTTCATTCATCTCAAATAAGAATCAGAAGGAAAAGCAACAAAAATAGTTGGTGAAGCTGACCACACGGACAAAATAGTTGCCTAATAGTAGTACTGTAATGGTAGTTATTCATCAGATACAAAATTAAATTGGTTGAATTACATGTAACTGGCTACTTTCTCAAACGCTTCCTGCGATAGAAACACTGAAGAACTATCAAACACTATTCCTTTAAATTTCACTAATCACAACTTTTCACTTTTATACACCCTTCGTACCAAGATTTTCAATTTTTTCAATCAATGAGGCCTTTAATTTGATGTGATTCTGTTCACCACTAGGTATTCTTCTTATTGAAATTTATAGCTTATGTTTTAAAGTAGACACTAGAGAAGAAGGAAGAAAGATAGTTTCCGAGTTTGGATTTGAAAACGGAGGAGAGCTAGTCTGTATCAGTAAATTCAGATCTACTTCTGGGTTTAAGAATAGATAGAGAGAAATTATGTACAGTATAGTTCTCTACAGATCAAGAAAACAGACCAGGTAAAAACAGGCTCTCACTTTTTTTTTGTGGGCCCCGACCCTCGGGAGACGTGCGGGGAGGTGGGGCAGAGGCGGTTTTTATGTGTAGTTTTTTATCTCGCTCTGCCGAGACTTTTTGAATTATGTATACTTCAATTCATTTTTTAAAAGAAATTCAACCAAAGAAGTTTTAAATTCTCTTCTTATCTTCTAGTCCAGATGGCAGACACATAAGCTGTTCATGAAAGCTACCTATGAAGGCTGTTCAAAAATCATTTTCGTTTATTCTTCCCAAATCAATGAGCTTACCACAACTTAAGTTTATGTGTCTCGATGGATTTTTAGTGTCCAATGAAGAATCAGCTAAAAACCTCTTTTTTTGCTGTCCGCTTCTTGAAACGTTGAATATAGTTGATTGTTATATATAAACGGATAATCAGAGGAATTTTACTATCCTGGCTTGATTGGGGTATACTCAAACTAATTGGGGTATACCCAATTTTATAGGGACTCTTTTTTAAGGGCAAAGGGGGAGGTCACGGGTAAAAGTTACAAAAATTACCCTTTCCCATTATAACTCTAATTACTACCTAAATCGGTTTTCATTATCTCCATTTAATCTTCTTCTCTTCTTCTTCTCATCGACAACCTTACCGGCTCCATCACCCCCACAACCACCAAAACTCGTCGATCAATTCGTTAAAATCGTCGATTCGAAAACTCCGATTAATCTTCATCAATCGATCCACCACGGAAGAAGGCAACTCGTATGAAAGAAACTAATCAAAAACCCAATGACTATAACCCTGGAATTGCAAATTTGGTTGCTAAGAAAGTGAAGAGAAAAACGGTTGAAGAAGAAGTAATTGAACCCGCTGAAACACGTGAAATGGTGCGCTTAAGAAAGTAAGGGCTTGTTTAAACTCACTCTAGTACTTCGATTTCATGTTTGCATGTCAAATTAGGTCGAAAAATTCGAATTTGTTAATTGGCGATTCTTGTGCCGTGAGTTTTTTATCGACCTTGCGAAATTTTCATAGTTAGGGTTTGGTGGCAAGCTATAAGGTTGAAGAACTTGCTTATTTGTATAGTTTTACGTAACTACTACTAGCAGAGCCAGGGGTTATTCATCTCAGTATACCATTCCAAGCGTCTTTTGTTTTTAATGAAGCCAGGCATCTTATTATTTTTTACCCTGCCGGATGCTTCTTTTGAATGTTTCCTGATGCCTAGAGTTTTTGAGTCCGGAAGAGCATTTATATAAAACCATGCCTGCGGTTTGTCAGTCGGCAATGTATGTGTAATGGACCTTGCCGACCTGTATAGTGAAAAATCCTATATTTTTTGTGCGTCGGAAGGCTATTTTGATGATACACTGCCGGCTTTGTCTTAGCCGGCACTCATCTTTTGCTCGACCTTACCGTCCATTGTTCCGCCGGATATGTTGTATATGTCTAACCTTCTTAGGCTGTAATGTTTTTTTTTACGAATTGTTCTTGTTCGGATTGCGAATGCAAAAGAAGAAAGCGGCTACGAAGCGGTTCTTAGTCCTCCTTCAAACCCTCCTCGTGTTGGTGGTAAACTCTTGTCTTCAAAACATCGAGGGTATATGTTGTGCGGGAACGACAAAGGTATTAGAACCACTATCTGAACCCAGTGATTCAGACGAGACTCCAGATGAAGACCAATCAATTCCATCCGGTAGAAGAGGTGATGATGATGATGTTGATGAAACTAATCCGGCTGCTGGAGGAGGTAACAATGATGATGATGATGGTGATCAAGACATGCCTGAGGATGGAGGAGGTAATGATGATGGTGATGATGATGATGATGGTAATCGAGATAAAGGTAAGAATATCATCGAAGATGAAATTGTTGAAGAGGAAGAGGAACAAGAAGAAGAAGAAGAAGGAGACGGGGATGGAAATGGAGAAGGAGAAAAAACTCTAGCTATTGTTCAAGCCACCGAAGCTTCGACTTCAACTTCAACCGGAACGAAGAAGAGGATGATCACTAAACTGGCTGATTCTCACATGCCTCCCAAATACTTGATGGTTTCACTTTGAAGGCGAGCCTCCAAAAGGGACCCGACAAATGGTGGAGATGTGCTTTTTGGATACAAAGACTCATGGGCATGTACGGTCCATGATACTATCGTAATTAATCTTAATCTGTCTTTTTTATTTATTCAAGTGTGTAACTATCTTAATTAAATTTACGTCAAGTGTTTGTATTTCTTTTTTTTTTGTTTTTTTGGTATTTAGGATCACAAGCATGCCATCCGTGTCTCATGAGGCGCCAAGCTTCGTGTTCGGTGATGCATACTTGGAATCTTGACTTGGAATGTGAGGAGGTGAAAGTGATTGTGAGGAACTCGGGTTGTTGCATGGTGGAGAGTTCGAATATTAATCATGATAAAGTTACCATCTCTGCATTACATGAAACGGTTCTCTGGAGACTGATACTATGTTATTCCCATTCGGTGAGATGGCGATAACTCCCGATGATGCTCAACAAATTCTAGGCCTCGAGGTTGATGGAAAAGCGATCGAGGGATTCGACAATGCCATTTCTTTCGAGAAGATTTACGAATTGAGCAAGAAATTGTTCGGTTGGAGTCAGGTTCAGACGGTGTTGATGGAATCGAAAGACCCAGCAACATTGCTTAAGATATTTGTAAGTATTTTAGAGTTGCTCTTACTATTTTAAGATTGATTGCATTACGGATCATTCTATTAATTGTTTGTTGTTTAATTGAATATAAAAGGATCAGTTGAAGACCTTTGTGACGGTGTTGTGTTGCGCGAAAGACGGAGGATAACTTTGTGCAAAGCAAGCACATTGACTATGCTTGCAATGTTGATAATGAGGATGCCCACTATTGTTCAAGCAACTTGGTGGAAGTAAAGGCAAAGAAAAAGCTATTAAGGATGCACAAGCCAAGATAAAGGCCGGATAAAAAGAGGACTCGTAGTGCTCGTGGTGGTGAAGGTAGCAGCAGTGGTCCTGGTGGTGAAGGTAGCAGTATTGGTCGTGGTGGTGAAGGTAGTGTTCCAAAATGGGCCGTGGTCATCGTGGTCGTGGCCAATGAATGCTTTCCTAGTTCATTTGTTTATGTTGTGGTGGACAAATGTTTAAGTTAATGGTGTGGACAAATGTTTTTTATGGTTTATGGGACATGTTTACGTATTTTGGACAAAAAATGTTGGATTTCTAGTTGTTGAATGAATGGTTTGTTTAGCTATATAAAGTGTCGTATTACCTTGCCGGCATGCTTTTTTAAGCTACCCTGTCGGTTGTCCCAGGCCGACAAGGTAATACGATTCCTACTAAGCCAAGGCGTTTTTGTAGCGGAAGGGTGCGAAATAGAGACCTGCCTACCATATCTTGAAAAAAAACCATTCTTCGATGCCTAAAATCATGTAAGGTAGGGAGAGAAACAAAACAAGAAAATGCCGGCGGTATTTTGGCTAGCATGCTAATGAACCCATACATTTCCTAGCCGTTTCGACCCCAAGTAAATTACATCTTCCATATTATGTCGGTAGGCAAGGTTGTATTTTTTTTGCATGCCGAGATTGATATAGCCGGAAGGGTAGGAAATATTTACATGCCGACCGCAAGATTGCGGCCCAAGATAGTCAGCTTGTTCTTCATCCGAGAACCATTCCGTGGATATTTGGTCGGCAGCTTATTCAAAGTTGAACCTTAGGCGGAAGAGCGATCGACAAAACATTCAAAGTTGACCATTCAAGGCGGATGTTTGGTCGGAAGCTTATTCAAACCACGACCTTCGGCTTTATGCATTTTCAAAACCAAATTTTTGGATCAAAGAACTCATAAGACGGATCAAAAGGTTAATCTACCGAATTCATAATTTGAAAATTTTAATCTAAACTCAATTAATTAACCTAATCATTTTAATGTTAATTAAAGGGCATATTAGCCATTTAGAAAAAAAGGCTGGTTAAGGGGTGGCTTGGTTTTACTTCATAATGACCAGATTTTGTCTTATTGGGTATACCCCAATCAAGTCAGGTTTACTATCGAGTCTATCAGCCTTAAACAGTTTGCATACACTCATCGGCATAATAATTATAGGCGACATCATCTTATGCCTATAATTATAAAGTTATCTGCTCCTAATCTCAATAGCATCACCTGCGAATCTTACTTGACACAAGAATATGTTGGAATCTTGCAACAATGAACAACACGTTAGATGTATCAAAAATAATATGTAAAGAACTAATGTGAAACAACTCTACCGAAATAACTTGACGAGGGCAGAATTAGAGGTTCAACAAGTTGTCCTTAACACATTAGTTTGTGGGTATACTCGAGTTGAGTAATACTAAACCCCTCACAACAAAGATGTGTCCAGGATAAGACTGCCTGATATAACTTGAGTTAGCATAACGCAAGTTACCCTCTCTTGGAACTCAGCAACGGGGATGGAAAGTAAAAACGCCGCACAAACAAAGGAAGAAGATAAAAAGAATTGCTTCTTGTATTTTTTGAAAAAAGAATTTCAAGTTGTATTTATAGGATCAAAATAAATTCGTGTAGAAAAGGGACTTGGTGCATTGCATGGGAATGAAACGCATGGTTAAAAATATGTAGTTTTGCCCACTTTGCTTTACACCCACATTGTTTTACAACATATCCATAAGAATATGGTTATATAGTGGAGCACTTTCTCTATTATACCCAATGTGGGACTAAAGAGAGATTCATTCACTCATAAAATGAGCAAGTATCCTTGGACCCATAGGTCACTAGATCAAACCACACCCAGACCAAAATATTTTTATTAGAACTCATTTTTCTCCAATGATATGATCTTCAAAACTGTTCTAATCAGTTATCCGATGTAAATCTTAACATTCTCGTATAACAAAGAATTTGAAAAGAAACAAGCGCCTAAAGAAGAAAAAGAAGAGTATGCTAAACATATCTTTGAAACTTCTCAGTATCGGTTGAAAAGGTGAAACGACTCGATTTATCATCCGGATTCCAAGAGGTATGTTTTGATTGCTATCTTAATCCGTTTAAGTACTTTTGCTAATTATGTATGATTTAGCTTCAACGTTATTGAAGACAATATTCTACTATTTTTTAAGGTTCTATGGAGAGTTACCGACTTGTATAACTGTGAACTCCTCGTATTGTGTAATCTTCAATCATTGAGGCTGGAAAACATGGTTTTCAAGAGGTAGCATCTCGCAGCGATAGCATATAAGATTTAATTTTATAGAACGTTAATTCAGAATCGTTGAACTTCATGATAATCACACAATAAAATATGCAAGGCTAGTTTAAGAGAAATACCTTGTATCGCAAATCCATCCTACATCGATCATCTTTGGAGCAACAATAATACCTTTGTGGAGGTCATGGTTTCTCTCTCTTGACCTTAACTGTAATGAGTAATTCCTTAGACCCAACATCGATGGTTGTTGTGTCTCTTTTATAGGTAGAGAGAGGACCAAGTTCCTAGGATTTTAGTTTCAACTTTTGATCTCGACCGTCCATCAAGGAAGAGGATAATTAGGAAATAACTCCTTAATGAAACCTAATAAGTTTAGCAACATCTCAATTAGCCCAAAGTTATCACATGGGCCCAATGAGATAATTCCATGTTATGGAAATTATCTTACATTCTCCCACTGGTCCATGAGATAATTTGTGTACTGGTTAATTGTAGAAAACATAAGTCGCGCATAATTGCTAAACCAAATTTAATGGTTATTATAATACCTTGATCAAGCAAACTTGCTCATGCGAGTCATAAGCGGTGGCACATTGTCTGTTATCAATATGTTCCCTTCCATGTACCACAACATGATTACCTTGCTCAACTAGGCCTTACATTGGAGTATCATAATGGTCCAGTGATGTCTTTATGAAAGACAATTTCGTTAACATTCATCCATTCCCATAAGTGTATACTAAACACGGATACGAAATAAATTCGAAATACATTATTAAGAGCTCAATAAGTGTTCAAAAATAAGCACATAAATTAGGTGAATTCAATATTCAATTACTCCCACCGGACACGAGACTTTAATCTTTTCTTAAGAGGTCTTAAAAGGTAATTATTCATTAAGTGCATCTCCAAATGCAATTGTGCTTAAGCGATAAATGAACAACTATTTTTTCTGAATTTCCTAATTCACGCATATATACTCAAGGTTCATGTGTTTTGTTCCTTTTGTATCATATCGTGCTTTAATGCTGCGAAGCTAAGACAGTAAATTTCAGCAATGTAGAGACAAACCTTGAGTCTCTAAGTATCGCAGTCATAAATATTCAAACCCAATTGTGGGACTAGTATTAATGGATTCTTCCTTTATAGAATCCATACATCCACAAAAATTGACGTCAGAAAACCCAATCAACTCTTGTTGGGTTTGCTAACTAATTATAAGACATAAGTTAAAATAATATCTCAAAATTCTTGATAGCTTTCTTGTAATTTGTTCTTGATTCTTTAGGCAATTACTTAACATATTAACAACTTGTTATAAGTTTCATATCAGAATTAAGACGTAATGAAGATTAAATTTATATCTTCTATCCAACATGAAATAAAATCTATTAAATATGTTATTATCTCAAAATTCCTTGAATATTCGATATATGCCTTATATGAGAGCTTTAGTAAACTTCTTTGATATCCTTTATTTCAAAAAATATAGAGATATGCATAAAGTCAAGATCACTACTCGTAGGTAGTATGTCTTAACATACAAGACCAAGAGTATGAATTTCTCCAACGATCTTGAGGTATATGCATAAATATGTAATAATTTCATCCAAAACTTGAAACATTTATAGTTTTGTTGAATTTCATATACCATTATGGGAGGTCGCTTAAATTTCATACTTTGATTTCTAAAATTTGTAGACTAAAATTTATCATTAATAAAGGCTATTTTAACATTTAATTAATGCAACTCTTAGGTCATGCGAGCTATTAATAATATTATGATAATTCGAATAAGTCTTTCTTTGACACGAGAAAAACTTATTTATAATCAATGCATCGTTTCGTAGTAAAATCTTTGGCAATAAGTCTTGCTTTATACCGTTTTAAAATTGCTATTACGGTCGTATTAGGTCGAAAGACCCACTTTCATACAAATGATTTGTGTTTTTCGAGCAATTAAACAATATCCAAGACTTGACTTTCAACCAATGATTTTTTTCTCACATAGCATCAATCCATTAATCAAAATTATTACACATAATATTTGTGAACCTAAAACCGAATCTTTGCCATTCCATATCAAAATGTAATAAATTCTTGTAAGAAAATTATCAAACAACATGAATAACTTTCTTACAATCTCTGTTGAGACCTTCTTAATCTTTGGTTCATGTTGTTATCAAAAAAAAAATTCTTTATTGGCGGTAGTTATATTATGGAGTATTGGGTCGATAATTTGTGGTCTTTCATTATCTAACATTCGATAATGAGAAGATTCACAATATCTCAGTAGAAATCTTAAATAAAGGGATCATTATAATGATTTCTTGAATGGATATATCCACATACTCCTGGCGATTATGCCATCATTAACGAATTTATATTTTCTAAGTTTCAATAAGTCTCATACTACGGTTAGAACGTTAAAGAATACCATTTGGATTATTTAGGAAAACCAATGAACCAATAATAGTTTCCAAATCCAATTTTTATTCTTCGGAATGTAAGCCTTCACCTCCAACTGAACAACCATAACTTAAAGGTGATTCAAACTAGGTTTCCATCCATTCTAGTCAAAGTGTGTCTTTGAAACTCGCTTTACTCGGAATCTATTTAAATTACACAGTTGTTGAAAGAACATACATTCACTGGTATGTGGCTATTATGCATAACTCATCATGCTTCTAACCATTTTCATAAAAGTATGATTTTTCCTTTTGTTGTACACCATTATGCCAAGGATAGGTTGGCCTTGTGTATTGAGCAACAAATCCAAACTTTTGGAGATACTACGTAAAAGATTTAGGATGTTATCCTATTTTGTCATACCTTTCACAATATTCACCACCTTTATCATACTTTATGATTTTCACTTTCTCTATAATTGCTTCTCAATTTCAATAATGAATGTTTGAGAAAACATCCACGGATTGAGATTCATAATGCAATCAATAGATGTACACACTAACGCGAAAAATCATCAGGTGATAAACAATTATATCTCCAAAAAATGGACCATTAAAAGTCTACAGAATAATCATATTCAACATTTAATAAGAACAAAGACTGAAATTTATAATAGAGATAAATGATAATTAAGCTGACAATAGTTTCATACCTTCAATAAGATTCTCCTGTGGGTAAACCTTATCAAGGAACAATGTGAGACATGAAAAAAATCAGTAGATATTTTACCTTCTCATACACACAACATTATGTTTGTTTAATACCACAACTAGAGTCACATGTGGGAGAATCTCGTCATATCATGTATTAACAAACTCAAATATTTCTAATGTTCAACCTAATACATCTAATAATAGTCACCCGTGGGTAGCTATTATTTTACATGTATATGAAACATTTAGATAAAATTAATGCGTGTTTAAACGTGTGAACCAAAACTACTTGTGAGCAGCATTGTTCTAATCGTCAAGTCAAACTAAAAGGACTCAAAATATACAATACTTACAAGATAAGAGTTTAGCATCACTGTGGTGATAACTAAACAATCCAACAAATATGTACAATTGCAAATATCACACTAGCTTTTCTTGTGACATTGCATGGTCCCAATCAATGATATGGACATACTTGATCCGATTATAAAATTAGTCGATTATAAACAATTATGAGTAGCCCTAAAACATTAATCACAAAAATTTATCCAAAAAACATGTCACATAGAAAATATGAAAACATTAACCCCTTAATTGAAGGAAAAAAAATCCAAACATGTCGAACATTTCTTAACCCAAAATTGAGCATTAAGCAAGTATATAAGTATGTTTCTATAATGACTTCATTGAACAAAAATTCTTTGATGCATCACTAGTCTAATTTGATGCAAGTTTCAAAAATCGTGATGAATAACACATACAATGTGGATTACAATGAAGGTTGTTAGAATAGGCAATGAACATCATATATTTTCACAAATATGAAGGAATTTATCCAAAAATAAAACCTTAATTTCTATAGAAGATGCCATAAGTCTTTGGATAAAACAATATAATAAAAATATTCATAAAAATTTAAAAAATCCATAATAGGCTACTCAACTCGATAATGAGTTAATTAAAGTAAATTTTTTTTTTTATGCATTTTATAAGAAATAATGAAAAATTAAGCAGAATTTGCTTAATCATGATCTTTACTGTTATGTCTAGTAAATGCGGTCTAAATTGGCACTCAGGTTAGAAAAAGTGGAGAAATGATACTAGACACTCATTAAGACGAAAAAATGATTCAGATCCATAATGTGTAACCAAAAATCATATCCTTATGTCTTCTTAAACACGTGAACTCGAATCACCTGTGGAAAATTGTTGTTCAAATATATTTAAGCAAAACAATATTATAAGCACTTTGGCTATGGCTAAAAATTATTTGAAATCACTGTGGTGATTTCCAAACAACTTAACAATAATGCCATTAATATAATAATTCAACAATCGCTAAAAAATGGCCTATACGGTTTGGTGAATTCGTGCTTACAATAACATTATGATTATTGCTAAGATAAAAATACTCCAGTATCACTGTGGTGATAGGTAAAGAGTGTATAATCCTATAATTAAACAACCAAAATCAAAGAATGATGTAAATAAAAATTTGATCATCAATTCTCATTAAATCATTCGATAAAAAATCAGATAGGTTGCGCATTAATATTTTTTTTCAATAAGGCGGAAGCATATTATTGGTTTCACCTGTGATAATGTGGTTTTATAATAACGTAGTCCAAAATTAATTTAACTGCGCTAGAACAGGTGAAAACCAAATCGATATAAAAGCTTGGTCCGATCAAAATCAACTGATTGGTCAACGGTCGACTTATGAGACTTAATTGGTCCTAGTCAATGGACCCGGAACATTACTCGGCTATCTGTAATAAAACCTTTAAAGCCCAATTACCTTACACTTAATCAGTTATACATATGGTCCATTAAATAACCAAGCATTTTGACCCTTAACTAATACTTGAATATTAATTAATTCCTTTAAAATTTAGTATGCATTCACATTAGCCACACAACAAGAGTATATAGGTTAAAAGACGAATGGTTGGACCAGGTGTTAAGGCCAACAAAAGAAAACGGTGACAATGCGGTCAAGGTTTCTTAACAAAACAAAACGTTCGGACCCTCATTAATAAAAGCTAACGTATTCGATCTTTATTATTGTGCATGAAATGGACATTTATGACCATTAATTTCCTTTTACAACACTCATGGCCCATTAGATTCTTTTACAATTTAAACGGACAACTTAAACGTATTCATGTTATTAATCATAGGCCCAATAAATCCACATTTTAACCTAAGTTGAGTCTTTTAGATTGTTCTTCAAACTTACGGAAAGCAACAGAAAACTTAGAGTTTATACATCAAATGTACAGGGATGTTCTTTGTCGCCGACCACTAATATCGCTAATAACAAATTTACGTCACAAAAAAGAAAAACATAATCGGCTTTCATATATATAGGTAATTGGTTTATAATCAATTAACGGACGATCATGAGTTCTAAACACTAGTTCTAGATACCAACTATAAGATTTAATTTTATAGAACGTTAATTCAGAATCGTTGAACTTCATGATAATCACACAATAAAATATGCAAGGCTAGTTTAAGAGAAATACCTTGTATCGCAAATCCATCCTACATCGATCATCTTTGGAGCAACAATAATACCTTTGTGGAGGTCATGGTTTCTCTCTCTTGACCTTAACTCGTAATGAGTAATTCCTTAGACCCAACATCGATGGTTGTTGTGTCTCTTTTATAGGTAGAGAGAGGACCAAGTTCCTAGGATTTTAGTTTCAACTTTTGATCTCGACCGTCCATCAAGGAAGAGGATAATTAGGAAATAACTCCTTAATGAAACCTAATAAGTTTAGCAACATCTCAATTAGCCCAAAGTTATCACATGGGCCCAATGAGATAATCCCATGTTATGGAAATTATCTTACACAGCATACTTACGTACTCAGGATCTCTCCAAATATAAAAAATTTTACCCTTAAGGTAATGTTTACCTAATCCCTTTGTATTTAATTTGGTCACTTATATCTTTGGAACGTCTAATCATACAACTCATTCAGTGGTGTTTCATCAACAATGCTTTATCTACCGGGGAAAAATCCCGCGAGAAGCACCCCGTGAAACAAAGGTTATGGGCCCACTTTACCCTTTCTCAATCCAGATGCTCGAGTCATTAGATCTGGCCGTTCATTCCCCTCACGGGATTTTCCCCGGTGAAATTGGGAGTGAACGTAGCATTGTTGGTGTTTCATCTGTATATACGCATTTTGCAGCATTGTTTTTGTGTGGTATCTTCAATATTTCATACTAATATACTCCCTCCGTCCCACCATTAGATGACCTACCTAGTTTTAAATTTTGTCCCATCATTAGTTAACCTATTTCATTAAGCAAGGGAATCTTCTAAAATTATCCTTTTGAATGAGTATCGTAAGTATAAGATATACGTATAATTTGATATTCATATTTAAACTCGTTGCATAGGTGTTTTAAAATGCTTTTCAATGATACCAAGTTTACAAAAATCCATGGTATAATTTGAGAGATAAATCATTTCTAAATTTTACAAATTATCACCCGTAAGGGTATAATTGTAAAAAATGCTTAAAAAGTCTCATTTCCATTATTCGCCTTAAGAATATGTGCAACTTTGTCATCTAATAAACGGAGGAGTAGCATTTTTATTTGTTTGTTTAAATATAGTCGAATTCAGCAGACGTTGGGGATGATTGGGAAGCACGATCCTTATTCTCAGGCATGGTGTCTCACCTAAACGTGGTTCGGATTGAAAATGTGCACGGATGTGATGCGGAGATCAAAATTCTGAGTTATTTGTTGAAAAACGCAAAGGGCTTCAAGAAAGTTGTTCTGTATTTTCGTCCCAGCGGTGGCTCGTCGGATAGAGTGAGACAGGTTAAGTTATTTAAGAAGAAGTTCATAGAAGTTCCTACAGCTTTTTCAAGTATCGGAATGGTATTTTACTAAAACTTAGTAGGTGACATTATGAGCTTTACTAGAATCTGCAGTAAAATGCAGTCAAATTCTCTACCTAGTAAACTAACAACACATTATGAGCTTTAAGAAGAAGCAAGATTCTACTGCGGAAACATTGAGTAAATTGATGTTTGTTCTTTCTAATTTTCTTTTGCTTTTGTCTTATTGCGTGAATAGCATAAGCAAATTATTCCATTTCCTCAAATAATAATTCTGGATAAAGAAGCTTAAAATCGTTAGAACTTGCACATCATTTTGCAGGATACTATGGGTAAGCTCCAGCCTCCAGATCAACAACTTATTTCAGATCAGTTTAGATCGCTGTCAGTTTGCACATTCCATCATCCAGCCAATATGAATATAAAAGTTTAACAAAGATGGAACACAATCAATATTGTTGTCCCACTAATTTAAACATGCACATACTCATAAGTTACCAAAGAACAAGCTAGGATTGATACTGCACTACATAAGTTTGACACCAATTAAGCAGACACATAGTAATAGAATGACCCCAGGCAGCGTAGGAAGGCACTGGGCTATTGCAGGCATCAAGAAAAGATTGATGCCTGCAATAGTATCCTCGGCATAGATGGTATTACAACTTAGGTTACATAATGTGTGAGACATAACTTTGTCTAGGAGGGGGTCCTCATGCGCCCCCCTCTCCACCATTTCTACTCCCTGAATACAATACGGAAAATGGGTCATTTGTCCAAATATTTTTAAAACATGGTTCTAATGGACGAGTAAACTTAGTATGGGTGAAATGGACACCAAAAAAAAAGAAGAATGAACCGGATTTATCCCTACTTAAACTTAAAAAATAGTGAAGATGAAACTGGATATATGCATCCTGATGTAAATTAAAAATTAGAAAAAATATTTGAAAATGGGTAGGATGAAACTGTTTACATCATGGCTATTTTTACATTCTCGTCCATTTAAACGGCATCAAATTTACATGTCCTTTTCACCTGTGAATTGTTGATTTTAGTCTTTTTTAACTAATTTTGTGAATAAAATTTCACTCCTCCGATACAGTTTTTTCCTCACCTAACCTTTATGACGAGGAAAAATAGTAGACAGTGGTTAATTTGTGTGGGTTTTGCAATAATAGTGAGGAATCAGTTGATTATCTGTTCCTTCACTGCCTTATCATTTGACAGATTTTGGAACATTTTTTTTGTAGCAGTAGATTCGTTTGAGTGAAAAATGGTTGAGAATGTAGTATTGTGCAGTTTTTGCCGTGGAAAATAGAGTCATTAGGAATTTATCCGTTGGTGATAGAAAACTATAAATTTTTGCGGTCCTAATGGCTCACGTTTCTTCTGCAACTGCCAACGTTGGTTCTTGCACAACGCGTCCTAAGCTAAGCCGGGTACTTCTTGTTTTTTTTGTGTCCTAATTTACTTGTCGCCCAGATTTAGAGAAATGCATACGTAATTTAATAGACACCACTTATAAATAGCATTGTTCTGAAAACCGGCCCGGCCCTGCCGGTCACCCCATTAAACCGGTGACCCAGTCACCTTTCTGGGTTGGGCCATTAATGACCCAGTAAATTGATAAGAAACCGTTTTCTTTTGTGAAAATCGGGTGACCCAGCCGAGTCTGTACGGTTCCAAATGGGTTGATTCGTTTGTTTTTTCGCAAAAAGTATTTGTGACGGTAGGGAGAGTTGATCCCATCACCTATTACTCCTTCAAGACACAACTAACCAGTGAGCTAATTGTTCTTTGGTAATTATTATGCATATAAATAGTATATAATTGAATTAAACAACAAAGCATAAACAAAAATATGTATACATGTGACCCAGTAAACCCGAGTTGAACCACTTGTTAAACCGTTTGACCCTGACCCGGTAACTTTTCCGGTTTGACGCCCGGGCCGGTTTTCAGAACATTGATAAATAGTACTCTCTATATATTCCCTTAATCTTTTTTTCTTTTTTTTTTGTCGATACCACGAGTTAAATACCGCGAATTTATACCGACTGAAACAAATTGGGTGGGACCCAACCCGCTCCAACGAGCTACCCCTGTTAATTCTTCCAGGACTGGTTGGAGCGCCAACCTATCTATTTCACTCGGTAGCAGGACTATATTTTTATTTTTATTTTGTTTAAGTTATCTGAAGTTAGGAACTAGATTTCTAAAAACTAGGAACATAAATTTAGTGGAGGATATTTTTGAGAAAAAATCACTATGTACATCTCTTAATATTTGTGCAAACTAGGCTGGAGAGAGTATTTAGTCATACTGTAGCTTAATGTAACTTTAAGTCTACAAAATCGTGAGACAAAAAAAGGGGTAAATTTTTGATGGGGCGTTTTTCAATGGGGACGATATAAACAATATGTTAACATGTGTCTTTCTAATTGCTTCCGACCAATTTTGTTTCCAAAAATATCAAAGAAATATATTTTTGGATAAAATATTGGTTAACTTAATTTATCCCCAGCAAAAATTTAGGGTATTCCTTTATATACCCAAAAAAATACTAACGGTACCCCAAATAATTAGTTAATTAGTTATAATTCAGTTAACGTGATAACTGTGGAATTATCAAAGATTTTTTATACCCATACCCGCTCTTAAAATTGGGCGTTCCTTAATTAGGGCACTAATTACTATTGTTAAAAAATCACTTGGACGATTAGTACAGAGATTTATGATTGACAAAAAAAAAAGACTTTGAGAGTAAGACTTTAGTTGATTTTTCGATTGCATGTCACATTGCCGATTGATTTATACACTGTTTGAACAAGCCCGATAAGGTGATTGAAATACAGAGGAACATTAAAAAGCTTGATATGTAAAACAATGAATATAAGGCTGATGAAGGAATAGGTTCGGAGACTGCAGGTGCCAAAATCCCAATACATAAGGTTATCAAACCGATCAAAGAAGATCATGACTCATAAAAAACGAAATAGATGGTAAAGATCGCATGTTTTATCAATCCGATGATAAGGGTCAAAAGTCGTTTTGTCAAAGAACACTTAGAGCATTAACCTTTACACATCCGATATATATTTAAGGTTTGGATTAGAACATAATTTTACAATAACTGATCCAAGCATATCAGGTCGTATTTGCTAATAATGGGTTTCTTAAAATGACTGGATACTTCAAAGATGTGAAGTAGTAAGAAGAAATGGTAAAACATTTTTATGGACTAAAGAACTAATAGAAGATCAATAATGGAGATTACAGAAGCTATTAGAGAAGAAAAGAATATTTCAAGGACTTTGCGTCCTGTTCCCAGATATACAGGGGTATACAAAATTTATAATTTTGATGGGATAGGTAGATAAAACACAAAATTGGTTAAAAAGACCAAAATCAAAATTTCCTGGGTGAAAAGGATAATCAGATTTAGATACTGTTTAAATAGACAAAAATTTAATAATGGGCAGGATGTAACCAGTTTCATCCAGTTCATTTTCAGATATTTTTTCTTATTTTTATTTTACACAGGATGCATCCAGTTTCCTCCTCGCTATTTTTTAAGTTTAAGCCAGGATGAATCCAGTTTCATCCTTGCTAATTTTTTTTGTCCATTTCACCCATAAAATTTTTTACTCGTCCATTTGAACCGTGTTTTAATTTTTTTTGGACAAATGACCCATTTTCCGTAGATAAAATTAGTGGGTATAAGGATAAAGGGGTACCATTAGTAAATTTAGGGGTAAATTTAGGGGGTATAGGGGTATATAAAAGAACACCCAAAATTTATCCCAAAAGAAGGTCTCTGCAATCTTATCACGAGTTTAAATGTTGCAACGACTAATTGTCCTCATCACTGGGGCAATTTGCAATTTACAGCGAGCACAACTTTAAGCTACAACGCCAAGTTGACAACCCATTAATGGAAACCATGTATTTTCCACTGGACCATCTATTTAAGCTTGACAACAAAATTCTCGTGACCCTTCACTCTCATTCAAGAGCCATCATATTCTCAACAGCATCTTTCAATCTCAATACAAAAAACAAACAAACAAAAACCCACGAGAATTTATACTCTATGTAACTAGTTTGAATTCGCAAAACGACATTTTTTAAATAGAAGAAAACAAATTGAAAGAATAAAAGAAAATGTTATTACAATGATCAAATGCATAGAGATAGTGAAATTGTTGCATGTTAACAATTCAATTAGTGTTCCATTTTGCTGCTTTAAAGTGCAAACAACTTTCAGAAACTTGTGTTTTGGGCCGGCAAGGCATAATCTGATAACTCGGAGCGTGAAGAAGAGTCGGTTGAGCGATTATTAGCATCGCCATTATGGACGAAAGTTGCAGAAGTTCTCACCTTTGTCTTAACATCTACGATCATCTTGTGCACAACACTCGCATTAGGCCGATCATTAGGAACTTGAGCTACACATAGCAAAGCAATTTGAAGAAGACACACCATTTCACCCACAGTAACTTTATCTCTTGGAATTTCAAAATCAAACACTTCCGACTCCCATTCTTTTTTTCCAACACACTGCACCCACTTAGCCAAACTTGTTTCACCTTCATACACGGCCATTTTGCCAGTCAAAATCTCCAGGAGAATCACCCCAAAGCTATAAACATCACATTTCTGCGAAAGCTTCCTGTAATTGTGTGCATTATATATCAACTCAGGTGCCTTATATCCATTGTTCGTCACATTTGCCGGTGCCACGAAAATGTGACATAAACCCGCATCAGCAATACAGGCATTGTTTTCCCGATCGATAACCACGTTTGTTGAAGTTAAATTCCCATGGGAAAGCTTACGGTCATTTGCTACATGGAGAAAGGCCAACCCTTCTGCAACACCGGCCGCGAACTTCAACCTTGTTCCCCAATCTAATGGAGTTCTACCAGGCCCTCGATTACCATGTAACAAAGAATACAAGCTTCCATTAGAGAAGTAATCATAAACTAACAACAATTCTCCTCTCGAGGAGTAATAACCTCGTAAACTCGATAAATTCTTATGTCTTAATTCACCAATTTCTTTTAAAAATCCATCAATTTCTTTCTTCTTTCGTTCTCGAATTCTCTTCACAACTACTGAATATCCATTATTCATCATAACTTTGTATGTTGTACCAAAACTACCTTTCCCTAACAATTCAGCTGAAGATTTCAGTAAATCATCGACACTTAAATCCAAACACCCATTAAACAAAACCATCATTCCTTCTTCTTCTTTCCCTTCAAACCCAGAACTCCTCTTCTTCTTCTCAATACTCTGCTTTCCATTAATCTGTTTCCCATTGCTCTGTTTCTTACTAAATTTCTTCATGCAGAGAAGAAATCCCAGAAAACCCATTAAAATTATTAAACAAACATATGAAATTGTGATCAAAATAAGAGCTTTCTTACTCAATTTCTTAGCTTTTTTGGGTTTTTGTGGAACCAAAACTGGAATTGGGTCAATCTGACCTCCACTCTGACTTTCTCCACCACAATCGTTCAACAATGGTTCTCCACAGAGATTCTTGTTTCCTACAAATGAAGAATCTTGAAAAGACCTGAAAATATCCGGAATTGGACCTTCTAGATCGTTTCTTGAAACATTGAATTCAATCAGACTCGAAAAACTCCCAATCCCTTTTAAAGAACCACTGAATGAATTCATTTCTAGCCTAACAGTGAGTAAATTCGGTAACTGAATGAGTTCTCCCAAAGGGATTTCACCAGTGAATTGATTATAAGAAAGATCAATTCTATGTAACCGATGGAGTTCTGAAATTCCGGAAGGAAACTTCCCGGAAAATTGATTATGAGAAAGGTAAAGAAGTTTCATATTTCTCCATGGAGAAAATGAAAAATCAGTAGGAATTGAAAGATTATTATACTTCAGACTCAGTTGTCTCAGTTCTGTTAACTGAGTCAGAACTTCAATTGAACCAGTAAGGTTTTGGTTTTCAAGAACCAATTGAGTAATTCTGGTTCTTTCATTGTTACATGTAACTCCAATCCAGGAACAAAAAGATGAAGATGAAGATGATGAATTAGACCATGAAATCAAGGTCTTGTTAAATGGGTCTGAAGATTTCTTGAATTGTAATAGTGCTTCAAAATCTGGGTTTGATGAAGAAAGTGAGAAAAACAAGAAGAAGATGAGGATAGAGGCAGTGGAGTTGCAGACGAGCTTCATTGTTGGTTTGGATTTCCTCACCAGGAGTAAAAGAGAATATTTATTGCAGAAATATTTTATGATTTCTTTATTAACTTTCTGACCGTTGTTTCAGTACCTGTGGGACCCATGAGGTTATTTTCCTGAGGTGCTTTCCGACCTACCAAGGAAACCAGAAGATCCGGAAGGTGTTTTGAAATTATCTTGGTGGACGTGGTGTTAGATTGGTTGTAAAAATTCTTCGAGCCAGTTTTAAGTCAAGCTACATGATTTATTTCTAACTTACGGAAAAACTTCAATCATCCTTTTTTTAGGTTTGGTTTTAATAATATTAGCATTTATATTCAATAAATAAGGTTGTTTTAACTGATGAGATTGTTGTGGTTGGATGTTCAAATTATAGTAAATTCGTTGCAGTTTTTCCATGAATTGGAACCATGGGATGTAAAATTATATATAGATCAAGTCACTACTCTAATCAGATCTTACACGAAAAAATTGGATTTTTTTTCTTTCTCGGCAGGTATAGAACTGATTATGTATTACTTGAGATGAAATGAACAGCAGAGATGGTTTTCACATATGGTGAATTGGGGTTTTAATGGGTTATGATGGTTTTGGTAGGTCTGTTCGAGTGTACTGAGATGTATTGGTTGAGTACTAACCGTTTAGCAAATGCCAAATGGGGTATGAGTCAAGAAAAAGGACTAGTGGTATTTAAGAGAGAAAAGAAAGAGATGTCCTAAATGTGGTACCAGACAACTACGCAAGTAACGTTTTTGTGGAGTATAATGTCCGGGCGGCTTTCAAGCCAGGAGATGGGGGTGATGAACTGTAAATGCAAGGGAATTGAATAGGAGAGGTAGATGATCATTAACATCCCTTCCATTAAAATTCCAACGGTTGATGGCAATTGGAGTTTTGTTGTCTGGCCATCTGTTAAACTGTGATCCCCCCATGAGGATAGGGTATTTCTGATGCTAATAGGTTCATTCCTTAGAAGATTGCCACGCTGTGGTTCTTTGTCAGAACTAATCTTAACCTCCCAACGACAGTACTATAGTGCTGTATCCTAGTACTGGCCACTTCAATTCTGTACCAACGCCATAATTTAGGTTGGTGGGTTTTGGTAGTTAAGAGAGGTCCATGCATGTTTGGCAATTTTACCAAAGATATCTTGGTAATTAAGGTGCTCTATATTTTGCATTAGTTTGTAGCGTGTGGAGAAATGAAAACAGGGAATATTTGGAAATAAAAGCAAGTCCTCTTTACTTTTGGTAAAAAAAAAAAGGTCTTACGGGGCATGCATCTTTGACGCCATCTTAAACTGGGATTTTGTGATACTGATGCAACAATGATGAACCATCCACTGCGTCTTTTTCCTCTTCTCTTTTGGGCTACGAAAAAATTTCTAGGTTTTAAATTTACACAAAATTCGTTAAAAAGACCAAAATCAATAATTCTGGATGGAAAAGATATTTGGATTTTGATACTGTTTAAATGGGCACAAATATAAAAATAGTCGGGATGTGCTTAGGTTTTATTCTACCCATTTTCAAATTCTTTTTCTTATTTTTAATTTATATCGGGATGCATCCAGGTTTAAATCCTCGCTATTTTTTAAGTTTAAGCCGGGATGAATCAGAACATTAATCTTGTTATTTTTTGATGTCCATTTCATCCATACTAATTTTTACTCGTCCAATTGAACCATATTTAATTTTTTTGGACAAATGACCCATTTTTCGTTAAATTTACTTTCTTGAAATTCTATTTCAGGTATGATTTTGAATTGGCCGTGAAAGTTATAAGCGGATTGGAGTCCAGTTTTAGGCAACCAAAGACTAGATTTTCTCTCCATTGGGTGGGCTAGCGCTAATTAGTTGTTTCCTGTTTTAATCAATAAATACGAAAAGAAATTTGTCTCAATAAAAGCAATAGAAATTGATGTGATACTATATGTATGGTGTCTATTTATGATACAGATATCCATAGATATCCATTATTAAATTGTTGGAGACAAAAGAATAAAATGAAAATACAAGCAAAATCGAACCTGATGCAAATTCGGAATGTGCTACTCAAATAGACAGCTATAATTTTGAAATTGTTCTTTGGTGCCCAAACAATGATACACATAGGTAAGTGGTTGTAAATGACGTCACGATAAATTGGGATTTTGTGACTTTAAGTTGAGGATTCTGTTTCGTTTACATTAATTGAGAGAATCAGAGAACAATTTTAATTTTCTATTGTGGATATAAGGTAAATTGGGATTCTTTTGACTTACAAGTTTAGGAATCTACTATCTTATTCTTAAACTATTCACCAAATGAAATTTTGAATTCTCAACTTCAAAGAAATTTGGAAATTCCAGTTTTTCCTCCTGGTATTCTTTTGAATTCTTTTTGTCATTGTAGTTCAGCCAAAGAACGACGATACCAATGAGCTGAGTTCGAAAACTTAAAAAAATATTACCGATCAAAAAGAGAAAAAAAAATGTTTGTTATATGTATCTTCAATTTGCCTGTGATTTGTAAACACTATTTTCACCAATGGAACACACTTGCGCATCCAAGGACTATATTTACCTATGAGAGACGACATTTTCCTTGGTAAGGTGGGCTAGGGCTCACCGTTGTTGCTTCAATATAGATATGAAAGTTTTCTTCGTTTTAAATAAACAGTAATTCTATATGATAGCTTAATCCATCGATTCCATCCACCCATTATTACATTGCTTGGGAAGTTACAGATTTCTTATTCTCAATTCCTGATGAAGCATGTAGCGATGCCCAAGCTTAACACCAAATATTAGTGCTAAGGTGGCGGAGGCAAAATGCAGTCAAGTGAGGGAAGTAGCCCCCCCACCCCACTCACGTATGTCGTCTATTTTGGGGTCTGTAGCCCTTCGGACACTTTATCAACGAAAAACCAAGTACAGTATTGTGGTTTGTATTGTTGACGCCAGTTTGTTGATATTCTAATTCACATCGTTTTATTCATTTGTGACGAGGAGAACCAAGCCATATACTGTATTTATTCATTTGGGGAATGGATACATCAATATATTGAAACCCAAACTTATTAAAGACGAAGATTAACTAAACAAGTAATAAGCTTATTGAAGATGAAGATTGACTAATAATTAATTAGTTTTTGATGCACGTCTCATCGCAGGAGTTCATACAACTTTCAACTTCGTCCGCACCTGAAGAATAAAAAAAGATAATCACTTGGTAAATTACAGAAAGGAGCAAGGAGGATTAAATTTGAAAATCGTATGTACGCAAAATCAAAAGAAAAGGGAAAAAAGATGAACAAACGTACGAGGGTCCGTTGGGGTGCTTTTGTCAACGCACTTGGAATAAGCGCATCCAAGTACACAGTACTTGTGCTTAGTATTCTCTTCGTTGGAGACGACAGCCTTGGGGATATCAGCAGTAGCGATTTGCTCACCATTTGCACATTTTAATTTGCATACTCCTTGACACTGTTTAAATTTTTGAGGTATTGTACACATAGTCAGGCATTTTGAATAACATGTTTGTGCCGATGCCGGTTGTGCTGAAATTTGCACTACGAACATTCCCCAAATTAACACTACTCCGAACAACATAACTCCTGAAACAATATTCCCCTTAGCTTCCATCTTTCTCGAGTTGGCAAACGGAAATCAGAGTTGCAATGCTGTTGGTGGTTTGGAGGTGAATGATAGAAAATTTTGCAAATGAAGACTAGATTTATAGAATAATAATCAGCTATGAATGGTATGGCTTGGTCATAACAATGCAATTAAGTAAGAACACGCTCGTGTACTTTTTGCAAGTTTCAACCATGGGATGTTCCGCCAGAAGATCCTTCACTAATTACTAAGATCTTGCATTTATGACTTGAAGATTTTTCTTTTATTTTGGATTCATAGTAATTAAGACTTAAAGATAAGTACTGGATTTGTCAGTTCTGCTTGAGTACAGATCCATTCTGTATCCAATATAAATCCATTCTGGATTTATAGAAGACTAAAAAAGTAAATATTTGAGAAAAAGTATGATCGATCCTCTTCATTTAATTCGTTGGAGATGATTCAGATGAACATATTGATACAGATCCATTCTGTATCCAATATAAATCCGTACCATACCGAGAAAACAAAATAATAAATCGAAAAGAGCAAATTCATATTTATTCCCAAATGGGTAAACTGCGAAAGTATTGTAGCTTTGAATGGGGTTATAAGAGAGAGTTCAGTACGTTTT